>JAUPFP010000003.1:4993478-5175978 GCA_036925085.1 Brachycybe producta
TTAAATTGAAATACTAAATCAATATTTTGGCACTAGTGGGGTAACCCGTCATAAATGACGGGAGCAAAATTCACAGGCATTTGTGCGCATGCGCGTCGTTTTTTTTTTCTTTTTTTACTTCTTTCATTTCAATTTCAGTCACCCCTCCCACTTTTCTCTCTCCCCCTTCTACACTTTCCAAAAGAGGAGTTCAACATATAGTTGACCTTGAGAAAAAAAAAACAGTTCATTTATTCAAATTTATATAAATTCCGACGTGCTTCAATGGTTTTGTACAGTTACTCCACACACACACACACAGACCTGGGATATTATATATATAATTATTAACTGAATAAATTAAATTCGACATATTGTTTGTTTGTCCTTCACAAGGCTCCGTAGAACACGTTTATTATTTAAATGCATTTAATTTATCAGGTGTGTACTAGGTATAAGGTATCTTTTAACCAGTGGGGTGAATACTTCTCCAGAGGAGATGCAGAGGTAGTCTTGTAGTACTGTGTGGTTCATGAAAGAATTTTTTGTGTGGAAACTTTCATGTAAAATTAAAATGTTGAATGCGAAATAAATTTCCAAAAAGTTACCGAATTTTTTAAAATTAATTTGATTTATGGCATGGTCAGGTTTGTGCACGAAACAATCTGACTAACAGGGTGGAATCGGAGGTGGTTTTCAAGTGTAAACGCCTTTCGAACTCTTTCTTCATTATTTTGTTTTTCACATGATTGTTTAGATTTAAATGAAATGATTTAAATTAGAGGTGGGACGAATCCTAAATTTTCTCGAATCTAAATCCTAAATTTTCTCAAATCCGAATCCGAATCCTAAAAGGTTCTCGAATTCCTCGAATCTCCCGAATCTTTCATATGAAAATCCTATATTATGCATTAAGAAGATTCAAGTAAATGAAATAATTTTATATATATTAAGCTCTGTCTGTCTGTGTATAACGCCGTACAAACAAGGACAAAAACGTTTAAGCACGTCGGAATTTATCTAAATTTAAATGAACCGGTTTTCTTTTCTCATGGTCAACTTTATGTTGCACTCTCCCAATCCAAGAACCCAAACAATATTAATGTGATTATTAAAAAAATGCAAGCGGTCAAGGCAAATTACTTCAAGACAACCGGACATTCACACAAAATGTCATTTATAATGAAGTATTTGAATGAAAAGAAAGAAGCATTTGAATGAAATAAGTTAAGTAATTTTAGCAGCAAAATTAAACTAGAATTGTGTTGCCGTCATAAATGACTTGTTACTCCACCAATATTAAATATTAAATTATTAATAATAATGATACAAATAATATATTTCAGTAACAGTTCAAATTTTTGACATTGTTCTTTAATAAAAAAAGTTCTAAAACTTTTTTTTTAAATCAAAGCAAGTGTAAGAGGGGAGAGGATTATTTCAAGATCCGGGTACAACACCGAAATTAAAACAATCGCCGGGTTTTTTTGTTAGTGAACGCTTCTATTGGACGTCATTTGGAGTTAAAACTAATTTTACCAAAGTTTTTAACAGTTTTTTTAGGTTAGGATTTGAAAGATTCGAAAAAGACGAAAAAAAGCGTGAAGATTCGAGTTTTTGAATCTCGAATATTTTTTAGAGATTCGCGAGTTTCGAGGATTTGAATGTCCCATCACTAATTTAAATCATGTTTTAATTCACTAAAAAAATCAAGATTTAAATCACTTAAGTAAAAAAACTTAAACTTTGCCTACCAATGCAGGCACAGAGGATTTGAACTGACATTTCATTATTTCTAGTTTATTTATTTTTATTAAATTATTTGTTATAAGTTAGTTAATGTTCTACTTAGTCATGATTGAAATTCATTTAGGCCTACAAGTATATATTAGTCCTTCACAGTCATTGTGACATTTTCTATTCTTTGTTTGTGCTTCTTAGATTCTGTGTTCTAAAATTCTGAAATTCACTTTCATTAAATTCATTTCATTATTTTAAATAATCTTACAAGCATAGAAATGATATAATGCTAGTGTTTGTTAAGTGTGCACATTATGATTGTACACAATTGGTGTATATTTTTTTTGTCTTCTTGCAAAATGTTTATTTTAAAAATAATCCAAAAAATCTGATTTAAATAAAAAAAAATCTCATTTAAATAAAAAAAATCTCATTTAAATAAAAAAAATCTCATTTAAATAAAAAAAATGTGACTTATTTTTTATCTAAATCGGATGTTTTTTATTTAAATAAGATTTTTAGGTACGAAATGCAGAGAAACTTGAATGTGTTTTAGAAACTAGAAGGGTAACTCAATTACTTAATTGTATTTCCATGTTGTTGCATCTTTCCAAATAAACTTTTCATGCAAGTTTGAAAATGACCCAACTTATACCTAGTACACACCTGATAATTTAAATGCATTTAAATAATAAATGTGTTCTACAGAGCCCTGTGAAGGACAAACACACAATATGTCGAATTAAATTTATTCAGTTAATAATCTGAAAATAATGAGTCCATATGTAACACCCTGTAAATCGTGATCCCGCCAAAACCATAGCCTGGGGGGTAAACAACTCTCAACCATCCCTCCCTCCTCTCTGACTCACCTTTCTGACTCATGCACAAGCGGCGGATTGATACATAAAGGACCATGGTCACTTGGACCTGGTTACACCTCGCAGGTGTACACAGGTCCAAGGTATAAAAGGACCATGTTCCTCTTTGTTCAGAAGTTCTTTCCTTTGCCTGTTTTTGAGATAAATTCCAAATCAATGGGCCTGAGGATTCACCGTTAGTATATTACTATTCACCCTTGTATCTGTACTTCTTACAAGGAATGAATAAAAGTGTTGTAACAAGAAGTAGCGTTGTCTTTATGTCTCTGTAAATAACTTCTCTTCAGAGGCCGGAGGTTTCATAGGGCAGGAGCTATACGATTCTCAGCAGCTACAACATCTTCTCTGGTCGGAATACCGATGGAGAAGATGTATATCAGCATCAACCGGAAGAGAGAGAGATGGCCGCCACTCTCCTGCATCGATTACACCCCCATGCAGAAGAGTGACTACAATCTATCTCCATCCAGCTCTCTCTACAGCTCGGATCTTCTCTGTGCAGGTGTCATACTGCTCAGAGAAGAAACGAAAAGTAGAAAATGTCATCTAAAGGTTGGTAATAAAATATTGGTTGATGTCAAAAGCTCACATTTGGTGGAGGTGCGGGGTATAGCTCCATCTGCCTTCTCCGACGTGTAAACAGAAGCCGTCCTTTGTCCTAAGTCTCGTGATTGTGCCTCACGAGGCTTCGTCCGTCCTTTCTATGTTGGAGCCACGTATGGAGACCCTCGATAGCGTCAAAGTCAACCGCGTGGCGCCTGTCTGTAAAACCGCGTATGGAGACCCTCGATCACGTCAAAGTCAACCGCGCGGCGTCCTTTGTGTTGGAACCACGTGTGGAGACCCTCGATAGCGTCAAAGTCGACCACGTGGCGCCTTTGTAAAACCGCGTATGGAGGCCCTCGATCACGTCAAAGCCAACCGCGCGGCGTCCTTTGTGTTGGAACCACGTATGGAGGCCCTCGATAGCGTCAAAGCCAACCGCGTGGCGCCTTTTTATGTTGGGACCATGTATGGAGGCCCTCGATCACGTCAAAGCCAACCGCATGGTACCGTTTTTGTGGAATCGCGGAAGAGACTTGTGGCTACACACACCACGTGTCGACCGCGCGATTCTGTGTCCTGTCCTTAGAGACACATGTTAAAGGAACTGCTGCATCGACATCCATCAAGCACGTGGGCAACACCTTGGTAGTAGTTCTTTGACACATGTGTTTCCGTCCGTGTTTTTGTATTTTATGTTTCCATTATCATCACCCACTTTCACCTTTGTTCTTCTTTAATTTTCAAAGTGAAACCCACACCACGTGGGCAACACTTTAAACAAATTCTTCTTACTCTCCGAGAGGAGTTTGCAGTCTCATTATGAGATGAGCAAACAAATCTCATCTACTAATCTATCCACCTATTAATAGGCTTTTAAAGGACGTGTGTGTCTTTTAAAATGTCCTATTATCTTCACTCTTCATCTTTAATTTTCAAGCAAGATTCTCCCTAACTCTATTTTCATTGTTAGGGGGCTTACAAGCTTAAAACACACTTTTTCTAGCCACGTGGGACTTTCTTGTCCCCCCTTTTTCTTTGTTCTTTGTTTTTACATTTGTGTTTCCCTTGGGACCCTCTATGTCCCAAGTCATGTTCTTCAATTTCTTCATCATCATCACCTCAATGCATCATCACATGAACTTTCTCCATTGGACAGCACTGAAGCCCGGCCGCCATCTTGGATCGACCGGACACTCTTCAAAAAGCGCCAACGGAGCGGTTTTTCGCTCCATGTGACTCATTGTTGTACCTTCTCTCATCTTTTTGTGTTCTCTTCTCTTCTCTTCTCTTCCAGAGGGTTGCACTCACGCGCCCCCTGGCGGAGTTCCTCTTGTTAGAGAAAACTTCTCTTTTTCTTTGAATTTTCTCTCTTTTTGTGTCTTTCTCCTGGCCACCATAAAAACGTGCCCCGGAGGAACTTTTCAATCATCAATTTTTGGACATTGCAATAAACTGAACCGGAAGTGGCCACCACAGCGCCACCTACGGACTTCTTCATTCTACTCAACATAGTCCCTCACTGGGCACTGACTCTGTCTTTTTATCCAGAGCCATCCAGCAGTGAGGACTCAAAATTTCTACAGTCTGAACATTTCTTCTGGTTCACCAAGCACTTAGCTTGTTGAACACACTTCAATTTCTACACTGTTTTACTTTTTTAATAAAACTAAATTAAAACTTTTGATGTGCGGGCACCGCACCTAAGTTTTAAACTTTCCAAGTAAAACAGCTTTCTTCTCTTGCTTTCAGGAGAGTTCAGCCATCTTGAACTTCTCCTTTGTTTGTGCATTTAAAAAGTTCAGCCATCTTGAACTTTTTGTTCTTTGTGTGTTCTTTACACACACACCCTTCATTCTTGTTTTCAAGTAAAACTAAAAGTGCGGGCACCGCGCTCTAGCTTTACTCTTCATATTGCTTGCCTCTTCTTCAGGCAACTGCAATACACTTTCATTTCTAATTCACTTTCCGCAGTGCAATTTCGATTGGGTGGTGCACCACGCTCGGGATTGTATTGTACATCTGCTGTTTCTCTATTGAGACTTTTTGGAATTCTCGCAACCTCCACGTGGTCGCCAAATACCACGTGTCGAGAGAGATCCTTCTAAAATCTGACACTCAATAGAGAATTCACGACGCTACACCAGTTGGGAACCAAAAATCGTCACATGCCCAACTGAGGACACGATCAATACGATACAACCATCACCACACTAACGGAGTGAACGGCCACTTCGTTATACACGTCACAAGCTTAGGTAATCTATCGTTACTCAGTGTATAAGAGTACGATAGTGTCGGTTGCCGACAAGCACTAAATTACCAATGCACAGTGACATCACCGACCTACAACTTCACGAACTGAACGAGTCCCATCATACTGGAACCCGAAAGTATAGCTCAGAGTGTACTCGAGAACCCTCGGAGCTGCACACAACGACTTGGACTTCGCCGGACTCGTTCATCACCGCACATTCACATTACACAAGCCACATCATTAATCATGGCCGCCTCACACGACAATACGGGGTCCCTGTCTGATCACCAGGGTTCACACGAAGATCTGTTGGAGGTACCCGTGACTACTGATGTGACACCACCGCCGCGGCCGACTGGGGCCGAGTTTGACCACCTGTCACAACAAGTGGCTGCACTCTCGACTCGTATGTCTCAGCTCATAGACGACCGATTCACACCGAATCGACCGACTACACCACGGCGGACAACACGCACACACCGACTTCGCGACGATGACTCGGACGCCTCTTCAGTCCCCTATGTTGGCTACAGAGAGCGTCACGATCATTACGAAAGACATTACACACCGCACACACGTCATCTACCGCGTAATCCTGACTGGCAACAACAAGGGCAGTCAGATGATCCGCGTCACAGAGATGAGCGTGCGGAAATACCGATTACGACACGTGCTGATTCTCCTCACTTGCTTGTCCGGGTTGCACGTAGCGGTCGCCGCTCGGTACCCCCGGAACAACAGCCTCACCAAGGAGCGACACAAGGCACTTCAGTTTACGCGCCACGTTTTCCACCGCAAGGGGTAGGTCTGATGCCGGCTGGAATGCCAAACGTCCAGGATGGCATCTATCGACCATCCCCCAGAGAACCCTCCGTGGAAGAGTTCAATAAGAAATACAGCGGTCGCCACCCTGCCGACTCAATCCAAAAATTCAACGGATTGACAGGTTTCCGTCCCTTCCTGGAAGAATTCGAGGAAGTGGCACACCTGTACGGTTGGAAAGACCACCACAAGGAGGAATACATCACGGGGTGTTTCACTGGGGCCGCCCGTACGTGGCTGAGTAAACTGAGGTATGAGCTTCAGGACATTCCTTGGCCAGCACTGAGAGTACAGATGGTAGATACGTTCGGGAAGCCGAACGAACTGGCCATCTTGGAGAAAAAGTATACAGAGATGCTCCAGAAGGAAGGTGAAAGTACACAAGCTTTCATCTGGGAGTTTATGATACTCGGCGACCAAGTTTACCCGCAACTTGACGATCAGCTACGTATAAGCCAGTTGCGCCGCGCTCTACATCCCACCATACAGAACGCCGCACATCACGCATCTACGACGTCATTCAAGGACTTCGCAAACGCCGTCCTCAATATGGAGGTGGTCTTGCTGTCCTTGGATAAATGGCCGACGGAACCAAAACCCGCAGCTGATTCACAGTCGGGTAAAGGAGCATCGAAGACCGACCAGGAGCCGGCGGCAACCGCCAGCCCTAAAGACAAAACACACCGGTCTAGGCACGATAAAAAGCCTAGTCAGACTGCTGCCACCAATTCATACCGACACTCTGCAGCGGACCCCCAACCAGAGACCACTCGCACGTTCGACAAGAGTAAGTCGACGTGTTATAATTGTGGCAAATTGGGGCATTTCGTCCGTGAGTGTCGGCAACCAAAGAAGAAGGTTGCAATTAAGCAGTTTGGGGAGCCGGTTACCGACTATGACATCAAAGGAGAGGTGCCTGAAACGGATATCATCACCGAAGACGGCATTGAGTTTGCTCTAATACGAGTGGCGGGACAAATTCGCCGGATTCCTCTTCCAGCAGCAGACTCAGCCGCCGGAGCACCTACTCCTGATAAACCCGACAACGACAGCTCTGACGACTCTGAGGATATACCAGTCAAGGTGCTCGACCGGGCTCCTGCACATAAATGGACCCCGGACGAGCTAATCGTTTGGCAGGACACGCTCGACGTCCTTAAACAATCCACCAAGTAGATTGGGTGCCGTGAAAATAAAACAATAGCCATCATGGCTCCCGGAACCCAATCGCCGACGAAGGGCCACTCCTGCTGCCGAAAACTAATGACAACGGTGTATGAGCAGCTGGTAAGCAGCTGCTCACCTCAAGAAGTCGGAGACTACGATGCCAGCGACAAGAACCCACGCATCGCCGTCACGATCAACGGAAAGAGTATACGAATGCTCGCGGACACCGGAGCTACGGGCAGCGTTATCACCATTGAACTCGTGCAGGAACACAAGTTCGAAATCGAGCCTGTGTTAATCCCACCCAACATTCAGGGTGTGGGAGGCCAAAGGATCACCGTGGTGGGACGACTCGCCGCGACGGTCCAGCTGGGCCCCCACGCTGTGCGAGGGCACTTACTAGTGATTACCGGCCGGCACGAAGCCATCTTAGGCCGAGATCTAGGCCGGGCTCTGCACTTAGCTGTGTCCATGACAACAAATAAAGTATACGTGGAGGACGACCTCTTCGAGTCCACACTCCGACAAAAATGCATCGAAGCACACATCGGATGGGCTTTGGGAGAAACTTCCGTAGAGGCCCCTGGCAAATCTGCCAGCACCTCTAAGGAAAACCTCGAAACTCCACCCCGTGAGTGAAGACGAAAGCAACGGCCACCCACGCTGTCAAGAAACCAAACGCGACGAAAATAAAACAATAATTCACCAGTGTTTATTTCATGACTATGGAAATAAACACCAGCAACCATCAAATATCAACAATAAAAGAGCGGGAGGAATTTGAGATGTTGTGTTGAGAAACAACTGAGGACAGTTGTCAAGAGGTGGGGGAGGGGATAAAAGGAACCCCCCAACGAATAAACAACCCCACAGCATCAACAACCCCTCTAAACACTCTCAAATAACTCCCAAAACTCTACAAAATTCATACAACTTTAATTTTTGAAACACTTCTAAACTTTTCAAAATGGCCGCCAATATTTACATATTGGCAACCATTTCAAACATGCAATAAACTACACCGGAACCACGTGGCCTTCACAAACAACTGTCAACCACGTGGTACACCTGGGAAAAACGCCGAAGGCTAGTCAAGGACGTTCAGAAGAAAAATCAAGAGCCATAAAAGGGTCAGCAAAAGAAAAACACCGTGCTCCCCTTTATTATGGACGGACGTCATTGACCATGATGTTGACAGTAGAGGGATAGGAAAACTTCAAAGAGACAATTGCTCTGGGGGCCAGACCAATGCACTAGGACTTCAAAGAAAAAAACAAACAACGAAAAACTGCTGGCCATAAACAAATAAAAAATAAGAAAATCAGTTTTGAAGATTTTGTGAGAGCGGACACCTTCAATTAAAAAAAATAAAATTGAAGAACCTGCCACCCTCTCAATTAAGATCGAATTGTGGGACACCAACTCCTGTCCCACTCCCCCCTAAAAATAATAACAAACAGCAAGGTACATTAGTAACCTTGCTGACCTATTCTTTCCGAAAAAAGGCATTAAGGAAAAGAAGGGGAGAAAGTTAATGGGCAACTTCACACCTCGGTGTGAAATAAAATAACGGCCCTTCTCCCTCGAGATTCCTTAGTCCTTTTGTTTATCTAAAAATAATAAACAGGACCGACTCTGATAAGAATTAGATCAACACCTCTCACATCTAATGTCGGTGGGACAACCCCCACCCCCAATAAATAAAGTCGTGAAGAAACCAATTAGAGTAAGGTGTCTTATTCTAAAAGGGGCCGGCCCTTCTAACTTTTAAAAATTAAATAAGAAAAGTGACCAAACTTGGTCAATTACCACTCGATTTGCTCTCTTCAAAGAAGCACTCGTTTTTGTTCATCTCTTTATGCTCGATCTTCTTCAATCATCAAATCTTCAATCTACTTCTGTGCCAAGTTCCAAATTTTAATTTCGAACTTCTTTAGTTTTGTTGTTAATCCAAAGCTTGAGTGCCACCTTCAAGCCTTTGAACTCACGTGCAGTGCATCAGACCTTCAGAACTTTTTGGACCTCTTGAAATAATAACAGAGTGATCGGGGACCGATTTCTGTTATTATTTGGAAGTAATCACCAGCAGCGGGACTTTTGAAAAAGTAAGAACTTTTAAACTCTTGAGAAATATGCCAGGTAGAGGCTCATGGAGAGGAGGCAGAATGATGTCTGCCTCTTCTAGTGAAGATGAGATGGAGAGTGGAACGGCGGGGACCGCTGAACCCCTCTCTCAATCTACCTGCCAGCTACAAAAGGCGGGCGCCGCCAGTGCACCCACAACAAGAAGAGAGTCGCCAAACATAATAGATAGGCGCCGCACCTCCTCCGAACCGCAGAATTTTCACCAGCGTGGGGAGAAGCGCCTCAAAGCAAGCTTCAAGCGACCTGCCAATGTCGGGCGCAAAGGGAAGCCTGCTGCTCCAAGCAGCATCGTCCCCTTCGACGTCACGACATCAAAACACTACTGGGAGGAGCGGGAAGACCGCATCGATATCAACATCATGGCGTGGGGGGTTAACCAGGCGTTCCGCGATAGCATCGCGCCAGGTCAACCCATTCCGGGTGGAACTGAAGCAAGAGGGAAGCGTGGGGGAGGTGGATCTGTGCCCTCCCCCCTCGAAGACCTCCACTTGGAGCTGCAGAGGGAGGCTGCTCTTCGTCGGGCAGCCAGAGATAAGAAGGAAGGGGAGGACAATCTGGCGTACCTCCATGCGGTTTGCGCCCACCTTGTCGAGCTGGGCTTACCGTGTACGGCGCAACTCCCGAAGGAGGAGCTCCTGCGAATCGAGGCCCGACTCCAAGAAGCCGCCCGAGTTACGTCATCAGCTACGTCATCATCTCCATCCTCAAACTCGCCAGCAACCCTGACAACTGGCCTCTCCACATCTCCTTCCCCACCCATAACGCCACCAGAGCCTTTCCAACACTGCTCTCCGGTGCCGTCAATCACTCCGCTGCCTCCTCCTCATACACCATTATCGTCACCACCAACCTCCCGATGTGCCACGCCTCCACGCAGCGAGGCCGCCACACCCACTCCGACTCCAAAGTTACCTTCCATAGTGGTGGTTCCCCAACCTGTTCGTGTTCAGGTTCCCACTGGGGCTCGCCCCAAGGAGCCTCAACAGTCCTACAGGGGCCACCACTCTTCTCGAGACTCTCTTCAACGGCCACAGCCACGTCGCTCTTCGCCACGTGGTTCCCATCTGTCGCCCCGACGCCGACCCGACGGAAGAAGTCAGCAGGAACAACGTGGTTCCTCTGGACGCGGCCTTCCGCCGCGTAATAACTTCGACCCAAGGGTCAGGCAAGATCTACAGGATCACCGAGTCCAACTGGACCGCGACCATCGCTACGAAACTCGGGGCCCTCCTACTCGGGTCCCGCATCGCTCTCCTCCTCCGCCGCCTCCGGGCCGCCCTTCTGGACGACCTACGCCTACACCTTTGATGCCGCCACCTTCCGCCGAGCGTGCCGCGTTCTTGAAAAAACAGAAGGCCATCACAAACCTTCTGCAAGACGTCATGCAACAGGGAGGTGACCCCATGGAAGCACTGGGCCGCGCACCAGGAAGTGCCAAGCCACTGGAGGCGCTGAGCAGGAAGTCAGCATCGAAGCGACTACGTCAGCGGGCCCGCGATATGGCCCGGTCCGCCTTGCGCCATGCCAGGCCTATCACGGGCGCATCAGTTTCTCTGGAACCTGCGGCTCCAACACCAGCCCGACCAGCCGCACCGCCCACTGTACCCCATGCCGGGGCTACTCTGGGGCGGTTACCGCTGGATCGTCCGTTCCGTGCAGCCACCTCTGGCGAGAGGTTGCTCAACAATCGGTGGGTCACTTGGCAGCGCGAAGTGCGCTCTGCCAACACCCTTTACGTAGGACACTTCTCTTTGGAGGAAGGGTTTCCCCGTCTCGACCTCCCTCCCCGGGAGCGATATGTCGTGGGACTCTCCCGCCTAACAAGTGTCCTCGTCACCATCGTCTTCCCAAGAAGACGGATTGTTGAAACCATCAGTTTCGCCGGAGATGCCATCGATGAAGCCACGGAGGCCCTTTTGGGAGCTTTCGTCAACTCCGTCTTTGGACTACCAGCTGGACAGACGTTCCGCACCAGTCGTCACTACATTCCGGAACCGGACCCTCGTTACCGAATCGCCATCTTGTGGGACGCCGCTTGGGCTACACTGTACAACAAGCGGTCCTCCCGTAAGATTATCGGGGACCGGGACATCTTCAATATCTTCCACCGGGATCTACCTGACGACCAGGGACAATGGCTATCTGCCGCATCCAGCTACCGATGAGGCCAGGTCCGGCGGGATTACCCCCCCGTACGGTTCATGGACCCGGGATCCTCCCCACCCTCCGCAGCAGGGATAGCTGCGCACCACATGTACTCATGTGGTTGCCACCCATCCGGGTGGCAGTATCGAAAAATTTATAAAAAAATAAAATACGTTGCAACTGTTCTTTTCTTTTTAGATTTCAATAGCGGCTCGCCACTCAGCGAGCATTAATTAACTTTGTTTTATGTTTTCAGCCTTTTTCAATTTTTAAGGGGCGCTGACACTTCGGTGCCAGTGCCTTTCCATAACCACCTTTGTACACGGTAAGTCCTCAGCCACCCATGTCTCCCCGCTGCGTAACTTGAAAACCTTCCACCCTTGGCTGGAGTACGAGGACGTACTCCAAGCAAAGTTGGAGGGTATGTAACACCCTGTAAATCGTGATCCCGCCAAAACCATAGCCTGGGGGTAAACAACTCTCAACCATCCCTCCCTCCTCTCTGACTCACCTTTCTGACTCATGCACAAGCGGCGGATTGATACATAAAGGACCATGGTCACTTGGACCTGGTTACACCTCGCAGGTGTACACAGGTCCAAGGTATAAAAGGACCATGTTCCTCTTTGTTCAGAAGTTCTTTCCTTTGCCTGTTTTTGAGATAAATTCCAAATCAATGGGCCTGAGGATTCACCGTTAGTATATTACTATTCACCCTTGTATCTGTACTTCTTACAAGGAATGAATAAAAGTGTTGTAACAAGAAGTAGCGTTGTCTTTATGTCTCTGTAAATAACTTCTCTTCAGAGGCCGGAGGTTTCATAGGGCAGGAGCTATACGATTCTCAGCAGCTACAACATCTTCTCTGGTCGGAATACCGATGGAGAAGATGTATATCAGCATCAACCGGAAGAGAGAGAGATGGCCGCCACTCTCCTGCATCGATTACACCCCCATGCAGAAGAGTGACTACAATCTATCTCCATCCAGCTCTCTCTACAGCTCGGATCTTCTCTGTGCAGGTGTCATACTGCTCAGAGAAGAAACGAAAAGTAGAAAATGTCATCTAAAGGTTGGTAATAAAATATTGGTTGATGTCAAAAGCTCACACATACTTAAATATAATATAGAAACCATTGACAGAATATTGATTTAGGATTTTAATTTAAAATATTAATAATAAAGTCATTTTTTTTCTTCATATGTCCTTAACTGGATTCCATATAATTCACCTAAGCACATTTAATTTGAATTCATTTAACTCATGTGTGTAAAAGGTATTAATTAGTCCATCAAGGGAGAGTTTTTTTTATTATTAAATTCATCAGCTGTGTTAGCAGTAATTCCTTACCATAGTGTGTTAAGGGGCAGGTTTTCTTAACCATTCACTTTTGTTAGCAGTGATTGCCTACAATAGTATGTTAAGGGGCAGGTTTTTTAACCCATTCACTTTTTGTTAGCAGTGATTGCCTACCATTTTCTGTTAAGGGGCAGTTTCTTTTTTTTAACCTATTCCCCTTTGTTAGTAGTGATTGCGTGCCATCGTTATTACTAGGAGGAAGATGTAACCTATAGCAACATCTATGTGTGTTTACAGTGATTGCCTGCAAGTTAGATAGAAAGGGGCAGCAGCGTCAAAATTTAATCTCTCAACAAACTTGGTAAATAAAAAAAGAGGTGGAGTGGGGGTTGGGGGGGGGGGGGCGAAAAGTAGAAAGAGAAGAAGAAGAAAATAAAAAAAAAGATGGCTCAATTAAGGTTTGGACATAACTTAATGAAAGCTCTCCTGTAAAAACGGAGAACAACTGAGTCATTTCCTCGCAACTAAATATATAACTCGTATATAAGAAACATTGAACTACACGTTGTTGGGTTGGAGGAGTTGAGATTGTCAAGCATATTAGAGAAGAGAGAGAGAAAGCATTTTGGTGGGATATAAACGAGAAAGGAGGGGGGAAGGAACCACGTGACTGTATCCGAAATCTAGGAGGAAGAAGAAACGTATATTGATCTTGTTCACAGTGTGAGCTCACACTCTCTCACTACGAACACCACATACACACACACACACAGCCGCGTAAAAACCAAGCTTCTTCAGCGGCTGGCGGTCGTCTCAATTAACGGGCGCCAACTCAAGTGGGGCTTCTTGGTGAGTTTAACAAATACTCATTTTTTTGTACTCTCTTTTCTTTCTCTCTTTTTTCCATCACATTATATTTCTTATTTGATCGTTATTTATAATGTTTTGTATTTTTTTTTTGCTTCTTCTGAGAACACTGGGAAAGTGCTTATTCGGACCCATTTTAATAAATTGTCAGAATCTTGTTAAAGCAATCTCCTCTACCTTTATGTGTGTGTGTGTGTGTGTTTCTCCCCATCCACACCTGTAAGTAAAACCCTATACAGGCCAACACTTATTTTACACAGAGTGCACAGCATAGCGCCACCTATACTGTTAACTTCCAAATTAAAAATTAGACCTTGTTTCTATTGAAGCGAAAAATTTCGCCGTGTAAAACTTTCAACTGTTGAAAAATAACAAGTGTTTTACTATGGAGAAAATATGGTTAATATGCATTTCTATTAGTAGGAAAAATAAAAAAGAAATTCGATACGGCGACTAATAAACATAACAAACGTGGCCTCCACTTATTCACTTTTATTGTTTGGTTCAGTATGTTAGGCTAATTGAAGTGAGAAAACCACATTCGCTGTACCACTTGAACTAGAACCCATAAATTGCCATTTCTCATCAATATTTACATCGAAATGGCGTTATTTTTCTGTAAAACTATAGTTAAATATATCCTACAACTAATTAAAATACGTTAATTTACCTGAAATGATGAGAAATTGAAGAAAAATCGATGAAAAAACACTCACCAAAACAGTTGTTTCAACAGTTGAAATTTTTACATGCGAAAGTTTTCACTACAATGGAAACAAGGCCTTAGGGCCTTCGTTCTACTGGGTTGAAAATTTTAAGTTTTTCAAAATGTCAACTGGTGATAAACAGAAGAAACGTGGTCTCCGCCTATAATAGTGAATGAACGGGGAACCACGTGCGTTCTGTTTTTTCGCCAGTTGAAATTTGTCAAAAAGTTAACATTTTCACCCCAGTGGAAACAAGTCCTTACTATGGGAGAAGTGAGCTAATGCGCATGTCTATTAGTAGGCTAATATGCCATCACCAATAGGAGGAAAGCTATTCAAATAGAATACCCTCAATTCCAAAACAGTACAAAATATTCGCCAAAAAAAAAAAAGGTTTTAAAAAAATTTGAAATTGATTCAATTTTTGTTTAAACCTTTTTTTAGTGAATATTTCGTGCTTTTTTTGCGTTTTTTGAGGGCGTTCTGGTCGCCATCTTTCTTTGCTTTTCGTTTTTGTTAAGTGTTTTTTCATCAATTTCTCATCATTTCAGGTAAAATTAATGTATTTTAATTAGTTGTAGAATATATTTAACTATAGTTTTACACAAAAATAACGCCGTTTCGATGTAAATATTGATAAGAAACAACAATTTATGGTTTAGTTCAAGTGGTACAGCGAATGTGGTTTTCTCACTTGAATTGGCCTAACGTAAACTGAACAACCGATAATAGTAACTAGGCGGGAGCCACGTTTGTTCTGTTTTATTAGTCGCCGCCGTATCGAATTTCTTTTCTCCTACTAATAAAAATGCATTAACACATTTTCTCCATAGGAAACACTTGTTATTTTTCACCAGTTGAAATTTTCACTGAGAACAAATTTTCGCCACAGTGGAAACAAGGTTTTACAAAAGCCAAAAAAATTGCCATCTTTGTTGTATTTTTTGTTTGTGCATTGCCGCTAAAGAAATCCGATCTTATTTTAGTTTCTTTTAATTACCCTCAACTTTTATTTCCTCACTCACGTCTCAGCTTCCATCCTTCTAAGACAACTTAGCAAAAGCGGCTTACATTCATTTTTTTTTTTATTTAAACAATAAATATTTGCATATTATAAAGGAAAATCATTAATTACCAGCAGGATAACAAAAATCCTTAAAAAAAATAATCCAAAGAAAAAATTTTCTGAATATTTATTTACAATTTAAAGATTGTCTCAAACTTTGTAACTGTGGGGGACTACAGAAAGGCATAACGACTGTCTGTTATATGACAGTAAATAAATCATAACTAGGGTTCGGATTTTCATGCAGAATCAAGCAAATGTTTCTCAATGTGTGGCCCGAAGTACTAAATGTGAAGTAATCATCATCATTAGAACAACTACAATTATGCTTTTTCTAAACAAAGTTGGTTAGAGGCTAGATGTCTGGTTGCTATGAGTTGCCAACTAGAACGTTTTAGCCTTTAACCTGTGTTTTTGATTGGGAAAAAAATCAATTGTTGGTTGATCTCTAAACGGGTTATTGTTATTTCACCATTGGCTCTTGGGGCCACAGGTTGAGAAAGATTTTGCTTGATATTGCATGAAAATCCGAACCTTTAAAAAGCATGGGTGTCATTACAGAAAAAAATATAACTGTCATATGACAGTAAATTGTCACATCAAGCTCATAACGATTGAAAATCATGGACTGCATTACAAAAAAAAACTGCCATATGACAGTAAATTGTCATATCTAGCTCATAACCTTCTAACAGTCACATAAGCAAAATTACAAAATATTATTGGCTAGTAGTGTACAGCATAAAATGACAGGTCATAAAACAATAGCCCACAATAAGTGACATCATAAGGTATGACTGTCACAATTTTATGACTTTTTCTGTAATGAGTCTCCATGTTATTATGACTGCAATATCATTCGTATTACAGAAGCATGCAATAGGACCGTCGTGTACCTTCATTAATATTTATATTCTAGTTGTGACTATAACAAACACAGGCAAGTGTGGTCAGCACTAGCTTTTCGTTTGCTCCGCTCTTTTATGAACGTCATCAATTTCTAATTGCTTTGTTAATTGGTCTGATGCCACATGCCCCGCTATTATTAATTTCGAATTGGTTGATATTTGGTCTGATGCTCATAAAATGGGCGGGGCAAACAAAAAGTTAGTGCTGGCCACACTTGCCTCTTAATAAACTATGCAACGCATCATAATCAATTTATCTAAGTATTGAAGCCAATGCCATTTATATGCAAATTACTTACACTTTTCACTCTCAAAGGTCAAAGATAGGCCTTATCATGTGACAAATTCCAAATTGTTGCTCCTTCATTACAATTATGCCGCTGTCACACTAGGCTGGTTTCCCAGCCGCTGGTTGCTGCTGGCTGGTTGTAGCACTCTAGCAGCATAGTCTGAACTGCTACTAGCAGCTGCTTTCTCCAGCGGGCTAGTGATTTTAACAGCGGCTGGTGAAGTTGGACATGTCCAACTTTAGCAGCTACCAGCTGGTCATGTGACTCCCTTCCTGCTGCTGCCATCTAGTGTGAACTTTTTCTTGCTAGTAGTGTCACTAGTGGTAGTTGAAACTCCACTGCTTGGGTTGGTTGTTGTTAGAGTTTGTGTTTTTGCAAGACGGTGATTGGATGACTTGCATTGCTAATACCAGCAGTGACTGGACAAGTGTGAACCCAAAGCAGCTGCTGCTTGCTGTTGCTGCTAATAGCCAGCAGCAACCAGCGGCTTGTAAACCAGCCTAGTGTGACTGCCACTTAACAATTAAAAAATACTCTACAAGCAGCCAGTTGGCCTATGGCAGAGGGACCTTAAGATCCAAAGTGCTGCTAGATGCATTGTCAACGCAGGCAATTAGAAATCGGGACAAACAGATGTTGGCTCCGCCCTTTTTATGACGACCGGCAACTTCTAATTGGTTTGTTGTGTGGTTCGACGTTGAAAAGGGCGGAGCATGTGACGTCAGACTACATAACCAACCAATTAGAAGTTGCATTCGTCATAAAAAGGGCGGAGCCAACTTCTGTTTGTCCCGATTTCTTATTGCCTGTATTGTCAACATATCATCGTTTAAGAAGTGATACCATGTAACCCGACATTTTTTGTACTTTTCAGGTTTTGGCATAAAAATAAAATCAGAAAAAAAAAATAAGTGCATCGTTCGGAAAATGTCACAAAATAAACAAAAATTTATTTTAAAAGATATTGACTGGTAGAGACATCTGGTAGAGGGTGTTCAAATCCATTTAATGTGAACGTTGTTTGTGACGTCATGTACGTAACCGTAATTATATTAATTATGGCTCAAAAAAATCCAAATAAGTTTATTAGAAAAAAAATGGTGTAACAAAACCTTAAATTTGCGTTATAACGTTTTTTTTTTGTTCCTCCTATAAAATTTATATGTTGTCAGTTACGTGGTATCACTTCTTAAACAACTCTATATATCAAAGGGACACCTCATCAGTGTTGAAGAGTGGTGCTCTCTTTGCGTGGCATCTACAACTAAATTTGACTAAATGTACCTTACAGGACAGCTTACACAATGGGAGATATGTTCAGCTAACCCACGTTGATGAATTCAAATTTCTTGGCTTAACCTTATCAAACGACATGCTTTGGAAAGAGCACATAACCAATGCAGTCAGTAAAGCTAATGCACCCTTAAACATTGTAAAAAAAATGTAAAAGACGTCTGTTATTTTACCTTATTCAGACCTATATTAGAATACTAGTGGGTTAACCCGTCATAAATGACGGGAGCAAAATTCACAGGCAATTGTGCGCATGCGCGTCGTTTTTTCCTTTTTTTACTCCTTTCATTTCAATTTCAGTCAACCCCTCCCACTTTTCTCTCTCTCTCCCCCTTCTACACTTTCCAAACTTTTTCCCTCACCCCCTCCCACTTTCTCTCTCTCTCTCTCCCCTTCTACACTTTCCAAAGGAAGAGTTCAACATATAGTTGACCTTGAAAAAAAAAACGGTTCATTTATTCAAATTTATATAAATTCCGACGTGCTTCAATGGTTTTGTTACTCCACACACACACACACACGCACACAGACCTGGGATATTATATATATAAAATATTGTTCTCCAATTTGGAGCAAATTTAGAAGTAACTTACAGCACGAAATAGAAATAGTACGGAATAGGGCTGCAAGATTTGTGAAAGGAAGATACGTGTATACTGACAGTGTATCTTCCATGCTTCAGGAACTAAAATGGGAATCATTAGCAGGCCGAAGAATTGACCAAAGCCTTGACCTTTTCGGACGTTTACTGGCAGATGATAATATTGCTCTACTTAATGACTTATTAAATATACATCCTCGTAAGGGAAGAAACGGGCATTCAAAGACTTTAAAAGAATTAATGGCTAGAACAGATGCATATTTTTGGACTTTTTTTCCCAAAATGGTATTAGACTATAGAATTCTCTTCCAGTTGATAGTTCTTTGTTAGGACGATTAGGACAATTGAACAATGATGTCTTGTTTTACCTGAATGACAATCATTTGTGATCGGGAGCAATCCCCCTGCCACATGGCTTTTAAGCTGATTGTAGGTGTACTGAGTTGAATTGAATTGAATATAATAACTTACAAAATAATAACCTGCATTGCAAATATAAAAGCAGTCATGAAAATTTAAACCCACAATTCATTAATAACATCATCAATAGCCCTGTTTAGGAAGAGCATTCCATTGTCGTATAACCCTCGGAGGGGGGGGGGGGGAGGGGGTGAAGCGAGATCATTGTTTTCACAGTATATGTAGGTGCCATGTTTAAATGAGCTAAGGATTATTACATGAGTTCTCAAAACCAGTCATAAATATATGTAACACATATGGCAGTGTTTATCATATAATACGTGTTACGTAATTTGCTTCAGTGAATGTTACACAGTCATATGAGCTCGGTAGTGACAATTTATTGCAACTTGACAAGTCTTTTGCCTTTCTTTAATGAGTCCCTAGATAATATGACAAACGTGAAAATAATACATCACAAGCATAGAACATCATACAGGTGTATGACTGTCACATATTTATGACCTTTTCTGTTAATGAAGCTCGTATGACTTTGAATTTGTTTATTAGAGTAAAGTCATAAAAGTATATAAGAGCGCTTAAAGAGGCTGCACATCACAAAATTACTTCGAAAAATCTCCACAAGGAGCGCTAGCATCGCTTAACTATTCAGCCCATGGACTTAATGTTAAAGAAAAAAAAAACGTTTAGTTACACAGTCTTGGTGGCAATATGTTTATTTTTCATATTTAAAGTTGTCCAATTTTGATGGTTGAAATTGCAATGTGGCACTTTAAATGTATGTTTATCTAGTGACAAGAACGTCAAAAAAATTGGTAAGTGTGCTTCTATTTTTAAAAAATATTTCAAAATTGCAAATTTTTAACTTTTATGTTAAACTCTATTGAGTAAAAAAACACAACCATTAAAGTTGTTCATAAAAAATACCTAAAAATATTTTGTAAAAAGCAAAAAATAAACCGCAAGTTCTGATTTTTTTTAAAAAAAAAATTATTTTTAGGTATTTTTATGAACATTCTATAATATGGTTATGTTTCTCTTACTCAATGGGATTTAACAAAGTTATAAATTTGAGATTTTGAAATATTTTTTTTAAAAATAGAAGCACACTTTCCAATTTTTTGACGATCTATTGCTAGATAAACATATATTTGAAGTGCACATTGCACTTTGAGCCATCAAAATTCGACAACTTTTTAAATATGAAAAATAAACATATTGCCGCCGTGCACTGTGTATTTTTAAAATAAACTTTTTCTTCTTTAAGAGCCTAGATAGACGTTTATCTTGTTGTTTTGAGCAGACGACAACGAGACAAATGAGTGTTATTATATGGTGTTACTAAAACTGCAAAACATCGCCTCACAATCGTTCAATTAAAATACAGTAAAGCGCAAAATGCAATAAAAAGTACTGTTCTTTACATGCTCGCTTTATATAATTTTTGAAAAGGACCTTCTATTTTTAAACAACGTTCAAAATCGTTCGTTTTTTTAACCCTATGTTAAGTCCCATTGGATCCAAAACCGTCCCACAAACATTTGAAAAAAACTCATTAAAAACGATTTAGAACAATAACAAAGTAATTAGCACATACTTTCATGTATTGGCTTCACGATGTTTCCTTTTTATAAATTTTGAAATGGTCTTTCTATTCTTTAATAACATTTAAAATCGTACATTATTTAAAACTCCATGTTAAGTTCCATAGGACCAGAAAAACGTCACCCAAACATTTGAAGACCTCCCATTAATAACGACTTAGAACAATCATATAAAAATTAGCACGTGCATTAATCTATTGGCTTCACAATGTTTTCTTTTTATAAGCTTAACACGCGAAATTATTTTTTCAATTAATTATTATGTGAATTGAAACCTGGAGAAAAAACGTTAAAAAACCGTTTTTCAATCAAAAACGATCGCAGCGCCTACATTCGGAGAAATTCTGAACTAAACACTGTATCTAGGCTCTTAACATTGGGTCTATGGCCTCAAAATATGCTTTCCACCATAAACTTCACACACTTGCTAATGAATTTCAGTGGGATTACACTTTTTCAAACATACAAATATGGTTGCTGCACGAATTTCAATTTTACACGATGGAAACTTCTATCCATTAAAATGCTCGTAAAAATACCTAAAAATAATTTAAAAAAAAAACACAGTGTAGCCAACACATTGGCGCACGTGCTGATTTTCATTCTGTTTTTTTTTTAGTTACTTTTACATGTTTTTAAGAACATTTTAGTGGATGTTTTTTTTTTCTTATTTGGACGTATATTCAATGCAGTTTAACATAAGAGTTAGAACTTTGCGACTTTGAAGTAGTTTTTAAAAATAGAACCGCATTTACCAATTTTTTGTCATTCTATCACTTGATCAGCATATATTTAACGTGCACATTGCACTTTGAACTATCAACATTGGACAACTTTAAATATGAAAAATAAATATATTTCCACGACTGTGTATTCTATTTGGTAATTAATGAATGTATATTGTTTAAAAATACGAAGACAACAGAGTTTCCTTTTTATTACATCATAAAAAGCGTCTTATGAATACAAAAAAGATGAAGAAATTTGAAAATGATTTAAACATTTTAGCATACAGGAAACATATATTTTGCTAATGTATTGTAATAAAATATTTTCTAAAGCTAAGGTCACACATACAGAAAAAAAATTCGATCGAAAAAAAGCAATTTATCTAATTTGAATAATTCTATTCTATTTATTTTAGCTGAAAATAAAGAAGAAAAAAAGAAAAAAAACTATACATTTTTTTTTTGCCACGTGGAATTATTTATTATCAAATTTGTGAGCTTTTGACATCAACCAACATTTTATTACCAACCTTTAGATGACATTTTCTACTTTTCGTTTCTTCTCTGAGCAGTATGACACCTGCACAGAGAAGATCCGAGCTGTAGAGAGAGCTGGATGGAGATAGATTGTAGTCACTCTTCTGCATGGGGGTGAGATCGATGCAGGAGAGTGGCGGCCATCTCTCTCTCTTCCGGTTGATGCTGATATACATCTTCTCCATCGGTATTCCGACCAGAGAAGATGTTGTAGCTGCTGAGAATCGTATAGCTCCTGCCCTATGAAACCTCCGGCCTCTGAAGAGAAGTTATTTACATAGACATAAAGACAACGCTACTTCTTGTTACAACACTTTTATTCATTCCTTGTAAGAAGTACAGATACAAGGGTGAATAGTAAAATACTAACGGTGAATCCTCAGGCCCATGATTTGGAATTTATCTCAAAAACAGGCAAAGGAAAGAACTGAGGAACAAAGAGGAACACGGTCCTTTTATACCTTGGACCTGTGTACACCTGCGAGGTGTAACCAGGTCCAAGTGACCATGGTCCTTTATGTATCAATCCGCCGCTTGGGCATGAGTCAGAAAGGTGAGTCAGAGAGGAGGGAGGGACGGTTGAGAGTTGTTTACCCCCCAGGCTATGGTTTTGGCGGGATCACGATTTATAGGGTGTTACAAATTTATCAGCCAATAAGAAGGCGTTTTTGAAATGTAATGGCTTCTCCTCCTAATTCTTTCTTTCTCTCTTTTGCAAACTAAAAAATGTCCTTAAAATACTGTATATTTTTATTATATTTTTTTCTGTTGTAAGGCCTTGTTTTTCTCCCCCCCCGCCCATTCACTATCATAGGCAAAGGTCACCTTGTGTTCTCTATTTTTCACCAGAAATTTTCAAAAACGTCAAAATTGTCAACCCTAATGGAAACAAGGCATAATGTGTGAAAACTCTTGAACGCAAAGAAAAGCTGAAATATAGCTGCACAGTTCTTTTTTCATTTCTATTTTTATTTCTATTTTAAGCATGTGTGATCCAGGCATAACTTGAAAAAATGCTCTATAATTTTGGTTCAAAAGCTCAAACTTCATACCTGCTACCTTGAGCGTAGCGTCTGCGACTAGCGACCAGTGACCAGTGACTAGCATAGCGACTTGAATTAGCAAGTTGCTAGTCGCTGGCACACTGCCCCACACACTACATATGTGCTGCACCTACAAACGTTTTGGGTGTGTCTTCATGGTGTGTGATGTCATAAAAAATGGCGTCGAAGACGCCATATGCAAAAAAAATCTAGTCTCTAATTGGTTGTTGGGTAGCGACTTGAAACGTTTGCGACCTCAAGATTCTGTTTGAACAGAAGCTTAGCGACTTGTATATGGTATGAAAACGCGCATGTACGCTGACGCTCGCTCGACGTCGCGTGAATGAAGTTTAAGCTTAAGAGTTAGAAGTTTGCGATTTTGAAATATTTTTTTTTTAAATAAAAACGCACTTACCAATTGTTTGTCATTCTATCACTCGATCAGCATATATTTAAGGTGCACATTGCACTTTGAAAACTTAATACTGTATTGGACAACTTTAAATATGAAAAATAAACATATTGCCGCTCCGACTGTGTATTTTAAAAATTAACATTTTTCCATTGGGTTTATGGGCTCAATAGAAAAACGATGCTAGCGCTCTTTGCGGAGATTTTTCGAAGTAATTTTGCAATGTATTCTCAGGCTTCATTTTTTGTTTGAGATATTCATCTTTAATCAGAGGACGTTTTATGTGTGCCACCTTGACATAGTTCATCTTCAGAGTGTTATTTGAAATAATTGTACAGTAAACTACAGCCGTGGGAAAAATAAATGTATTGGATCAACAATTGCGAAAAACAAATACATGCATAATTTACTAAATTACTAATGCACTCCGTTGTTAACTAGATTCTATAAAATTCGTTATTGAAAAAAATTAAAGGGGTTTTAAACCTTTTTTGCCCTCATATTTCCCCATGAGAGTGAGTGAACTTTCTATCCAAACCTTTACACAGGCAATTAGAAATCGGGACGAACAGAAGTTGGCTCCGCCCTTTTTATGACCAACGCAATTTCTAATTGGTTGGTTAAGAAGTCTGACGTCACATACTCCGCCCTTTTCAACGTCGAACCACTGGTCCACACAACAAACCAATTAAAAGTTGCCGGTCATCATAAAAAAGGGCGGAGCCAACTTCTCTTTGTCCCGATTTCTACAGCTGTGGGAAAAATAAATGTATTGGATAAACAATTGCGAAAAACAAATACATGCATAATTTACTAAATTACTAATGCACTCGGTTGTTAACTAGATTCTATAAAATTCGTTATTAAAAAAATTAAAGGGGTTTTAACCTTTTTGCCCTCATATTTCCCCATGAGAGTGAGTGAACTTTCTATCCAAACCTTTACACAGGCAATTAGAAATCGGGAAGAAAAGAAGTTGGCTCCGCCCTTTTTTATGACCAACGCAATTTCTAATTGGTTGGTTAAGTTGTCTGATGTCACATACTCCGCCCTTTTCAACGTCGAACCACACAACAAACCAATTAGAAGTTGCCAGTCGTCATGAAAAAGAGCGGAGCCAACTTCTGTTTGTCCCGATTTCTAATTGCCTGTAACCTTTACCCCTCAAAAGTTAAATCAATTAATCAACGAATCAAGACATAATTAAGATGACAAAAGGATTTTGTATGAAAAGATGTTCTTTAATTTTTTCAAAAAAAAAATCTTAACACACCAAAATGAACAACAATAGACGAAATAAAAATTAACTCATTGTCCACTTTTCTAGCCATAAAAGACGAAAAATTACTTAAGGACGAGAAAGACCATAGAAATATAATGATTTTTCTTTTGGTTCTATTTCTAATTTCTTCAATTTTTTCGGCTTGTGTGATTCTTCCCTAAATCAAGTTTATAGTCATAGTAGGAGCATACCATATTTGGCACGTAGTTGGAATTCTGTGTAACCTTAAGCTGCTATACTCGAAGTCAGATTAAGAGGTTACATCACAAAATTACTTCGAAAAATTTCCACAAAGAGCGCTAGCATCGTTTTTCTATTGAGCCCATAGACCCAATGTTAAAGAAAAAACGTTAATTTTTAAAATACACAGTCGCGGCAACATGTTTATTTTTCATGTTTAAAGTTGTCCAATTTTGATCGTTCAAAATGTACACTTTAAATATATGCTGATCGAGTGATAGAATGACAAAAAATTGGTAAGTGCGGTTCTATTTTTAAAAACTATTTCAAAATCGCGAATTTCTAACTCTTATGTTAAACTCCATTGAGTACACCCAAATAAGAAAAAAAAAACATCCCTTAAAATGCTCGTCAAAATACCTAAAAAAATAATTTTAAAAATAATTTTAATTGCGGTTTTATAAAATTATTTTTTAGGTATTTTTTATCAACATTTTAATGGATTTTTTTTTGCTTATGAGCGCGCGTACTCAATGGAGTTTAACATAAGAGTTAGAAATTTGCAATTTTGAAATAGTTTTTAAAAAATAGAACCGCACTTACCAATTTTTTGTCAATCTATCACTCGATCAGCATATATTTAAGGTGCCCATTGCACTTTAAAAACTTAATATTGGACAATTTTAAACATGAAAAATAAACACAAACACATTGCCGCGACTGTATATTTTAAAAATTAACCTTTTTTCTTTAACATTGGGTCTACGGGCTCACTAGAAAAACGATGCTCACCCTCTTTGCGGAGATTTTTCGAAGTAATTTTGCGACGTAGCCTCTTAATGCTCCTTTAGCACACAGACACTGGTGCAACACACTCTGTATAAACTTCGCAATTAAAGTTTGGTGGCGAAATAATCACTATTTTTGGGCAACTTTAATGAGCCTTAATAGAGAATTTGACGCTTATTTATTTTTGCGTTTGTTTCATTTGGAACTTTTAATTTGATTTTAGCTCAGCATCACTATTTATATGACGTTTGTTCAATTTGGTGTTGGTTCCAACTTCCAATTGACGTTTATTCAGTTTGCTGTTTGTTTCATTTGACACTTTTTTTCTCAATTGGTATTTAATTAATGTGGCGCTTAATCAGTATTCTAAATTGATGTGTTGGGTATAATTGAAAAAAAAAATTCTTGGTTTATTCTAGTACAGCATTTCGCCTTTTGAGCACCAAGTGTGTGGTCAGTGGCGGATTTACCATTTTGCCGCCCCTAGGCAGCAACTGAAAACACATGGCCTATACTTTCTTAAAGATGACTTAGTTACTTTTGTATGCTTTTAACAATGGTAATGTCAACTGTTTTGTCAGAAGTGGTCAGTCTGGCTCTTGTTACATCAATTACTCTTGCCAACCAAGTTATATTAGGCAGTTTATTGTTTTACAATACTTTTTTTTGTATCCAAAACAAATTTCCAAAAAAAAATTTTTACAATTTGCCGCCCCAAAAAAATTTGCCGCCCTAGGCAGCTGCCTACTCTGCCTATTGGTAAATCCGCCCCTGTGTGTGGTGGTGCTCAAGTGTGCTTATGCACGGCATCTATACTAAATGATTTTTTGAGGTTGCACTTAAAGAGACCCCTATTACCTTTGAAATTTCTTTTCAAAATATTTTCAAGCATTATTCAACGATTACCAAAACGATTTTTAAAATTTAAAATAAGTGATTAATATAATTAATAACATTAAAAATCAGTTGACTTCAATGTCATCATCATCATCATTTCCTGTACCTTATCCCGCAAGCAGCAGGGTCGGCCTTGCTGGTTCTAACTCTCCACTCGTTCCGATTTTGCACCAAGCCCCCAGTGACCCCACATGCCACCATATCCCATTTTACTACCACGTCCCAGGTTTGCTTGGGTCTTCCTCTACCCCGTTTTATTCTCAGGTCTAAGTTGATTGCTTGCCTAAGCAGCCCATCTTCTCCGCTCCTGAGGACATGCCCAAACCACCACAGCCTATTTTCCTGCATCTTTTCTACTATATTTGTTACCCCTACACTACCCATAATAAAATCATTTCTGATCCTATCCCTTCTGGTCACCCCACTCATAAACCTTAGCATTCTCATCTCAGCTACCTGCATTCTATCCTCATGCACCTTCTTGATTGCCCAAGATTCTGACCCATACAACATAGCTGGTCTGACTACTGTCCTATAAAACTTTCCTTTCAATTTTATAGGTAACTTCCTGTCACATAATACCCCACTAGCATACCTCCACCTATGCCAACCTGCTTTTATCCAGTTTGTGATGTCTAAGTCTAAGCTCCCATCATCTTGCAGCCTTGCATATTTGAAGTCATGCACCTGCTGCATTAAACTGTCCCAAGACTAATCCCATCATTCAACTGTTCTTTCCCATCCCACTGAAATTTTATGTACTCCGTTTTTGCCCTACTTATTTGCAACCCCTTTGATTCGAAGGCATTCCTAGTCTCCTTTAACCTTATCTCGAGTTCCATTTTGGATTCCCTAACTAAGACTATGTCATCTGCAAACAGCATGCACCAGGGGACCTCCTGCCTCACCCCTGCCAGTAACTCATCCAATACCAAAATGAATAGATATGGACTAAGTGCTGAGCCCTTGTGCACACCAATCCTAACACAAAAACTATCAGAGAACCCCCAGGCAGTCTTAACGCTTGTCCGTGCATCCCTATATACAAGTTGACTTCAATGTAAATGGACTTTATCAGGTAGATGCGCCACCAAACAACAGATTGATGTGTTGTCACCAGCTCACATTACTTTCATTTCAAAGTACTATGAATGTAATATTTGAATTATTCCCCACGTGGAAGGTTGTAGTGAGTTGAATACGAATAGGGAAAAAAAAAACATATTTCATTTAGGAATTCTGGAAATCTGAGGTGACAACCTTTGCCACAAAAATCGGAGGGGGGGGGGGGGGAACTTTTTTTTTTTGGAAATTTAAAATGGCGTCGTTTGGTGACTCAGGAAAAGCCACTTCATTTTTAAGTTTTTATTAGCTTATTTTAAATATTAAAAATTGTTTTGACAATCGTTGAATAATTCTTGACAATATTTTGAAAAGAAATTTCTGGAGGTAATGGTCTCTTTAAATTCTATGGTGGGGCTTTAGGGGTGTGGGACATTTTCCCTAAAGACACTTGCCCTAAAGAGACACTTGCCCTAAAGCCATTTGCCCTAAAGGGACATTTGCCCTAAAACCATTTGCCCTAAAACCATTTGCCCTAAAACCATTTGCCCTAAAGGGACATTTGCCCTAAAACCATTTGCCCTAAAGGGACATTTGCCCTAAAACCATTTGCCCTAAAGGGACATTTGCCCTAAAACCTTTTACCTCAGTAGTGTCAATTTACATCATTTGGCGTTTTTTGCGCATTTAGTGGTTATTCAGTTTGGCATTTGTTCAATTTGCACTTGTTTAATTGACATTCAGTTCGGCACTTGTTCCATTTGGCTCTTCTTCAATTTGCATTTAATTTTGGCATTATTTCAATTTGGCTCTTATTTAATTTGGCATTTGTTCCAATTGGTGCTTCTTCAATTTTGGCGTTAGATCGATGCCACCCTAACTAGAATACTAACGATTCCTTTCGATTTCAAAATATTTTTCACCAAATGCCTATAAGTTTATTAAAGCCAAATGTCACAATGACGTCCTAACCTATACAACTAACTAACAGCATCTTTTTTTTTGGAGAAAAAAAAAAACTTCACAAGACGAAATCTTAGTTCACAAGCCTTCCTCATATAAATAGACGAGATTAGTGCGACATCTCTCGTGTTTTCAAACCAGAAGACTCCATGGTAACTTTTGGTTGGCCCGTGAGACATAAGATGGAAATGTTCCAAGAAAATTTTCTCATCATCTTGAAAGTTTTCACGTTAATCATATGCTTTGCCATTCAATTTGTACATTATAATAGCATGTGTATCCTCCATAAGAAATGATGGCCTCGTGCCATGGATACACGCCCCCGCCCCGCTTTCTATCTCTCTCTCTCTCTGTCTTTCTCTTTCTATCTCTCTGTCTCTCTCTAGCTCTGTCTTTCTAGCTCTCTCAACCTTTCCGGGCTCTCTTTCTCTCTCTAGCTCTCTCTCTCTAGCTCTATCTATCTAGCTTTCTTTCTCTCGCTTTCTCTCTCTCTCTCTCTCTCTCTCTTTCTCTTTCCAAACATCTTTTCTACAGAAAACAAGGAGCTGAAAAATAAATTCTCACGAGGCCATAACATGAACACTCCCACATCACTCTGTATCATTAAGAAAAAACACGCGCGTCTTATACATATATAAAATATCTAGAGATTTAATTATTGGGTTTCTCAATACCAAGAGATATGCTCTTAAGTGTGCGTTAATTATCTCTGTTTTCTCTGTTCTTTTTTTAAACATATAGAAACCGAAAACGTGGATTTAACATCTCAATCAATCGTTGTCATGTTTAAAAGAAAAATAAAACAGCACGAACAACAAAAAAAAAACCAACAACCAAGAATGTATCCATCAACAACGAATCAACCAAATAAATATGAGTGCCATCAAAAAATAAATTCAAAATAGTAGCTAAATTTACTTTTGAAGTGTGTTACTGTTGCTACTACATATTTTGCAACCACACATTTACACAAGTGGTCATCAGTTCTTCATCATTCTTCATCCTCATCATGTTCTGTCCGTTTCGTAAACGTTCAACACCGGACAGTCTCAAGAAGCCAGAACTGTCTGGTCGAGAAAGGAGTCAGAGTGTTGTCCTTCCGGGAAGTCCCGTCAAAGAACCGGGACAACCTCAACAGCACAAGCGAGTCATTTACAGCGTGTCCGGTAACACGTCGTCTTCGAGTGATGAACATAAACTGGACGTCAAACATTTGGCTGAAGCCATTAGAGCCCTGATGCAACCTCCGGTGAGTGAATCACTTTTTTTACAGTTGGCCCACGCAAGCAAGGCCCCAAAATAGGGGCGGGGGGTAGAGGTGCCATGGGGGCCTTTGGATGTCTAATTCTAACCTAGTCATTGCCATTAGAATATTTTTGACATTGTCAGTCAGGTGTTACAAGTGCGGGAAAAAGGTCTTACAGCAAACTGAAACTCATTAAAAACGACCTAATACCTAGTCCACACCTGATAATTTAAATAATAAACGCGTTCTACAGAGCCTCGTGAAGGGCAAACAAACAATATGTCGAATTCAATTTATTCAGTTAATAATCTGAAAATATTGAGTTAATACTTAAATAAAATGTATAAGTTATTGACATAATACTGATTTAGTATTTCAATTTAAAATATTAATAATAAAGTGAATTTTTATTTGGTTCATGTCCGTAACTGGATTCCGTATAATTCACCTAAACACATTTAATTTCAATTCATTTAACTCATGTTTGTACAAGGTATAAGGGCCATCCATGGCACAGGAATGATTGTCCCGCAATATTGCTGGTGGTGCTTTTTCTCTGTTTAAAAGTAAAACCACGAAAAAAAAATAAATTGTGATGATGCAAATTGGCACGTTTGCAACTATGAAAGGATGTAGTGTTATTAAAAATTAAAAATCATTTAGAAAAAAAAAATCATGGGGGGGGGGGTTCATTTGCTCCTGGTATTCCTTACTCTAGTTGTGGCATTGCACACAAGGTACTTTTGTTGCTCCACAGAGCCCCAATTTCCACTTTATTTTGTAGCAGCAGCCATGAAAATAGATGGATTCAGGCAGCCATGTTATAGATTTTTGGCAAACCACAACCTCTTTTGATATAAACTACTGTAGGGTCACAGTATTCGCCGAATTTGTCACACAATGAGTGCTGAGCATTTTATACACTGTATATAAACTAATGGGGTAACCCGTCATAAATGACGGGAGCCGAATTCACAGGCAATTGTGCATAGCATTAGAATTTCTTTCCCTCCGCCCTTTTATGATGTCAGACCAAGTAACAAACCAATTAGAAAATGATGACGTTCATAAAAGGGCGGAGCAAAAGAAATTCTAATGCTGGGCACAATTGCCTGTGATAAATTCTAGTTTAATTTTGCTGCTATTATCCCCACCCCTTTTTATATTTGAAAGAGAAAAGGAGTTTTTCATTTTCTCTGGTGTGCGCATGCGCGTCGTTTGTTCCTTTTTTAGTCCTTTCATTTCATTGTCAGTCACCCCCTCCCACTTTATCCCCTCCACGTTTTTCTCCCCCTTCTACACTTTCCAACGTTTTCCCCTCTCCAATGTAATATCATGGGGTTCTTGGATGGGGAGTGTGCAACATATAGTTGACCTTGAGAAAAAAGCGGTTCATTTATTCATTTAAATCTATATAAATTCCAACGTGCTTCAAGGTTTTTGTCCTTGTTTGTACAGCATTAAGAGCCTAGATACACGTCGTCCATCTTGTTGTTTTGAGCAGACGACAATGAGACAAATGAGTGTTCTTATATGGTGTTACTAAAACTGCAAGAAATCGCCCCACAATCGCTCAATTAAAATACAGTAAAGCGCAAAATGCAATCAAAAGTATTGTTCTTTAAAAATAGAAGAAGCTTTTCAAAATTTATATAAAGTGAGCTATTAAACAACGTTCAGAATCGTTCGTTTTTTAACCCCATGTTAAATCCCATTGGATCAAAAACCGTCCCACAAACAATTGAAAAACTCTCGTTAAAAACGATTTAGAAGAATAACAAAGTAAATTAGCACATACTTTCATGTATTGGCTTCACGATGTTTCCTTTTTATAAATTTTGAAAAGGTCTTTCTATTTTTAATAACGTTTAAAATCGTACATTTTTTAACTCCATGTTAAGTCCCATAGGAGCAAAAAACCGTCACCCAAACATTTGAAGAGTGAAATGTGCCATATAGCCACACGGGCAATTAGAAATCGGGACATACAGAAGTTGGCTCCGCCCTTTTTATGACGACCGTCAACTTCTAATTGGTTTGTTGTATGGTTCGACGTTGAAAAAGGTGGAGCATGTGACGTCAGACTGCATAACCAACCAATTAGAAGTTGCCGGTCATCATAAAAAGGGCGGAGCCAACTTCTGTATGTCCCGATTTCTAATTGCCTGTCATAGCCACTGATACAAAATAAAGTTCTGACATGTCTACAGCTAGCTGGTAGGAAAATAAAAGTCGATGCCACTTTTTTGAGGCCTAAAAATGGCTCGTCTACACTTTGGATGGCTAATCATTGAAATTTTTCTCTTTCATTTTTTAACATTGCAACAACAAAAAAACTGGAAAAACACGCCTTCTTTTGAAATCATGTTAAGGAAAGAATTTGAAACTAGAAAAGGGTGGCTCACATGGAGCCCCGCAGAGGACTTTTGCAAATTTCTTTTAATCTCGACATGTCGACTTTATTCTTGACGTGTCGACTTTTAATTTCGACGTGTCGACTTTTAAATCTCGACGTGTCGACTTTTAATCTAGAAATGTCGAGATTTTATTAAACTCGATATGTCGACTTTATTCTCGACATCTTGACTTTTAATCTCTTTTATTCGGCCATGTTAATTACGCCATGTTGCGTACACCATACTCTAATAATTCAATTATTGCACGCGCTCTCTTGCAGCAGCAATAATTTAATTATTAGCGCGACACAACATGACATGAAATTGGTTTCGAAAAGGGAACTGTTTCGAGAACATGCCAGGGTCAATCATCAAGGAAGAAATATAGCTCAGAGAAGATAGTTGGATCATTTAGTAAGGTTTGTCTCCGAGGCCAGATGGTTTGGTTAGACCTCTGCTAGCACAGCCTTCGGAGGACCCGACAAGCCCCCAACAAACACCACGACAAGGCAATACAAATTGTTGGAGGCAAGTAAAGACACTAAGATACAGTCGTTTGTCCTGCCCTTTTCATGAGGACCGGCAACTTCTAATTGGTTTGTTATGTCGTCTGATGTCACATGCCCCGCCCCCCTTTTCAATTTTTTATTGGTTGCTATTTGGTCTGACGCTCATAAAAGGGCAGAGCAAAAAACTGGTATCTCCCTGTCTTTACATATATGCTGCCTGTGATAAACTCAGGCAGTCAGTCTGTGGACCATTTTTCAGGCTCTCGCGGACCACCACCTGTGGTGTAATATTAATAATAAAATACTTTATTCCACGTATGAAATGGTATTGGTATACAAAGAAGTTAGGAGAAAACTCACTTACATTGCGCACATTCGAATAATAAACAATAGGTAACAAAACAAAAAACACAATCAAACATATCAGCTTACAAAAGCACGTCCACGTGTATAGGCCTACTTTACAGTAAATAGAAAAATTCAATTTACACAAACAATGTCTAAAAACTACGATTGTTTCAGGGAGAATTGTAGAATGAAAAAAAAAATTGCTTTTTGAATCGGACTATTCCCATATAAAATTCACATTCCCATAATTTTGTGGATTCATAATCTTCGGTCATAACTTCTCGTGACTGAAGGGGCCGGAGGCGGAATGAGAGAGAAAAAAAATACAGGCAAGTAAAGACAGTAAGAATACAGTCGTTTGTCCCGCCCCTTTTATGAGGACTGACAACTTCTAAGTTCTAATTGGTTTGTTAGATGGTTTGACGTCACATGCCCAGCCCTTTTTAATTTTTTATTAATTGATATTTGGCCTGACGCTCATAAGAGGGCGGGACAAATGACTGTAGCTCCCTGTCTTTACATGCCTGTAAAAATAGCCTGGGCACACTATTTACCTGGATCTAAAAAACAACACAGTTACACCACCATAGTTCTATTTTTATTTCTGACCGTAATAAATCTGTCATTATTTATTATTTTGTGCTAGAAAGCGAAGCGAGCATAAAACATATTTTTGAAAGAAAAACAAAATGCGCGACTGAGAAAAAATATTTTTCTATTTCAAATATTTATCCTATTTTCTTATTTTTTTCTTCAACAAAAAATGTATCATTTGTTACTTTATTTTTTGTTGATATTTTTTTTGCTGCCAAAAGCTCAAAAATATTAGTTTTTCGTTCATTTTTTTGAGCGATTTTTAAATTTTAATTGCATTTCATAACCAAATCGACCCTCTACTACAAAACCACAGGCGAGTGTAGCCAGCACTAGCTTTTCGTTTGCTCCGCCCTTTTATGAGCGTCAGATCAAATATCAACCAATTAGAAATTGATAAGGGCGGGGCATATACTGTACAATATCTCAGATTGAGCAAAATGAAAAAAAATGAATATACAAAACTCCAGCCAGGACTTGAACCAAGGACCCGAGACTCACTTCTCTGCCAAAGACAAAAACCAATTTCGCTACCAATGTAAATTGTGAGATCAAAGGTGACCTCACTGCAACCCACGTGGGTTAATTTATTCATTGAACAAAAGTATGATGCAATCATGAAAGCTTTCCTGGCTGCCAACTTTTTTTGTTCAGGTTTTTTTTAACTTTGATGATTTTTCACAAAAATAAGATAAACGGAACAAAATTGAAAATTCTAATGTAGCCTACCAAAAAGCCCATCTAAAGATGCAGTGCCACGCCGCCTAGAACTTTCCATTGTATGCATCATATACTAGACAAGGTTGATCGCTCCTATTTGCACCCTAAAATAATTATGGGTGATTTTAATAGTAAAAATCCAGTCTGGGGAGCGGGTGTAGAAGATAGTAGGGGCTCCAAGGTACTATTTTATATAGTCACAAATGGTTATGAATTGGGAAATGTCTCAGAGTTAGGACCAACCTTCTCATCTTCAAATGGAGAAAGATACTGACCTAACTTTGTTGAAGGGGGTACATAATTTTACATGGGATATTAGGTAGTAATGCTTCAATAAGTAACTCAGGAAGTTTTGATTGGAAAAAAACAAACTGGATGCTTTTTCGGGAAAAGTTAAGTAGTATAACTATGTCTACCCAATGTAACAATATTGATGGAGTAGCCACATCTTTTCAAGAAGCATGTATTAATACATGCATTAGTTCCATGCTGCAACAAGCCAAAGCGAGAAAGTGGAGGCGTTCCTGGTGGAAACCTAGCCTGACCAGACAACCTCAGGTTGTTCGCAGAAGCCGGTATAACTACCAACATTGCCAGGATCAGAACAGAAGAGTGATATTAAAAACTCAATATATAGAAAAAGAAGATAACATAAAAACACATAACTACAGCTCGACAGGAAAGCTGGAGAAATTTCAGCTCGGCTAATATAAATTCAGATCCATTTGGAATACCGTATGAAGTGCTACTAAACAAACGTAGTAAGGCCCAAGGTGTAGTAAGCACTTTTCTAAATAAAAATGGCCGGTGGAAACATACTGTGCAGGAAGCGACCGAAGACCTATTGGAAGAGTACTTCCCAGTGGATAACAGTAGCACAGATGGGGCTGATCATTTGCCATTGAGGATATCTGGTCCACTAAAACTAGAGGAAGGATCTGGAAATGACTTATTGGTGATTAAAAACGAACTGCAAGACATCATAGGGTCACTTTCAGTTAATAAAGACCCTGGCCCAGATAAATTTCCAGTAGCTGGTTAGAAGCACTTCCTAGAAAGTGCAGGGGAAGGATGGCTTGTATTAATAAATAGATGTATAGAGGAGGGAATATTTCCAACAATTTGGAAAAGGGCCGAGGTTATCTGGCTACCTAAACTTGATAGCACTAAACTACACCCAATTTGTCTTCTCCCGGTTATCGGCAAGGTCCTGTATAAGATCCTGGCACGTAGGCTTCTATATTATATTCAGACTATATGGGTGGAGTTTTCGATGAAATGTACGACATGGCGGTTCAGGGCGGCACAGCGCTGCGCACCTTAGTGGGCAACTAACTTAAAAGTCGCTTAGTTGAGCATCCGTCATGGTTGCTGTACAGATTAAAAGAATGAGAAAGAAGAAAAAAAAGATAAGAGAAACAAATTATCAAATGTTAACATGGCTCTTTTTTGGCATGTACGTAGAATTTTGGGAAGGCGGGTCCAGACCCATGGACCTTTGGCTACACCACTGAGACAGCCTTAAATTTGCATTATAACGTTTTTTTTTTTCCTCTTGTAAAATTTTTATATTTTGTTTGTTACGTGGTATCACTTCCTAAACGACCATATACACTTTAGTTTTCAGTCTCTACCAAAATTGGAAAAAATAAATGTGGATTTAAAGTTGTTTTCAAAAGGAACTTGGTCATTGAATAAAAAACGCAATATTGGGCACATCAAAGACTGCTCATATTACATTTTCAGACAAGATAATACCACATTTGATGAAAAGGCTGTGTGTATGTGTGTGTGGTCAGTGAACACAAAACTGACCATTTCATAACACTCCTGTGGTGTTATTGCTTGGGAAGTTATGATACATGAAAATCCATACATAAAAGTACAAACGAAATTTCAGTGCTCAGTCTTTTTTTTTTTTTTTTGCAGTACACTTCTAAATAGCCTAAACTCAAAAGTGAGATCAATAAATGAGGGGAAAAAAATTATTACTAAAACTGCAAGAAAGTCTTTCAACGTCTTATGAAAATGGTTCATACCAGGATGTAATTCAGGCGCAATGAAAGTTAAAAGTTAACAGTAAAAGTACTAACCGTCATTGAGTTAAGCATCCAATAAGGATACAGATATTAAAGGTGGCTGGCAAACTGTAACCGCCTCTGGAACTCTGATTATGCTGTCTTTCAAGTGTAAAATGAAGAGAAACTTTTGAATGTTTTTTTTTAGAAACTAGTAGGCTAAATTAATCCAGGTTGGATTGATTTGTTTCAAATCATGATTTAAAAACCTTATTTACAAAAATATCAGCATGAAAATACTCCCTTAAGTGATTGAACTACCCTTCTAGTTTCTAAAACACATTCAAGTTTCTTTTCATTTTGCACCTGAAATAGAGAATAAGAGTTTGAAGATGTGCTGTCTTAAAGTCAGAACACAATATGGCTTTTAGTTTTAAAAACAAAGGATGGTCCACTGCTAAATAAGACAATGAGTTGTTTTCAAAAATTGAACAGATCAAAATTTTATTTTTTTTTATTCAAGTTTTTATTTCAAACTATTTTAAACCAGGCAATTGAGTGGCCAAGTCTAAAACGAAAAATAGGAAAACTTCTTGAATCGTCTCAGAATAGATCTTTGTTGAAAATGAGTGTTTAGAGGAAAGATGGACTTCATCATCATCATCATCATCATCATCATCATCTGAAAGACTGAAACCATGGTCATGTTTACCCACCCATTGGTCATTACACGTTCAACTTATGAGAACACAAACACATCCACACATCCTTGTGTTTATTTATGAGATAACAAACACTTTCCTTGCAAACCTGACTTTTAGTCAGAATATCTTCAAAGGAAACCAGAAGTTTCTCTTCGAATCCGTCACTTTATGTTTCGTCACTTTGTCTTGCTCTGTAGACCTATCAATGGGTGCATTCGGAAACAAGAAAAAAAAAACTATTAATCCGAAGAGAACAAAACACATAAAAAAGTAGCATCCGGAAACAACATGTGGGTGGGTGGCATCTGTAAAGAAAACGTGTACGAGGACCATGCTAGTTCTACCTAAACTTCCGCCTTCCCTTTATTACTATATCCTTGGGGTCCCTAATACCCCAAGTGCCACATTTCCGCCCATTGCCTAAACGATTTTTAAATTTTAAAAAAGTCTATAAAACCATAAAAAACTTAAAAAGAAAGTGAATTTTTTTGAGTCACCAAACGACACCATTTTAAATTACCCCCCCCCCCCCCCATTTCTTGTGGCAAAGGTTGTCACCTCACATTTCTAGAATTCCTTAATGAAATATAAGTATTTTCTCCTCAATTCCTATTCAACTCAATACAACCTTCCACTTGGGTTATAATTCAAATATTAACTCTATAGTACATTCAAATGAAAGTAATGTGAGCTCGTGACAACACATCAGAATTCGAGTAGATGAGTAGACTTTAGGGGGTTTGTTGCCAATGTCCGTTGTTTGGTGGCGCATTTATCTGATAAAGTTAATTTACATTGATGTCAACCGATTATTAATTTTTTTAAATAATATTAATCACTTATTTTAAATTTTAAAAATCGTTTTGGTAATCGTTGAATAATTCTTGACAATATTTTTTGACAAGAAATTTCTGGAGGTAATGGGGTCACTTTAACCAAAGTGCAAAAATGAACTATTTCATAATTGGCATAAGAAATTATTTTGAAAAATATTCTTTACTGACTTTTGTTATTAAACTTCAGAGTTTATTTTTTTAAGAAGTGATTCTAAATAGAAAGCAAGAAGATTAACTATAGTCCTAATAAAGCTAACAACACAATGTACTGTCTCTTCTTGACACCGTTATCGATGATTATTTAAAATTACCATGACTACACTGGTGTTATAAAAACCGATCAGCATATCTGAACAGCACAAAGAATGTAGTTGGTGATCGAATCATTGTTGAGTTAGCAATTTTTTTTTGCTGTCTTTTGAGATTTAACGCACACAGCGGAAAATTATTTCAAAATTGAAAGGGTATTAAAAATAGAAGAACACACATAATACGGCATTATCAATTTAGTACACAATGGGGTAGTAATTTCAATTGCCCAATGGATATTGCACTTTAAAATTGTTTTTCGGGCATATTTTGAGTTGCATTGCAATACCTTCATTGTTAGTGTTAGTTTAAAATTGTGTCCTGCAGGTATTTTTTCACAGTGGTCACTCAAAGGTGACACCATTTCTTCTCTAATACAATGGTCCTATTGTTCCGACTTTTTCTAGAAAGTGACCAGTGGCTTATGGTCACTGAACTTTCCAATTTAACCTGTTTTGGTGGTGGTATAAATATAGGTGTTTTTACTGCAATCAAGTCTCACTAAAATTATCTCTTTTTACCTCAATGTTATAATATGCAAATGGTGGTGGGTGACATCTTTGAAATGGGCGAAATATATTTTGTAATCTAAGTTAAATCTAAAGTTATATTAAACCATCTACTATTGAAGTCTCTAACAAATGGTAGCAGAGCGTGGTTGCTATTAGAAAAAATGATTAGTGAAAAGAAATGGCGAAAGAAAAAACAAAACATTGAATATTTGAGGACTAACAGCCTAAAATAATTCATCATCAAGAAGAAGAAAAAAATGGCAACAACTCACATATCACTCAACAGGATTGACCTCCTAACAGGGGACAATTATCACATCTGGGAACTAAAAATCAGCACAATTTTGAGGACAAGAAAACTCTACAAAACAATCCTAGAAGATCCAGAGCCAGCACTTGGAGGAGAACCTGGATCATCTGAAGCCAAACAAAAAGAAGTTTGGGAAGAACAAAATGATGAAGTCTTTGGGATAATTGTATATACCTTATCACCAGAACAAGCTGGTTTATTGGGGAAAGGAAAGCCAAATCTGTCTGGGAACAACTAAAATAAACTCATGCTGGGAACATTGAAGACAAAAGAATAGACACATCACTTGAATTAAAAAAACATACAGATGGGGTAAATGAATCTGTTGATTGCTATCTGACTAGAGCAAGAAGCATTGCAACAAGAAGTGCTGCCTTAGGGCAGGTAATCCCAACAAGAGAAATTGTGTATTACATTGTGAGAGGCCTACCATCCAGGATGGAAACAGTGGCAGCTGTACTCAGACCTCAAAAAGCAGCCACCATTCAATATGTGCAACAAGCTCTTCAGGAGGAATAAATTTGATTGAACTGTAAAGGGGGCTCCTCCAACCACACAAGTAACTCAAACTCAGAAAGGGCTTTTAAGGCTAGAACATTTAGGGGGAAATCAAGAACACAAAATCAACCAGCAAAATGTTTTGTGTGAAAAACTCAGACATTTAGCCAAAGATTGTTGGCATAGACACAAAAATGAATCTTAAAATAGATTTATTTATTTATTTATTTATTTAAAGACCTTTATTGGTATAAAAAGTAATACAAATCAACAAGACAGAAAATATTCAACAATTATAAATATGTATAATATACATTATATTTAAAAAATAACGTCAATCAAACCTTGATCCAAATCCAAAATTACACTTGATATAAACAAATTCTTAGATACAATTGATCTGGATGAACAAGATAAAGCAGCCCAAATTTTTGGTATACGAATCATTAAGGCATTCTCTAATAGCTTTGTTTTAGGATTTAACAAATCAATCATATAACCATGTCTGAATGTTTTCCTTACATTAAAATAACTACTCAAATAAGGTGTGCATTGACCCAACACAATAAGTCTACCAAAATCTGCTATTTTAACCACCATTCTATGCCTAATAGATTGAAGTGATGAATTCCCCAAATGGGTAATATAACTACACTTAATAGGATAATAAATCATAATTAAAAATTTTAATTGTAAAGATTCCAATTTATTAATAATATTTTGGCTATTAGCATATATATTTAAAGCATATTCCATAATAGGGCGTATATAGCAGGAATAAAGATTTACTTTAACTGTTATTGGTACATGCTTATATCTCAACATCAGATATCGCCAAGTACCAAATAACTTGCGTTTAACAAAGGACAAATGGTATTTAAAATTTAATTTTGTATCAATGTACAACCCCAAATAATTAAATTCATCTACAACCACTATTTGAGACATATTTATAGTTATTAAAACATCAAAACTCGGTACCTTACCAAAACATAGTATCCTAGACTTATCCGGGTTAATTTTCATTTTCAATGAGTGAAAATACCCAACTAGTGAGTCTATATCGTTTTGTAGATTAAATAAATCTTGTGGACTAGATACATTAGCCAATAAACATACATCATCTGCATATAAGAAACAAGAGGAAAACTGTAAAAAGGACACCATCTTTCTTATATAAAATGTAAACAACGTGGGAGAAGACACAGTACCTTGGGGTACACCTTTGTTAACTATAATAGATTCCGAATAGGAACCCCTTATATTAACAATTTGAGTGTGATCACGAATAAAATCTAAATAGAAATCTACCAAATATCCTGGGATACCTTCTTGTCGCATATCATTGATCAACATTTTGTGATCCACATTATCAAAAGCAGAACTAAGATCTATAAAAATAGCAATAATTGTACCATGACCTATAAGAGATAATCTCGTAGCTATATTAAAATAAAAATCTTGTAATAAAGTCTCACAAGAGAGATTTCGACGAAACCCATATTGTTCTATCGGTAATAGATTATGTTCCTCAAGATATCGAATTAAATGTCTTAACATTAAACGTTCTAATAATCGAATAATATTACTGGTTATAGAGATAGGTCGATAAGATGAAACCAGACTAACATCTTTATCCTTTTTTAACACTGGAACTACCTCAGCCATTTTCAACTTTTTTGGAATATCAAATAACAAAAATTTGTCAAATAAAGTAATTAAAACAACAGAGAATAGAGGGGCGTACCTTTTCAGTAAACTATTAGGGATACTATTAGGGCCAGCTGCCTTGTTAACTTTAATTTTTGTCAATAAATTCAAAATATCAGTTACATTAAATAGATTGATATTATATATAGGATTCCTATCATATCCATTTAAAGAAATACCTGAAATGTCACTATTACCAAAGAATCTACCAAAAGCTCCAGCAATAGCTACGTCATCTGTATGAATGGAGCCCAATTCATCAATAACAGTATTTGGGAGATTAACTTTTCTATCAATTTTAATCTGTTTACTAAGGTCCTGTAGTGACTGCTTTTTACACTTAGCAATCACCATACTATAAAACTCACTAGTAACTTGTTCATCTAACTTAATTTGTTGTAATTTATAATTAGCCATATCACCTAATGCATATAACTTCCTTAGTTCCATCATTTCTTGTTTAACTTTTATACTTAAAAATGGATTAATAGACACCGGAATTCTTTTAACCTTTCTGCCAGCAAATATTATGCTATTGATTTCTAACATGAAATCATCATAATTCAAAAGTGAATTCCTACCTGCCATAATCAATAGATTTCTCAATTTACAGACCTCAATACCTTCGTAAGTAATTATATTCTTATATTGTATATCAATAGGCTGAGATATATTAATTATTAACTCTATGGCTTCATGATCACATAAATAACTAATATTGGGGACAATTGCACATGTAACTTTATCACTCATATCAATTGGCACCAAAATCAAATCAAGATTACGATTCTTCCGAGTATTACTCAGTTGTATTTGTGAAAAACCATATAATCTTATAAAATCAAGAAAGGTTTCACCCTTCCTATCATCAGCAACCTCCGTATCCCAGTTTACATGAATATTAAAATCTCCACCCAATAATACTCTAGAATATAAATCCACCTTAATGAATCCGAATATATCATGAAATGTATTTAACTCATCTACAGTAGTTTGTGGGGGAAGGTAGCAAGATCCCAAAAGTACTAGGTCATCTCCCATTTTTACTACAACCAGAACTAATTCAAAATTATTAGGTAGGTCTATATGCAACCTATAAGAGTTAAATTTCTTATTGACTGCCACCAAAACACCACCTCCTCTTGAGTCTCTATCCTTACGATATATATTAAAATTTTGCAAAAAAAGCATTATCAGGTATAGAATTTGTTAACCACGTCTCACAAATCAATAAGAAATCATAATTATATGAATTTACATAAACAGCCAATAAAGGTAATTTATTAACTAAACTACGGCTATTAAAAGAAACTCCTCGTAACGAACTCCACAAGTTCAAAGGTCTTGGAGATTTAAATGCCATTAATTTGCCTCCCAGCGTTTGGTCCATATTGCGGTTCAATACACGAAACATGGTCCTTCACACTTGGTCCTCTCCATTCTCTAATGAAGATATTCGGTGGCCAGAAGCCCTCATCCATTACACAAGCACGATCCTTTGCGTCAAGAGCTACAAAGAAAGAGTCTCTAAAACTCCCATCTTTCGATACTTTTTTTACATCCAACACTTGTACTTTTCGTTGTACTAAAAACTCCTTAATCGAGTCGCTCAATGTTGGTATTGAGCATCCACCAACATAAAGTCGGAGAGGTAGTGCAGAACCTCTTAACAGAGGTGTCGTAACTCCTTTACCGGAAATAGTAACCTTATGAAAAGTTTTACTCTGTACTTCTCCCCTTTCCATTGGTACGACCGTTTTCATTTGTGCAGTTTTCGTTCGAACCCTTGCCTTCCTTTTATTCACATTGGATACAACCTCTTTCCATGGCTCCGATAGTGACTGCGTAACAACTTCTTCATCATGTTTAGTCACCTTTGCTATCAGTTCCAATGATTTTGTAGCTTTATTACTAGTTTTATTTTCCAAAATATCAAAACGGTTATTAGTTGTTTCAATAAATGAAGTAAGCATCGATTGTAAAATTTCGATCTTCCCAGATATATTTACATCATTATCATCGACATTACTCGAATTACTTCGAAGATTCAGAACTGAAAGAGAATCTGGACAAGGTAGAAATTACAGTGCTAAAGGTAATGGTCATGGGAGACAAATGGCCAGCATAGCAAAACAAAGCTTCTCTGAGCGTGCATGGAATGTATCTAATATACAACCTAATAAAGCAAGCTACCCAGCTGATGACTACACGTGGAACAGACCTGTGGACTCGTGTTTCTGGGTGTACAGTGCATATGTCTCCTAGGGTCGACTGGATGGCTTCTGTTACACCAATGGACAGTGAACTCAACTTGACTGAGGATGGACAATCAATCAAGGCTGTGGCAAGAGGAAATGTAAAACTCACTACCACATTACAGAATGAGCAAAAAAAGAACATTTGTGTACAAGATGTATTATATGTACCAAAATTAAAGACAAACCCTTTTATCAGTTAGAAGTTTGTTAAGTAGAGGAAATCAAATTGTTTTTGAAAATAATGGTGCTAAAATTATTAATCAAAATGGAGATCTTATTGGTGAAGCTCTTGAAAAAAATCGAATGTTTGTACTAAAAACAAAATTAAGATTTCAGGAACAAAAAGTAACTAGAGAATGCATGATTGCAAAACTACAGGATAGGCTGCAATGTCTGAAAAAAGAATTGTGGCACAAAAAATTAGGACATCTAGGAGAAGCCTACATGGACCAATTACAACAACATGGAATGGTAAAAGGACTATCTTTAAAATCAGGAAAATTAGGAACATGTGAGCCATGTGTAAGAGGTAAAATGCCCAAAAGCCATGTGAGAGTATTGTAATAAAATAAGAGACAAAACCACTAGAATTAATTGACATGAATCTATGTTTGCCCATGCCAATATTATCATTGGGTGGGGCAAAATTCATTTACATGTATGTATTAATTGATTCATTCAGCAGGTAAATTTTTGTGTACTTCCTTAAAAGAAAGGATGAAACATTTGATCGTTTTTTAGAGTTCAAGAAATTAAGGGAAAATGAATTGGGACTTAAAATAAAGAGCATTACATCAGATAATGGGTTGGAATTCATTAACAATAAATTTGAAAATCTGGTTTGGGATGAAGGAATCCAACATCAGAGAACTGTCCCATACTCACCCCAAAGCAATGGAGTTGCAGAGAGAGCAAATAGAATACTATTAGACAAAGCAAGAACAATGTTACTAGATGCAGAACTCCCTCTTGAATTTTGGGCTGAAGCAGTGGCAACAGCTGCTTACCTAAAGAATAGTATGCCAATAAAGGATAGCTGCAAAACCCCATTTGAGAAGTGGACTGGAAGAGTACCAACTGCGACACACCTTCGTGTGTTTGGAAGCTTAGCTTATTACTTTGTTCCAAAAATCAAAAAAGCAAAAGCAAACAGAGAGATTTTCCTTGGATATTCTCAGATGAGAAAAGCATACAGGGTTTATGACCCAGAAGATAACTTAGTGCACGAATCACGATCAGTAAGGTTCAATGAACACCAAAAGGGGGCTACATTACTAAATGAACTAGTTCCCGGGGCCCTGACTACGAGAAATTAGAATATAAATAGCAAAATCAAGCCATCATAGAGGAAGAACAGTTAGAACCTGACGGAATATGTCATGACGGAATATGTCATGACGAAATCTTATAACCAGACCAGATTCAGAGGCCTGGTCGTAAACAAGGAGACACAAATGAATTAGTTCAATCAAGGCACCAGGTGGAAATGATGGAAAGAAAAGAAAGGTTGATAGCTCAAGGAGTAAGATGATCAAACTGACAAACAGCTAAACACCAAGCCAGTATATCAATCAATTGAGGGGGAAAGGTTATTCCAGAAAACTATACAGAGGCCATGACTGTGCCTTATTTTGAGGACTGGAAAATAGCAATGAGTGAAGAAATGCAATCTCTGACAAATCATTTGTGTGAAAATTAACTCCATGAACAAGAGACAAAGTCATAAAAAGTGAGTGGGTGTTTGACTTAAAAGAAAACCCAGACGGCACTATTCAAAAACGAAAGGCCAGGTTAGTTGCAGTAGGTTGTAGCCAAAGATTGGGAATTGATTATGAAGCTTCTTTTGCTCCAGTCATGAAACTGGAATCATTACGAATTCTAGTAGCCCTGGCATCACAATTAAAGTTAAAAATAAAACAATATGATGTCAAAACAGCGTATCTTTATGGAGAATTAAAAGAAAAATTATTTAGAGAACAACCGGAGGGTTTTATCCAAATGGGAGATGAAAGAAAAGTCTGTGAACTTCAAAAAAGTTTATACGGACTAGCACAATCGGGACGCTGCTGGAATGAGAAGTTAAATGAGATTCTTATCAATTTAAAATTGCAAAGATTAAAAAGTGACCCATGTGTTTATAAATATGAAAGACAGGGTGAAAGTTTATTCTTGGGGCTCTATGTAGATGACATTTTAGTTGCAGGGAGTAATGAAAATCTCATTCATGAGATAATGGAAAAAATAAGGAGTCATTTTGAAATTACTGAAATAAATAGTGCAAGTACCTTTTTATGATTAGAAATCAGTTAAACCAAAGAGGGGTTTGAATTATCCCAAAAGAAGTACTGAAAAGGTTTGGGCTGGATGAGTGTAACCCAGTAAAAACACCTGGTGACCCTAATCAAGACTTGGATAAAAGTAATTTTTTCCCTGACAGTTAATCAAAAAAAAATATCAGGAAATGATGGGCTCACTAATGTACTTATCTGTGGGGACAAGACCAGATATTACATATCATGTTAGTCAGTTGTCTCAGTACAACCAAGACCCAAGACAAATTCACTTAACAGCAGTTAAGCGAATTTACCGGTATTTAAAGGGAACTATTGACTATGGGCTAAAATACAGTAGACAGGAAGGCAAGCTAGAAGTTAGTACTGATGCAAGTTGGTGCTCTACTAAGGATGCCAAATCCTTTTTGGGCTATATGGTTAAACTAGGTGATAAACTAGTTAGCTGGAAAAGCCAGAAACAAACTAGTAGCACTTTCAACTTGCGAAACTGAACTAATGGCTATATGTAAAAAAGTTAGAGATCTTAAATGGTCAGTCAGTTTAGTCTCAGAATTAGGCATGAATAAATATATAACAACACCACTTATTGTGAAATCAGACAGCAAATCTACCATTGATTGGATTCTTAGCCTTAGTCAACATTCACGAACCAAGCATATTAATAGGAAATATTTCTTTGTTCAAGATGAGGTCCAAAAAGGCAACATTTGCTTGGAGTTTGCCCGTTCAGAAGAAATGGAAGCAGATTTATTAACCAAGAGCTTGACTTGTGATAAAATTCTAAATTGCAATCAAATGTTGGGACTTTTAAAATAAGACTAATGAAAAAAAAACGTTTGTACACAAAGGGGGATTGTTAGTTTAAAATTGCGTCCTCTGGGTATTTTTTCACAGTGGTCACTCAAAGGTGACACCATTTCTTCTCTAATACAATGGTCCTATTGTTCCGACTTTTTCTAGAAAGTGACCAAAGGCTTATGCTTATGGTCACTGAACTTTCCAATTTAACCTGTTTTGGTGGTGGTATAAATATAGGTGTTTTTACTGCAATCAAGTCTCACTGAAATCATCTCTTTTTACTTCAATGTTATAATGTGCAAATGGTGGTGGGTGACATCTTTGAAATGGTTTAATATAACTTTAGATTTAACTTAGATTACAAAATATATTTCAGCACATCTACTATTGAAACCTCTAACAGTTAGAAAATAGCCTCCAAATGCCCTCAGGCTTGTCAAACTACTACCATGAGTGTGTGGCAGTTCAATCTGCCCTCTCTATATCCACCTCAGGCGCAATTAACAATGTTATTTAACGCTAATGCTGGGCCAGAGAAAAGCAAAATTAATGCAAAATTAGAGTAAACTTACTTCGAAAAATCTCCACAAAGAGCGCTAGCATCGTTGTTATATTGAGCCCATAGACCCAATGTTAAAGAAGAAAAGGTTAATTTTTAAAATACACAGTGGTGGCAGTATGTTTATTTGTCATATTTAAAGTTGTCCAATTTCGATAGTTCAAAGTGCAGTGTGCACCTTAAATATATGTTTATGTAGTGATAGAATGTCAAAAAATTGGAAAGCGTGCTTCTATTTTTTTTTAAAAATATTTCAATATCGTGAATTTTTTTAACTATTTTAAACTATTGAGTAAGAAAAACACACAACCATTCATAAAAATGCCTAAAAATAAGAGTATAGAGTAAACCACTCTATAGAGTAAACCACAGTGAAGCCAACACATTCGCGCACGGTGCTGTTTTTTTTCTGTATTTTTTTATTATTTTTAGGTATTTGTATGAACAATTTTAACATTTTAATGGTTGTGTGTTTTTCTTACACAGTGAAGTTTAACATAAGAATTAAAAATTGGCGATTTTGAAATATTTTTTTAAAAAATAGAAGCACACATGAATTTTTTGACGATCTAGCGTTAGATAGACATATATTTAAAGTGCACATTGCACTTTGAACCATCAAAATTGGACCACTTTAAATATGAAAAATAAACCTATTGCCGCCACTGTGTATTTTTTTTAGAAATTAACGTTTTTTCTTTAACGTTGGGTCTATGGGCTCAATAGAAAAACGATACTAGCGGCTCTTTGTGGAGAGTTTTCGAAGACATTTCGCAATGAAGCCTCTTAAGGACATACGAAGCTTCAAAACTAAAAAACACATCTTTCGTTACATATTTCAGGACTGTAGGGGCCTTAAATCATTTTGAAATTTAACTTTTCAATTTCTTTGGTCGCACTTACATACAGCCATCTTACCACAAGCATCAGTAGACAGCTCGGAATTCTTTTGGCTACGCCCTTTTATGAGCGTCAGACCAAATTATCAACCAATTAGAAATAATAAGGACGGAGAACGTGACGCCAGACTCTAATAGAAATTGATCACGCTCATAAAAGGGGCGGAGCCAAAAAAGATTCTAAAGCTGTCTACAGATGCCTGTCATCTTACCTTATATACAAGTATATTTTATTATTAAAGTCTATAAACTTTATTTGTGGTTTTGGTAAACCATATATCGGTCTACTATATATACAAGTGATCTTTTATTATTAAACTCCATAAACTTTATTTGCGGTTTTGGCGTTTTTCCTTATTTCAAAAGGGGAGTTTTTACTCAAATATAAATTTAGCATGTTTACCAGCTATTCTAGTTTCTTTAGAATTTGTTAGTTGTTGCAACAGTTGCAACTAAGAAAGCTAAAGAGGACCCACTTGTACACCTAGAAATACTTGCCTTTTATGTGAGCCACACATCAATGTTTCCATTGATTCTTTGTTGTTCGAATACTAAGCAACTTAGCTTCTTTAATGCCTCTATTGGATCCATCCAGATCATTTCCCAATTTTATGTTATGTCAAAATAGTTTTCCGCTTTTCTCCTCCCTGGTAACATTTAAATGAGTGCCCGAAGGGCACTCATTATACTTGAATAATTATTTTTCTTATCAATTTAATTACCAACTGGTTTGTATCTTTTACAGAAGAAGAAAAAAAAATTCAATTTCTTTCAAAACAACTGGTGGAAAAGAAAAATTAGCTCTATCTACCTGATGACTGAAAATCCTATTCAGATTTCATTGATGCAAAAATAAAAATAAATTACATGACGAAGTAAATGAATAAAAAAAAACATGCCCAAAAGGCAGTTATTATTTATTTTGCATTTGTGACAAATAATCATATTCTTCCAACTGGAGAATTAACTAAGATAAAAAAGTGCTTTTTGAAACGTATTTTCTTACTAGATAGTGTGAGCTTTTTAGAAAGAAAAAAATTAGGGCACTATACGGACAGGGGCGCGTTAAGTCGTTCCCGAGTTATATGAGAATTTGAAGTTGAGCAAAGTAAGTTTAGTATATACTATTGATTCTGAAGAGCAAGAAATCGCCTCACAATCGCTCAATTAAAATACAGTAAAGCGCAAAATGCAATCAAAAGTATTGTTCTTTACGTGCTCGATTTACATAATTTTTGAAAAGGTCCGTCTAATTTTAAACAAGGTTCAAAATCGTTTTTTCAACCCCATGTTAAATCCTAGTGATGTGCGATAGTCAAAAATAAACTATCGATAGCACTATCGATAGTATTTTACAGGACCGATAGATAGTATCGATAGTCACTTCACTATCGATAGTACTATCGATAGTTTTCAACTTTTTTCAAGGTTGCAAATTAAAAGCTACATGTACATTAAAAACCTGTTAGGCTCACAACCTGTCTTAGTAGTTTTACCAGTCCATAGACTCCTTAGCATACTTATCACAAGCCATTACACCATTACTCACTAATGTTACAATACAAAATTATACAACGCAGTTTAAGAGTGCACAATGTGCACAAGGTACGCACGTTACATTGCACACGGTGCACAAGGTACGCACGTTACATTGCACACGGTGCACAAGGTATGCACGTTACATTGCACAAAGTGCACAATGTGCACAAGGTACACGTTGAAGTGAACAATATGCACGTTGTGCACATTGCTCACGGCGTACATGGTTCACAAGGTGCACAATGTGCACACAGTGTCACAGTGCATATGTACAAACGACAAATTGAAATAATTATGGCGCCATCTAGCATCCACTATTTCAGATACATTATTGTTTATGTGAGACAGTGTGTTGATTTTTTTTAAACCACTCGATAGTTTGACTATTGCGATAGTATTCATATTCATATCACTATCTGAACATCACTATTAAATCCCATTGGATCAAAAGCCGTCCCACAAACATTTGAAGAACTCCCATTAAAAACGACTTAGAACAATCACATACAAATTAGCACGTGCATTAATCTATTGGCTTCACGATGTTTTCTTTTTATAAGCTTAGCACGCGAAATTATTTTTCTATTAATTATTATGTGACTTGAAACTTGGAGAAAAAACGTTAAAAAACTGTTTTTCAATCAAAAACGATCGCAGCGCCTACATTCGGAGACATTTTGAACTAAACTGTATCTAGGCTCTTAACATTTATGGGAATGGTAATGGTGAATTCTAAAAGGTTCTCGAATCCCTCGAATCTTCTGAATCTCGAATCCTTCATATAAGAATCACTATATTATTCATTGAGAAGACACAAATAATTTAAATAATATTACATATTAAATTATCATCTTAAATATAAAACAGAACGTTTTTGTGTTTGTCCATCATGCTCAAAACTCGCGAACCGCTTAACGTAGCAAAGTGAAATTTGTCCTCAGTTGTAGCACTAAAAATTTCTAGTTCAACGGTGCTATACAAAGGTGTTAAACATGAACGTTTATACTTTCAAGAAAGAAATTGACAAAGAAGTTAAAAAAGCGATCTCCATGACAAATACAAATAACTGGAATCGCAGCCGTCACTTACGCTCTGTCATGCTAAGTCCTTTCAAAAAAATATAATTTCAATAAAATATGTAATTTGTACTAATTTCAATACTTTAATAAATTTAGAAAATATATTTTTAGTCAGGCTCAGACCAAAAGTGGCAAAGGAATTTGCTAATTGGATCGAATTTCTTAACAGTCAAGATCAAAGTCAATAAAGTTAAGTGTTTTACTTTCCCCGAGCGAAGCTGGGTAGTAAAAGTAGTTAATTTATAAATTTATTTAAGAAATAATTGTATGTGTATAACGGGCTTAAAAATAAAATTTAATTTTATTAATTTTATTGAATTTCAGTTAAAATATAATGATAATAACAAGGGATTCAAGTGTGGTCAAATGGCAGAAAACGTTTATGCGAAGAAAAATTCAAAATTGTGCAAATAGTTGTTTAAAATTGTTCATTTTATGCAAATAGAAAAAAATTAAGAAATTGCCCCGAAGGTTGATGACTGATGCGACATTTTTTTTTTGGAACCCTTCACTTATAAATAATTTCAATTTATAAATTAAATTAAATAATTTATAAATTATAAAAAATACAGGCTTTCCAATGCACTCTTTATATTTTATTTTTAAAACAATTATTCATTTGAACTGTATTTTTTTTTCTTCATAATACAGTATAACCAAAAGGAGGGAGGGAGGGGGGGGGGCTATTTTATAGCTATTTGGGGTGCATTGTTTGTTATTTTTACTCTTTCTCCACTAAAACAGTAGATTGCATTCTCCTAATATGTCAACATAGTAAAAAAACAACCTCCCACACCACCCTCTTTTCAATTTACTTTTTATTTCCCCCCCCCCCTTAATAAGTGAGAAACATTTTAAACTAAAATAAAAGTTATTTTTTTAAACGATTTAAAGTAGTTCCCATATATATAAAAAATTATGAAAATAAATAGGTAGCATCCTTAGAATGTGTAAATTCATATAGAACTTAGTTGAATGTTCTAGGTTGTCACGTTCCCAAGTTATAAACAAAATCAAACTTCATCAATAATTAATTATAATTAATTAATTACTGGATGCATTGATTTGATTTTTCAGATGGACATTAGGAAACAAAACATATCAAAATATCTCGTCTGGTTTGGAGAAATAAACGGCAGATCTCCGTTCACCACACCCTCAAAATTTTCCGTTTTCTTTCTCTTTGCAATATCCTATAGGATCGATGTGCTCCTTCGGAGCAGCAAAGATCCAACAAGGGATTCAAGGAATCCTAGGATCTATGTTTCATTATGATAGTGTGGTCATATGCAGAAACGTTTATGCAAATAAAAATTTAAAAATGTGCAAGTACTTGTTAAACAATTGTTCGTTTTATGCAAATAGAAAGAATTTAAGAAATCCCCTCCCCCCTGCCCAAAAAAATGTCTAAATCAAAATGCAAACTTATGCAAATTTCCAATTAAAATTTTGCAATATATGCATTTGTATGGATTAAACCGATTATTGCACATACGCACTTGTATAAATACCATAGTGTACCCAAAGGTCTTATTGTTTATGATTGATACATTTATTTTTTTGGAACCCTTGGCATGAAAATAATCTTAATTTATAAATTTATTATATGTTTTTATTGAAAACAACAACATTTCTTCTAATGCAATCTTTTTTATTTTATTTTTGAATTTAAAATAATAAGAATAAATTATTCACTTGTATTTCTTTCATAATCTAAAGAAGGGGGCTATTTTTATAGCTATTTGGGGTGCATTGTTTGTTATCTTTACCCTTTCCCCACTAAAACATTAGTTCACATTCTTCCTAACACAGTATGTCACCATACGCTTTACTACAGTATAGCAACATAAAACTCCCACTCCACCCTCTTTCACTTAAAATAAAATTCATTTATTTTAAACAGATTTAAAATAGTTCCAGTTGATCAAAAACTGTGAAAATAAATAGGTAGCATCCTTGGAATGTGTAGATTTATATGGAATTTTCGTGAATGTTCTAGGTGGTCCCCTTCCTAAGTTATAAAAAAATATCAACAATCGAAAATTAATTAACTATTTGATGGATTCATTTGATTTTTTTTTACTAGCTTCGCATTTTCACCTACACGTAGATGGACATTAGGGCATATCTGAAAATATCTCCATCTATCTGGTTTGGAGAAATAAATGGAGGATCTCTGTTTACACACACAACCTCAAAATTTTCAAATCTCTCTCTTTCTTTGCAGTATCCTATAGGATCTATGTGCTCCTTCCGAGCAACATAGATCCAAAAAGAACCCATTTAAAACAAATTCTGTTAAATTATCAATATTTCATCAAACATTAGATGAAGAGTTCTCCGTCCATCATGAAACCAACTTAATGCCTACATGAATATCAATAAAGCATGGCATTCACAACATTTTTTGTCTACTAAATGTAAAGATACTGTACACAGCTACTTTTGTTTGGGGGTTGCAAATTACTACCACGGCCCACCCGCCAATAGGCTTTAGACCACTCATGCCCGAGGGCATACAACACTATGTTACAGACACAATGGGAAAACAATACACACTGGGGTACCTGAGGGCAAGTGTCAGACTAAGTGTAAATTGTAGATCGCTGAAGAGTTCATGGCAATCTGGTTGGTGGATAGTAGCCATCTGTACCAGATCCACTACTAGTGATGTTGTTGCTCCTGTCTGTGCCGTCACTACTGTCATCATCTGTAGTGGTGTAAGCGAAAACTGCCTCATTTGCAAAGGTACACAGGGCTGCCATATGGTTGCAGAGAACTGATGGAATTGCAGGCCAGACAACACCCACTTTAGACATTTCTGAAACTAAATGATCACGTGCAATGACCCGGCGTGTTTGGGGGTGGAAATACTACGTTCCTGTTGGCCAAAATCAAATTGACCAAAGCTATCACCAACGACCGCCTTCTTGGCAGCTTGTGTGATGAAAAATGATTTTTTAGAGGTGGGACGAATCCTAAATTTTCTTGAATCCCTCGAATCTCACGAATCTCGAATCCTTCATATAAGAATCCTCTATTATTGATTAAGAAGATACAAATAAATGAAATAATATTAAACATTGAATTATTAATAATAAAAAAACACAGTGTGACTTCACTCAGGGTCGCCACAAGGTGATATTCGTGATCCGGGTACAACACTGAAATTGCAACAATCGCCATTTTTTTTGTTGGTGAAGACTTCCATTGGACATCAATGTAGTTAAAACTAATTTTACCAAAGTTTTTAACCGTTTTTTTTTTAGGTTAGGATTCGAAAGATTCGAAAGACGAAAAAAGCGTGAAGATTCAAGTTGTCGAATCTCGAATCTTGTTTCAAGATTCGAGGATTCCTAGTGTGACGACCCAGTTCTGCTCCTTTTGGTGCAGAACTAAAACCCATGTCGTCTGCTAGGCACTTGTCAAATTCATTGCCAAGCAGACGACAAAATGGCCAGCAAGGGTCCCTGTCCTCCCCCAGGTGGAGCAGCCTGGGGGTGTATATAATGGCGGCGGCCATTGTATACTGGACAGTGGAAGTGAAACCCTTGATGTGTGCAGGTGTGAGAAGTGCTCCTTCAATCTACAGGTGGCCAAGATGGCCGCCATTCATCTCTTTGTTTCCTTGGAGTGTGGAGGTTGTTAACCTCTTCTCCTGGCTGGGATTAGCCAGGAGTTTCATCTTTTACCATCTATTTGCATCTCTTGTTTTGGCTCTCTGCTGGTAGAATTTACCAGCAGATATTGCCTATTTATAAGTGAGTGTTTTATTGTTCATTTATTCCTTTGAATAAATATATATTGTTTATTTTCACTCTCTTAACCACTGGTGTCCGTGTCTTTATTCTTATAATACTGGGGAAGTTACCGCGGGGAGGGTGGGGGTTCTCGGCTGGGGTTGCCGCCCACCACCGTCCTGTTTTCGGCATGTTCATCATCGTGTCGGCCGGTGCTTCGCGCGCGGTTTATCCACGGTAGGATTCATCGGGAATCTACCGTGGATTCCTCGTCTTGTTCGGCGGTCTTCGTCCGTCGACTTGCGGCGTGGAGGATCCTCCGATCGGCGCTACCCGTGGCACGGACGGGTACAAGAGGAGGGCTGGCCAGCGCTTCGACCCGTCCCAAGGAGGGTCAGCGACGGTAAGTTGTTTCAGAATTTGCCGTGGGTATTGTAGCGACCAAGTCGGGTCGTTACAATTGGTGGAGGCGCCAGGTAGCGCTACCACCAGCCTCTCTTGTGCGGTCGGTAAGACCGGAGTCGTGTGGTGCCGGTAGGGCGTGGACATTTGTCCACGGAACTACGGCCGATCGCGGCTTAGGGCGTAGTAGTCCGGTGAAGGACCGTGGGACGCGGACGGTTGTCCGTGATACCGCGGTGGTCACCGGGGAAAGCCCTAGGTTATCCGTAAGTAGGACGGTGGGCACGGTGGGTGACCGTGCAGGACCGTCCGAACGCGGGATAACGGTCATTTTCACCGTCAGTATACCGGTAGCACGGTGATTTACCGTGCAGGACCGGTAGAACCCGGTGAAAAGGGTAACTTTACCGTAGCTTGCCCGGTAGACAGGTAGTACACCGTAGGGCACGGACTTTTGTCCGTGGAACTGCGGCGGAAACCAGTCTACGGCCAGGTTTACCGGTGATACCGTGGGACACGGACTTTTGTCCGTGATACCGTGGTAAAACCGGGTTACGGTCAAGTTTTACCGTAAGTAGACGGTGGATTACGGACTTTTGTCCGTGAATCACCGTTCGAACACGGTAAGAAGACAGTTTCACCGTTGTTGGACGGTAGATTACGGACCGTTGTCCGTGTATCTCCGTTCTAGGACGGTGAAAGAGCTTTTTACCGCGATTCGACGGTGAATAACGGACGGTTGTCCGTATATCACCGGTCGAAAACGGTAAGAAGGTACTCCACCGTAAATCTAACCGTGGGACACGGACTTTGTCCGTGAAACTGCGGTAGTTTACGGTTCTACCGTTAATTGTCGGTGTTTTGCGGACTTTGGTCCGTAAATTCACCGTATTTTACGGTAGAGTTTCTTCCGACAGGTGGTGGCCAGTTTTGCCCGTGTTCGCACGGACGAAATCGGCCAAGACCCTGTTTTCCCGATGTCTGGTCGGGGAAGCAGTTTGTTGGAAGAGTTGGAGTTGCGTTCCCGCACCTTCGGCCGTGGTAGGCGGCCGGAGGGGCGGCACCCTGTTGAGGGTGCTGTTGGCGGGAACGTACCCGGTGACTCCACGGAGGAAGGTGTCGTAGAAATTGTCTCTACGGACCAACCTCCGGCGGGAGGCTTTGTGACGGTGCGGACGCACCGTCGGGACACTGCCTCCGGTGGAGCACCGGGAGACGGTGGTGATGGAAGGTCACCGACCCCAACTGGGACAGGCGTACGGCCTATGGCCGGCCTGTTAACCTCCACCGCCTCCCGTCCGGTTGGACGTGGAGGTAATCCCTTAGCGGGAGAGGTGGTAGGGACCCCGGGGCCACCCTCAGTGAACACGACGTCATGGTTGGCGTCGATGACTGAGGAGGAGCTCCGTGAGGTTGCCAGGGGGATTGATGAACTGCGATGGCAGGGTCATCTTTCCCCAGGGATCGGGCGGCTCCATCGGTCGCAACCTCGGTTCACACCGTCGCCCGTGCACCGGGAAGGTGCAGGTAGGGAGGTGCCGCCGGCTCCGGCCAGGCGGGTGCCTCCAGGTGGAGGAACTCGGACCGCTCCTACGGGAGGCGGTCGGGGAGTTCCTCCGCCCGTTCAGCGACCACGGGTCCACTTGGTGGAACCCGAGGATGCTGAACCCGATGCTGAGACTTCGGGGAACCGGAGCAGGGCACCACGGCGGGTAAGTACCCGCGACGTGGACGCCTGCACCGGCTGTCCCGTCGGAGATCCAGGCGTTTGGGTTTTTTAACCCAGTTCACTCGTTCATACGGTATGATGGACGAGAGGACATTACGCCTTTTCTCCGGCAGTTCGAAGCCAAAGCTCGGGCTCAGCGCTGGACGGATGAGGCCAGGTGCAGTTTCTTTACGTACCTGCTCGATGGTCCGGCTGAGGAACATTACGCCTGTTTGGTGGAGTTCAAGCCGAACCTGACCTGGCCGGAGTTGAGGCAGGCTATGCTTCACCGCTTTGGGACGAAGAATCAGGCTCAGGCCTGTTTCGACCGTTTCGAGGCCATGAAGCAAGGGCCTGCAGAATCACTCCAGGCGTTCTACTGGCACTTTGTTGAGCTAGCAGAACGAGTTTCTCCTGGTGAGGATGAGTCTTGTCGACTCCTCCGATACAAGAAGAAACTGCAGCCGGAGATTCTCAGACCTCTCTGGGGATCGAAAGCTGAGACGGTCAGGGACTTTACCACCGAGGCAATGTTGGTCGAGGCCGACATGCTTACGGCGGGGAGCGACCTGCCCGTACCTTGACGGTACCAGGGACTCAGGCTGCGGCCAAGGTCTCTGGTGCTGTGGCAAAGCCCAGGAGCTCTGCTACGTCTACTTCTACCTCTTCGGGTGCGAAGGCAGCGGCACCGTCCAAATCGGACGGAGCTACCGCCAAGACCGGAGGGCAGAAGGGAAGAAAGACGAAGCGGCAGAGCCAGGGTGGAAATAAGTCCACAGCAGCCCCGTCAAGTTCCAGCCAAACGGCTGGAGGTGGAGGTCCTACTCGTAGGCAGCCAGGTCCATGCTTTCGGTGTAACCAAATGGGTCACCTTAGGAAGGACTGTCCGAGGGCAGTTGCCCAAGGACAGGTTGCTCGAGTACCACCGGGCGAAAGCCCAGTGGTGCAGTACCTGCCGGGTCTAGCACCCGTGGTACTGCAGGGCCGGGAGTATCTGTCCACCGTCATTGATGGACAGATGTTCTATCTACCTGTCGCCTGAAACGAGGGCCCGCCCTCGTTAAACCGGCGCCGGTCCCTGCAGAACTGAGCTGCAGTCGACCGGTAATGCTACAAAACTCAGGTGCCCGGCAAAGCCGGCGAAGTAAAGAAGGAGCGTACCTTCGGGCAGTCTCCAGATATGTGGGTATCCTGCATGACGCAGGGGTGCCTCTGGCTAGGTCTGCGGACCCAGAAATTACCCAGTGGGTATTTCAAGAGCCAAGCCCCACACTGGAAGCTGCGCTTGCCCGGCTGGAGAGCTGGGTGGCACCTTTCTTCCCTGATGAGGGGGAGGAAGGTCCGAATGGTACGAGCATTACAAGGGCTTCGAGCGTTGGTGCGCCCATGCTGTCGCCCAGGCCTGGTGGGTCTCCTGGTGTGGAGACTGGAAGCCAGGCCCCTGAGCATCTGGTACGACCGGATGAGGCTCAGAGAAGTAATGTCGGGCAACGACGGTTGCCCATTCCTGAACTACAGAGCCGTGCTTACTTGCGTGGGGCACCGCGTGTTCTGGTGTCGATGGATGGTCGGCTGGTTGAGTCGATCGTCGACACCGGTGCCGAAGTATCGGTAATGAGCATGTCGGTGGCACGGGAGATGGAGTTACCGGTGCAGGAGGTTAGCCTCCCCTCATTCCTGACGGGCATGAGCGGGTACTCCATCCAGATAGAAGGAGTCATGTACGTGGACATGTCAATCCACGGACGGTCCATACATACCCATCTTCTCCTCATTGAGGGTGAAGGGGAAGCCGTAATAGGTGTTGACCTGGCCTCCCGGTTTGGGTTAATGTTGGACGTCGTGAGCCGGAAAGTTTATTTCCGGGAAGACATCTGGAATGCACATCCAGATGCTCTTCATGCTGCACTGGCCGTCCAGGCTGCGCAGGGTACTTCGGTACAACTTCCGAGCTCCGTATTGGAGGCGTTGGCGAGGCTTCACGATTCTGTGGAGCCGGTGCTACTTCCTCCTTTCGGGTTCCCGGAAGGTATGCCTGCAGAGCCTGAAAAGGTGGATGGGTGGGTTGACATTGTGTCACCTACGCTTGCCGAGACCAGTTCTCCAATTAGGAGCGGGGAAGTTTGTTCCCTGCGACTGTTGCAGAACGTATGGTTATCAGCTCATGAGCGGAAGGTAGTTTCCGTGAGCTTGATAGAGCATGCTGGCCCTGGACAGCTGCTTCTCGTTGAGCCCCATCGTAAAGCCTTAGGTGGCCGTGGTCTGTTGGCAGTGGCAGGGATTGCCGAAGCCACAGAAGAAGGCTCTTACGACATTTGGCTTGAGAACGTCGCTGACGTACCCATTGCCCTGGAAACAGGGGAGGGTGTGGCGACAGCTCAAGCTGTGGAGGCAGCCCTAGTGGTGGGACTGGACGATCCATCTAAGTTGAGAGGGGGAGACCCCACTCATGGAGATGGTCGACCAGGGGGGCTTCCGCCTAAGTTGAGAGGGGCAACCAAGAAAGGTCGCCGGATCCTCAATGCGGAAGTCAAGCCCACTCTCGAAGAGTGCCTTAAAATCGGACCTAGTCTGAAGCCTGATGAGGCGGCACAGCTTCGGGAGTTCCTGCTAGAACGCCGTGATCATTTTGCGTTCGATTATACAGAGCTGGGGGAAACCCCGCTCGTCGAGCACACTATCGATACCGGTGGGCTACCTCCTGTGCGTGAAGGTTTGCGAAGAACCGCTCCGGCGGCTCGTGTAATCGAGAGAGAAGAGGTAGCGAAGATGTTGGATGCAGGGGTAATCCAACCTTCGCATAGTCCTTACGCAAGCCCTATCTTGCTTGTTCGCAAGAAGGATGGTGGCTTTCGTTTTTGTGTGGACTATCGGCGACTGAATGCCCAAACTAAGGCGGATCAGTACCCGTTACCTCGCATCGATGATGCCCTCGATTCACTTGCTGGGGCGAAGTATTTCGCAACCCTAGACCTTGCTAGTGGCTACTGGCAGGTCAGGATGGCGGAGCAAGACATTGAGAAGACAGCATTCATTTGCTCTCAAGGTCTTTTTGAGTTTCGAAAAATGCCTTTCGGACTCTGCAATGCTCCTGCCACAATGCAAAGAGCGTTAGACCTCTTGTTGGCGGGACACAAGTGGGAGAGCTGCTTGGTGTACCTAGACGATATTATCGTCTTTGGGAACACCTTTGAGCAGTTTCTCGAACGCTTGAGTACTGTCCTGAGACTGTTACGAGGGGCGGAGCTGAAACTCCAGCCGAAGAAATGTTTCTTCGGTTTTGACAAAGTCAAATATCTCGGTCACATTGTGAGTGCCGAGGGAGTTGCTCCGGACCCGGGACTCGTAAGAGCAGTCGAGGAGTTCGATGTCCCTACAACGGTGACCGCCGTCCGAAGTTTTCTTGGACTGGCCGGCTACTACCGTAGGTTCATCAAGGACTTTGCCAAGATCGCAAGACCACTGCATGATCTGACCAGGAAGGATGCGTCCTTTGATTGGTCGGAACAGTGTGGTCTAGCTTTCGAACGGTTAAAGGCATTTTTAACCGAAGCACCGGTGCTCACCATGTATGATCCACGTGGTGAGGTGTTAATTCACACCGATGCTAGTGGGTACGGTCTAGGTGTCGTAGTATACCAGAAGCTACCTGAGGACAAGGCTCCTCGGGTTCTGGCCTACGCTAGCCGTCTCATGAAGGGACCGGAAACACGGTATAGTGTCACCGAGCAGGAATGCTTGGCGATCATGTTTGCCGTGGGTAAATTCCGACCTTACATCTTTAACCGGGACTTTGTGATCGTCACAGATCACCATGCGCTCTGTCATTTGCAGACTGCCAAAAACCTGCAAGGCAGGTTGGGGCGTTGGCAAATGCAGTTGCAGGAGTACCGGTATAAGATTCAGTTCAAGAAGGGGAAACTTCACGAGGATGCTGACTGTCTGAGTCGGTATCCGGTGAATGAAGTTGTTGATCCTTCTTTGCCTGAACACGTCGAAGCCGACGTGGGTGAGGTGATTTACCGGATCCGGTCTGAGGTGGATTGGGTAATGGAGCAGGCCAACGATAGTTGGTGCTCCAAGGTGAAGCGTGAGCTCTCCACCGACCCCGACTCGAACTTAAGGTTCAAGTTCGTGGTGGCAGACAAGTTGTTGTATGCCATCAAATCCATTCAGGATCGCACTAGAACTGTGTTGGTTGTGCCAAGGTCGTGTCAAGCCTTCTGCTTGCGGAAGTTGCACGATAGCTCCGAAGCTGGTCACTTCGGAGTGTACAAGACCTACCAACGGTTACGTACTCGTTTCTACTGGTTAGGTATGAAACGTGACACGGTGGAGTATGTTAAGTCATGCTTAGTGTGTCAGAGAGTACGACAGTTCGCAAGAGCTCAAGGATTCTTGCAACCCATAGTTCCTGAGTACCCGGTTCATGCCTGGGGAATGGACTTTGTTGGGCCTTTTCCCGCGTCCGTGGGTGGAGTCACATATGTATTGATTATGGTGGACTACTTCACCCGGTACGGCGTGGCAAAGGCAGTACGAAGGGCTACGGCCGCTTGTGTTGTCAAGTTTCTGAAAGATGAGATCTTGTCGGTGTATGGCACTCCGACTACTCTCATCTCGGATCGTGGATCCCAGTTCTGTAGCAAGATTTTGCGAAAGTTCCGGGAGCGCTATAACATAGCGCAGCACTTCACGACGGCGTACCATCCGCAGGCTAATGGGCTTACGGAGCGTACGAACAAGACCGTGATGGAAACCATCAAGCGTTACCTTGATCCCCTCAAGGACCAACGTGATTGGTGGGAGAAATTGCGGCCCGCCGTGTGGGCCTACAACACTGCGGTGCAGGAGAGCACGGAAGTGTCTCCGTACCAATTGTTGTTTGGTCGTGAGCCTAGGTTGGGGATTGACAATCTCCTTCCTAACGGTCCGGTCCGCGACTTGCCCGACCAGCAAGCCGTGGAAGAGCGTGCTCGTCAAAATTTGGCGGCCGCTCAAAGAAGACAGAAGAGTCGGTATGACGCCGGCCGGGTGGTGCCACCCCGATACCAGCCTGGTAATAAGGTCTGGATAAGGGACATGGCTGGGAAGCTCGGTCAAGCCAAGAAGTGGAATTTCGCTTACAAGGCTGAACTGGGTACGGTGGTCCGGCAGGCTTCCGACCTGGTCTACGAGATAGAATTCGTAGATGGGTATGGTCGGAAGGTGCGGGACCGGTTTCATGTTGATAACTTGAAGCCGTACATTCCCACATGTGGGGTTCGTGAGGAAGATGGCCTAGGTGGCTCTGAAACCTCATCGAACTCCGAAGGGTCCAGTGACGCTGAGTCTGGGTCAGCTGGAAGTGAGAGGAGGGATGATGTCTCTCCAGGACCTTCTGGCCAGCCTAGCTTGGTGGTGGAGTCAACTGACTCTGAGGCAGAGGAAGCACCTCGGCCCCGGTATTACCTCCGTCCGAGGAAACCCAGGGCCTTTGAGGTTATGCAAGCTTCCTCTGGAGCTCCAATAGGCACCAGGGTGTTGCAGGGACTTTGGAAGTCCCTGTCCTGGTGGGAGAGAGCAGGTCATTCCCTGTTGTGGGATGATGACCTGAATTGGGGAAATAAGGATTGGGAGCGCAGTGACCCCTGGACTGGGCGCCGCCTGTCTGTCACGGACAGATGGCGGTTGTTCAGGGGGAGCTGGGTGGAGAAATCCACAATTCCCAGCTGCAAACTCGAAGAGGAGTCTGCAGAAGTTATTTCTCCTAAAGATCTCTCTCCTGAGTCTTTCCATAGAGATTCCGGCCGTGTATCTGCTCCTATTGTGGCAGACGACGGTAGAATCACTATGGTAACAGCAATGGAGGCGGCTAATGATGTTTTAGCCGCCAAGCCGCCGCTGTTAGTCGTTTCTAAGGTGAAATTAGCGGCTAAACGCCATCTTGCCTTTAAATTAAAATTTAGACGGTCGTTTGCCGCTAATTTGATTAAAAAACAAAAAGTTCACCGAAAAAACGGCAAAAACTCAGGCTTATTGGATGCTACAAAAAACAAAGTAAGTCCCCAAAGGGGAATTTCCTTTTCCTGCCCTTTGGCAGTATTCTTTTATTGCTTTTGGGTGTGTCAAGCGGTCATTGACCGCTTGAACACGTGGTTTTGGTGGAGGCATCACCGTCATAGTTTTGACGGTGATGCTACCGCCATTGGGGCCGTGCATAACACGGTGTTTTACCGTCAGAACGCCGTGGGACTTGGTGAGGACCAAGTTCTACGGAGTTTAGACGGTGAAAAGGTGTTTTTGCACGGTTCTGTCCGTGAAACCACCGTGGAAAATGGTTTCGACCGTGATCCACGGTGTTCTAACGGACGGAAAGTGGTTTTGCACGGTAGTTATCCGTGTAAACCACTCCCCAAGGAGCCTGAATTGTCGGTGCCAGGTTTGGACGGTCCAAACACTTGTTTGGCCGATTCCGACCGTGCAATTCCCGTGAAGGACGGTTTTTACCGTGGGTCACGGGATATGGACGGTGGAAACGGGATTTCTTACGGTGATTTACCGTGGAAATCACCGCCCAAGTTACCGAACGTAAAATTACGGAATTTGGACCGACCAAAAATGTTTTTGGCCGGTTCTGACCGTGCAATTACCGTTGGGGACGGCTTTGGCCGTGTACCACGGTGCCTGCCCGGCCGGAAAGCATTTTTTCGCGGTTTTGGTCCGTGGAAAATGTTTCCTACCGTATTAGGTCAAATACTTACGATGTTTTTTGATCTCTTTCAGGTAGCCACGGCGGAGAAGGACGTAACTGGCGGGGGTGGCAGCGGTTCCTCCTCCCTCAGCTCTTTTCATCCGGGGGATGCAGAGCTGTTGGAGTCGGATGCCGCTTGCTCCCCGGACTCTTTGGGTCGGGCCATAGCTGACTTGGCCGACGGCGGACCTTTGGGTCTGCTATTGGCTGATGATGCTGTGGTGACCCAGCCGTCCCCTCGGACCCCTCTATACTATGGGTCTGTTTGGGGACGGTTGACACCGCCTCCCACCGTGGGTTCTCCGAGGGCGACCATTAAGTTGGGAGCCATGGAGATCCCGGCGGTTGGTGAGCCGGTGCGGGCCAGCACGCCCGTCGAAGAGGTGGCCACCGGTTTGGCAGCTACCTCTTTGACGAAGTGTGATCCTCCGGCGGACCAAGGCCGGCTAGAATTGGCTAGCCTGGCTGAGGGAAGCAGAGATGCCTCCTTGGGAGGAACTCTGGTCATCGACACGGAGGCGGAGATGGACACCATGGAAGATGATGTGGTGCCCGTCTCCAGGCGGTGGCGAGGCCAACGGATCCTCTCTTCAGAGGACTCTTCGGAGTCTGAAGGGAGAGGATCAGGCTCCCTGGGTAAACGGTCTATGACCGGATCCCAGGAGGATACTCCAGCCCGGAAGGGCAGTCCAATTCCGGTCGACCCTGTTGGGGAGACGGAAGCGGCCTGTCTGGAAAGGCAGGATGAAGCCGCGCAGTACCAATCGGCGTCAGGTGGTTTCCTGGCGTCGGATGGGAAACGCTACTTCGTTGGGGAGTACCCTACCCAGCAGTTCCGTAAGGACGGTTCTAAATCCAAAAAGAAGTCCGGAGCTGCTCGGTACACCGCCAGGATGAAAGCCCTGGCGAAAAGGGAGGCACAGTTGGAGCGGACGAAGGCTGCCTTGGCGAAGTTTACGCCGGCAGTGGGTCTTCTCCCTGTGTCGCCAGCTCATCCTGAGGGAGCTGCTGGTGCTGCCTGGCCTGTTGGTCAGCCTCCGGTTTCGGGACTAACCGAAGCGGAGGCTGGCTGTTCAAGCTGGCAGTCTGCAACTCCCAAGAGGGACCGAAGAGCGGAAAAGAAGGCCAATCAGCCTTCTCCTCCCGCTCCGAGGAAGAGCACTCGTGCCAGTGGTGGTGGTGGTCAGGGACAGAAACATCCCCGCCCCTTCACCCCACCTTTGGCCAGTAATCCGGTGGGAAAGAAGGCTAAGACCTCTCGTGGAGGTCCGGCCGGCTTTCCCAAAGGAAAGTGGAGCCAGGAGGACCGCTTGCGGTACCACCAGGCACAAGCGGCCAGATGTGCTGCCCTTGTCCTGCGGGACAAGAAGGCTGCACGCCGTCGGGAGTTTGAGCTCCAGGCCTCTCAGTTTCCGCCCCTGCGGGACGCTGATGCCAGGAACCCGCTCAGTACAGGGGAACCTCCCGTCGGAGTTGGTGCCACTCCTATTCCGAGTGCCACCACGGCTGCTGGCCAACAGCGTATCGCCCAGAGGGGGGCGATACAAGCTGCCAAGGCACCTCACCAAGGTGCGGCAGTTAAACCTGTTGGTGGCAAGGGTCAGCCGACCCTTGCCCCGGAGAAGAGAGATCTTCCCCGGGATGGAAAGGGACGCTTCGTGGCGACACGAGCATCCTCGACCGTCGGTTCGGCTACGGGAGCTAGTTCAAAGACTAGTACAGCTTCGGCTAGAAAGTCTGCGACTAGTAAGTCCAGTCAATCGAAGGGGGCTAACCACCCTCCTAAGACTGACCGGCCCGGTAAGTCTGCGAGCCTTGGTGCATCCAGCTCACAGCACGGTGAACCTTCTTCTCATGACAAGAAGAAAAAGAAAAAGAAGAAAAAGAAGGGCAAGAAGGCCCATCATGAGAAGAAGGGAGGTCCGAAAGCTTCCACCCGTGGGTCCCAGGGGACTGGTGGTGGTGGAAGTATCAGGACCGAGGAGGAGGAGTCCCGACACGGTGCGGCCGTGTCGGCCGGGAGCCAACCGCACCATACCCGTCATAGCAAGACGGCGCGGATGGATGATCGGTCAATGCGAGACGTTGTTCTCGGTATACCGTCATCCTCCCCGAAGGTGGTGGCGGTACCGAACTTGTTAGTCCGGTCGGTGGGAACTCTCCACCGGGTCAGCTCACCGTTACCTAGCGGTGGGGGCAGCCCGGCGGGGAAAAGTGATGTTCCCGCCAAACGTGGTCCCGTGCCTTCCGTAGGAAGGACACCCTTCTCTCCGGGTCCCGATGATGGGGTCTTTGCGGCCCTAGGACCGGAAGAAAGAGCCAAGTCTCCCGAGCCCGAGGGCGAGGGTCGACGCTTTGGTGCGGAGCCTCCGTATTCAGAAGGAGAGGTCTTTCTGAATAACCGGCTTGGTCTGTGGCAGGACCAGCCGGGAATGGAGGGGTACCAATACCACGGATACTATCGTCTGGGAGAGCCACTCCCAGTTCCGTGGACGCCGTCGTTGCCGTCATTTGCCATGCGTTATGTGCTGGCATTTGGCAGTACGGACTATCCGGTGTTGCTGGTCGTCAACCCGGTAAGGAGATGCTTTGCTGTTCTAGACGTGGTGGGGACAGGAGCTGGGCTCGTACGTATAGCCCAGCTCGCGGCCCCATACGTCCAGCGTCTCCTTGGCTGCGACTTGGAAGGAATGGTGAGAGAATTTGTCACCCACCCTCTACGAGGTAGCGTGTCCGATCCCGCGGCCGCCCTCGTAGACCTTCTTACAAGTCGGACTCTTCGTCAGAGTCCGCAACTTGACACACTTGCCGTCGAAGAGTTTCGACAGCAGGAGGTGTTGAGACTCAGGGGGACTGATTTCGATGTCGGTCTCGGGTGGAGAAACACCCGGATGTGTTCATGGTGGATACGTCGGTGGATGTCGGAGTGGATGGTGGCTCCGATGAATCCACCACCGAAGAAATCAGTCTGAAACTGAGTGGGGGTCATGGGCGCAATCCTTGCTGGCTCAGCCGACCTGATCCCGGGGCGGATCAGGGAAGTTGAGAGGATTGTGACGACCCAGTTCTGCTCCTTTTGGTGCAGAACTAAAACCCATGTCGTCTGCTAGGCACTTGTCAAATTCATTGCCAAGCAGACGACAAAATGGCCAGCAAGGGTCCCTGTCCTCCCCCAGGTGGAGCAGCCTGGGGGTGTATATAATGGCGGCGGCCATTGTATACTGGACAGTGGAAGTGAAACCCTTGATGTGTGCAGGTGTGAGAAGTGCTCCTTCAATCTACAGGTGGCCAAGATGGCCGCCATTCATCTCTTTGTTTCCTTGGAGTGTGGAGGTTGTTAACCTCTTCTCCTGGCTGGGATTAGCCAGGAGTTTCATCTTTTACCATCTATTTGCATCTCTTGTTTTGGCTCTCTGCTGGTAGAATTTACCAGCAGATATTGCCTATTTATAAGTGAGTGTTTTATTGTTCATTTATTCCTTTGAATAAATATATATTGTTTATTTTCACTCTCTTAACCACTGGTGTCCGTGTCTTTATTCTTATAATACTGGGGAAGTTACCGCGGGGAGGGTGGGGGTTCTCGGCTGGGGTTGCCGCCCACCACCGTCCTGTTTTCGGCATGTTCATCATCGTGTCGGCCGGTGCTTCGCGCGCGGTTTATCCACGGTAGGATTCATCGGGAATCTACCGTGGATTCCTCGTCTTGTTCGGCGGTCTTCGTCCGTCGACTTGCGGCGTGGAGGATCCTCCGATCGGCGCTACCCGTGGCACGGACGGGTACAAGAGGAGGGCTGGCCAGCGCTTCGACCCGTCCCAAGGAGGGTCAGCGACGGTAAGTTGTTTCAGAATTTGCCGTGGGTATTGTAGCGACCAAGTCGGGTCGTTACACTAGGATCCCTAGATTTTTTTATATTCCTCTCAAAGTAATTTATTAAAAAGTACATGAACCATCAAATATTATTTTTTACAAAACAATTGGTATAATACAATTTTATTTGGGCATCAAATCTTTATTTCGTTTTCTCTTTTGGGCAAACAAACAAACAAACAAACAAAGAAATTTACTTTTTTGTGTGTGTGACAGGAATCTAAAAGGAAGCAACAATTATCTTGAGGTTCTAAAACAGAAGAAGAAGAAAAAAAAAAACCCCTCAAAATGTATGAGCAATATTTCTAATGTTTGTTTCTTGAAGAGTCCAAACAAAATTCAACCTTTGTTGTTTTTTTGTTTTGTTATTAATCCCTGTAGACATAATGTCAATTCAGTCGAACTCAATATCATCACGAGATAGATGAAACCATACTTTTCAAAAGGTGACTGTGACCAACCTATATAAACCTACATATAGGTCTGCTATGACCAATGCATTCTCAAGAGAGTAGGAAAGACAGGCAAGTGTGGCCAGCACTAGCATTTCGTTTTGCATCCCTTTTATGAGGCGTCAGACCAAATATCAACCAATTAGAAAATTAATAAGAACACAGCATATATGATGACATCAGACCAAATAAGAAACCAATTAGAAATTGATGACGCTCATAAAAGGGCGGAGCAAACAAAAAGCTAGTGCTGGCCACACTTGCCTGTGTTAGGAAGATAGTGTTTGTGGCTCATACAAGAGATGAGGTTGAAAAAACCAATGTGGTCTCAAAACAAAACACGAGAAAGAAAAAAATAAATCTTTCTGAAAGTTCCAACTGGTCGTATCTAAAGTTGCTTTACATAGATAGATGGCCTTCAGGGTTGTTTACATAATGTCAGAGCAAATATAGAGAGAACACACACGGAAAAAGAGACACAGAAAAAAATAAGAGCACGGATATAAAACGTACTATGAGGCCGGTTCCAGATGATGCGTTCACTTGCAACATATTTTCACACCGAACCTTTTCATTAGGCTTTCAATATAAAAATATTGTCTTCAAATTTAGTACTCTAAAAGGCCGATCCACATCAAGCTGACAAAACACAAACAAAACAGAAACTCAAGTATTTCGAGACAAATCTAAAGCCATCGGGAAACTTTGTTGCGATACATTTTTACGGGGCTGCCCTGATACAATGTCGTGGGGCAGAATCGCAACTGACACGATTCAAACCAGCAACATTGTTCCGTGTGCACACCCATACTCAGTTTCTCCATGTCATTATCTCACCTACGGAAGTGGCCCTTGCAATACAGGCCTGCACAGTCATTGATCAAGAGGGGCGAATAAAACAGAAATGGTGGTGGTTAATTTTAAAAATCATTTTGGTAATTTTTGGGTAATTATTTCAACAGAAAAAGTCCTGGGGGTTATAGTCTTGTGACACCCAGTATTTCGTCTTCCCTTTCAATCCATAGCCTGGGGGTAACTGTACCCCCAAATGTCCTATTTCTGCCCCCTCCTCTGCCAGAGGAGACCCCAGAGCACAAGTCACATCGTGGTTCTGGAATCGGCGGATGGATACCACCAAGGCACGGTCCACCTTGGGCATGGGTGTACCTGAGTAGGTGCACAGAGGTTCAAGGTATAAAGGTCTGTGTCTTGATTGATTCGGGGTCCATTCTCTGATATTGAAACATGAAATAACTCATTCATTGGTCCGGTGGCTAAGCAATGCCACCATTTAACAAGTAACACCGTCAACCTGCATTCGTTTTGCCTGTTATTATCTTTCTCACTCTTAGTGATTGCATTCATCAGAAGTACCATAGGGAACGGCCCTGGCATCATATGCTATTAGGCCTAATCAAACACTCTCTCAGCCCAGGGCAGTCTTTGTCCCAAACTAAGAAAACCTAGGCCTGAGTCCCATAACAGGGGATCCACACTGTTAGTGTCTTTAAGCTCAGTCCGTATGAGCATTCGACAATTATGACATCTATTTTGGTAGCTCTTTTCTTCCCTCGATCGTGTGGTAGCCACACGAGGAAGATTGGATGTACGTGATGGTGATAGATAGTAGACGTCCTCCTGAGTAGGGGTGAAATCTCTCAGAAGGATGGCGACCATCCATTTCTGATCGTCGTTCTTGTAGACTTGCTCCGTAAGGGATCCATATGTCTTCTTGCCCTATGGTTTCTCCAGCCTGTGTAGAGAAGGGTTAGTTTCCAGACATAAAGACAACGCAGTTTCTCGTTATGAACACTTTATTCATTCTTGCCCAGAAACATCCTGACATAAAAGAATGCACATTGAAATCAAAGGTGCACTCACGTGCCCATGATGTGATATGGATAGAATCGACATAGTACAAAAGTTGAGCGAGTACGGACAACAAACAAAGAGAAACAAGGTCTTTTTATACACTTGCACCTGTGTACACCTACAAGTGTTAACCAAGTCCAAGTGACCATTGTCCCACTGATAAAATTTAAATATAGAAGCAGAGAGGGACAGAGATGAGTGGAGGGATCATGACTCACTGGGTGTTACGCATGTGTTCACCAGTGTAGGCACAATGCCTCCTCTTGTTTCATTACCAGCATCTTTAATATGTTTATAGAAGCATAATGCAACAGAAATGTCTCCACTTTTTGTATCTGAGTGGACTGTGCTTTAAATATGGTTTTTGTAGGCTGGAACCCTGTGCAATGGGTTCAAAGTGAAAATGTTAGAAGTGCACACATCGCGTGGAACGGCCTTAAATATTCGCACACGTAACATATACTGTCCTCAAGCACGCACAAAACATACAAAAAGGAGAAACATGCATTCACAGAAAACTTCCTGTGAATACATTTGTTTATCTTTTTGACCTCCATTGCTCTAAAGAGCAATGGAGGTATATAGGATCACGCAAGAAAAGGGGCAAAAAAGGATGTCTGTATGTCTGTGTGTCCAGAACCCGATTTTGTGGGTCGAACAACTCAAGAACAGAATCAGATAAAGACAAGCAGTATTTTTATTTGATTCAGTGGTTCAATTTGATTTTACCCAGGGGTTATTTTTTCATGAATTTTTTAGAAACAAATTTTGAGTTTTTGGTCAATTTTTTGTGGGTTGAACAACTCGAAAACGGTGCCAACTACAACAAAATGTCATCATACCTAAAATGATGTACACATACTGACGATGAAACTGAAATTTTTTTTATAAAATTTCGATTTTTTAAAAACGTAATTTAAAAAAAAATCGAGATTCTTTCTCTTTACAGTTGTAGCATTCGAAAGGAGGAATATTCTTTTTATTTAGGAGGGTTGTTCTTTCTATGTTATGCTATTATTTTTGTATATTAGAATACATGTGACGTATTTTCATCTTAAACCATATTACTACAAATGAATGACACATGCGCATCACATGTAACTATGTCATGTACACAAGTGTGTACACGAGTGTGTTCATGTGCGTACACATGCTCACAAATGTGTATACGTGCATACACATGTGCACAAGTGTGTGCACGTGCATACACGTGCACACAAGTGTACATGTGGATACACGTGCGCACAAGTTCGTACACGTGTGCACAAGTGCGTGCATGTGCCTACACGTGCACACAAGTGCGTACATTTGCCTACACGTGCATACACGTGCGCACAAGTGCTTACACGTGCGTACACGTGTGCACAAGTGCTTACACGTGCGTACACGTGTGCACTCTTGCATACTCGTGCGTACACGTGTGCACTCTTGCATACTCGTGCATACACCTGCATACACGTGAGTACACCTGCATACACCTGCATACACGTGCATACACCTGCATACACCTGCATACACGTGCATACACCTGCATACACGTGCATACACCTGCATACACGTGCATACACGTGCATACACGTGCATACACGTGCATACACCTGCATACACCTGCATACACGTGCGTACACCTGCATACACGTGCGTACACCTGCATACACGTGCGTACACCTGCATACACGTGCATACACCTGCATACACGTGCGTACACGTGCGTACAAGTGCATACACGTGCGTACAAGTGCCTACACGTGCGTACAAGTGCCTACACGTGCGTACAAGTGCCTACACGTGCGTACAAGTGCCTACACGTGCGTACAAGTGCCTACACGTGCGTACAAGTGCCTACACGTGCGTACAAGTGCCTACACGTGCGTACAAGTGCCTACACGTGCGTACAAGTGCCTACACGTGCGTACAAGTGCCTACACGTGCGTACAAGTGCCTACACGTGCGTACAAATGCCTACACGTGCGTACAAGTGCATACACATGCGCGAACGTGTTTACATGTGCATACACATGTAACAATGAAAAAAAGTTGGTTATTTGATATATGAAAGCGTATATTAAAGCAATGGAAGTCTATAGGGTTCCTTGAATTCCTTGTTTTTTGTATGTTTGCGTGTTTTTGCAGTTTAAACCACCTAAACATCGAAAATTTTACATTAAAAACATTATTAAAAGCATTTTATGTTGTAGCAGAAGTTTCTCATCTGCGATTAACAAATATTAGGCTTTCATTATTAAAAGTTAACTGCAGTTAAAATAAAACTATTACGATTCCGTGACCTCAAAAGATTTTAAGAAACACTGTTTTAGTGTTACTGTAATTATCAAAATATATACTGTCTGTGTATAACATTGTACAAACAAGGGCAAAAACGTTTAAGCACGTCGGAATTTAATCCAATTTAAATCAACCGGTTATTTTTTCATGGTCAACTTTATGTTGCACTCTCCAGATCCAAGAACCCAATCAATAGTAAGGTGCTTATGAAGTATATTTGAATAAAATGAAGTATTTGAAGAAAATAGTTAGAGAGACCATTAACTCCAGAAATTTCTTTTCAAAATATTGTCAAGACTTACCCAAAAATTGTCGAAACGATTTTTAAAATTAAAAATAAGTCATTGAAACCATAAAAATCTTAAAAATGAAGTGATTTTTCCTGAATCACCAAACGACGCCATTTTAAATTCCCAAAAACGAAAATCTCTCCACCCCCCCATTTTTGTGGCAAAGGTTTCACCTCACATTTCCCGAATTCCTTAATGAAATATAGGTATTTTTCCTATTCCTATTCAACTCAATAGAACCTTCCCTGTGGGGAATAATTCAAATATTAAATCCATAGTACTTTGAAATGAAACTTGTAATGTGAGCTGGTGATTGCAACACACCAGAATTCGAGTAGAGGACTAGACTTTGGGGGAGTTTTGTTGCCAGTGTTTGTTGTTTGGTGGCACATCTATCTGATAAAAGTTCATTTACATAAAAAAGTCAACTGATTTTTAATTTTTTAAATTATATTAACGACTTATTTTATACTTTAAAAATCGTTTTGGTAATCGTTGAATAATTCTTGACAATATTTTGACAAGAAATTTCTGGTGGTAATGGTCTCTTTAAACTAGAATTTTGCTCCCGTCATTTATGACGGGTTGCACCCCACTACAGTTTGTCATGTTTTCCATGTTTGAATACCATGCAGCCTTTAAAAGGGGATTCACATTACTCAACAAATTTGCAATATTGTTGAGTAACGTGAATCCACATTTATACTCTTGTTTAGATGTAGAGAGAAAGGGAAACAGGCGATTGTGTGTGTTGATCCATTTGTTTACTGGTTTTACGTTTAAAAAAACAACGTTTCTTTGCTTTTTCTCAGTCCATTTCGTAATTAATCCACTTAGAATAAGAATCAGAGAACATGTTTATAAAGCCTTTGTGCCAAGTAATGCTTTGATGAAAGCAAGTGTGGCATTGTGGAATGTATTCCTCGATATTCTATTCATTGGCCATATAGTGCTTTTAATCCCGTTCCATATTGGATTACAATTGTCCAGCCTAGTTTTCTAAAAGTTTATTATCATCAAAGAGGAGATAAAAAAAAGTCTAGGCCTTGGTACAATAGAAAGAGATTGGCCAATTTGAACGCTGTCCGGATTGTTAAGCCTGTGTTGTGTTATTTTCTCGAAAAGCGAGTCTTGCAACAATGCTTAGATATAGGAAGACATAGGGAAAAAGTGATAAAAAAACGAGCTGTCGGATTAAACGGAAACACCTTGACGTTACCTTGTATTGGCGTACACATACACAATGCAAACACTAATGAGATCTTCGGTGCAAATGAGCTTGTTTGGCGCCGCTTTTGATTGCCCTATCTCTTTTCACAAAACTCACTTCAGCTATTATATTCCCAGAACACATCAAGAACCTTGTCTGAAATTTAACCAAACGAGACAACGTAAACAACCTAATTTAAAACCAACGAGTGTTGGGGTTGGGGGGGGGGGGGGTGGGGTGTGGGTCACACTATGCAACAAATTGTAGAAAAATACTTTATAACCTGAAAGTGTGTGATTAATACGAAAATGTACGCATTGTTCAACAATTGGGATGTGTGTGTCATAAAACTCATCATTACAGGGCTCCAATTTTTATGTATAGAACACCTAATAATACCAAGCAAATGTTTTGCAATTTGTGACCCAAAAGTACCAATTGTTAAGATAATAATCATTAGAGCTCGGATTTTTATGCACTATCAAAGTAAATGTTTCTCAATTCGTGGCTCAAATACCCAATTTTGAAGCAACTATAGCATTATTAGAGCAACTGCAATTATGGCGTTTTTTTCTTTCTAATCGCGAATGATGATTAGAGGCTAGATGTCTGGTTACTACTATCAGTGTTGTCACCTATATCCTCTAACGAGTGTTTTCGATTGAATAAAAAAAACATAATTGTTGGTTGACATAAACGGGGAATGTTACTTCACAATTGGGTCCTTTTGTGCCACAGATTGAGAAACAGTTGCTTGATATTGTATAAAAATTCGAGCTCTAATAATCATCATTAGAGCAAATGCAGTTAGGTTTTTTTGTAATCAAAAAGGTATTGTTTGTATGTGGGAAGAGGGATGACCACTCGAGAAAAATTAAGAGAAATTTTTGACAAGACTAACTCTTAAAACTTGCCTCCCCCCCCCGCCCCGAAGGTTCTACGAAAATGAAATGCTCTTCCTAAACAGTCTATTGATGATGTCATTCATGAATTGTGGGTTTAAATTTTCATGACTGTATTTATATTTTTTAAATATTTGCAAATGAAGGTTATTTTTTGTAGTTATTATTAGGGCTCGGATTTTTATGCAGTATTAACCGGAATGTTTCTCAATATGTGGCCCAAGTGCCAATTGTGAAGTGACAATTTCGTTTAGATGATAAAAGATGATTTAAAACAATGGTTAGAGGCTAGAACTCTAGTTGACAACTGATAGTAACCAGACATCTAGCCTCTCTACCCAGCTTTTTTTTTATTAGAAAAAACATAATTGCATTTGCTCTAATGATGATTACTTCACAATTGGCTCTTGGGCCACAAATTGAGAAACATTCCGGTTGATATTGCATCAAAATCCGAGCCCTAGTTATTATATATTGACAATGCATCTTGCAGCACTTGGATCTTAAGATCCCCCTGCCATAGGCCAACTGGCTGCTTGCAGAGTATTTTTTTTTTGTAAATGTAACACGAGTTTCTATAGAACACGTGTGCCATTGCAAGATCAGCCCGTTGAACCCAGAAAAAACCACGCGTTGCCGACATCCGATGCCGTACATCAACAGGCCTTGGACCGTCACCACTTTTAAGACAGCAAAAATGTTGGTTACGATTGCACTTCGCTTTACAACACATTTCTTGCATAGTGTGACCTTAGCTTAACATTATTACATATTGAAGTTATGCGTGTGTGAACTGTATGAAGTGTGTCTGGAAAATATACAGAGAAATTGAAATTCCCTAAATATTTTCTTCTTATTTACAATGCTATATACTGTATAGGCCTATGTGAAATTTAAAATTACTGTTATTTTTTATGACATTCTTCGCTTCTCAGAATTTATAAATAAGGGATACCTTAGGAAACTAAATTTTTTTTTCTCGCTTGTTATAGCTGCGCAATTCTGTTGAATTTCATTGTATTTTTCGCGCCGGAAAAATGGGAAAAATGGAAATTGATTTTTGATAGAAAGGCTTGAGTATACAGTGATCAGTATGGCCTTTAATCAATTTTTTTTTAGATTGAGCAGGCGATTATGTTTGTGATGAAATGACCTGTATCATTTTGTTCATTGAGAGCCTATATCTTTATGCGGCCTTGCCGCGCACGGTGCCACTATTAAGAGGCTACATCGCAAAATTACTTTGAAAAATCTCCACAAAGAGTGCTGGCATCGTTTTTCTATGGAGCGCATAGAGCCGATGTTAAAGAAAAAACGTTAATTTTTAAAATACACAGTTGAAGCAATATGTTTATTTTTTATATTTAAAGTTGTCCAATTTTGATGGTTCAAAGTGTAATGTGCACCTTAAATATACATTCATCTAATGATATAATGGCAACAAAATTGGTAAGTGCGGTTCTATTTTTAAAAACTATTTCAAGATCGCCAGTTTCTAACTTATGTTAAACTCCATTGAGTACACACGCTCGTAAGATTTTAAAAATAGTTTTTAAAAATAAAAAAATTAGTAAGTGCGGTTCTATCATTCAATCACTCGATCAGCATATATTTAATGTGCACATTGCACTTTGAACCATCAAAATTGGACAACTTTAAATAGGAAAAAATAAACATAGTTGATTAGACCCGACTCCAACTTGGTGCAGGAGACCCGTTCTCGAGATTTTCCATAGAATCGCAATCATGGAGAAAGGAATGAAATAAGCAGGCGAGACGAATGTTATAGGTTGAAGAACATATTTATTTTTTTGTAACTCAACCATTGGGTTAACATTAGACAGAGAATACTTGAATAACATGGCGTTGCTTAGCCACCCGTCCGGACCATTAATGAATTATAACATGCTTCGTGAATCAAAGAACGGACCAAGGAATAATTGAGACACGGGCATTTCTGCCTTTCAAGGGATCAGTGAATTGATGGGTATCCATCTGCTGACTCCGCAACAAGGATGTTGATTTATTCTTTGGGGACGGAAATAGGGCACTTGGGATGTAGTTATATCCCCATGGCAGTTAGTTGTTCTGAAAAGATGGCGAATATACAGGATGTCACACACATTAGAATCCATGAAACACGGGATTGCGACCAGAACGCAAGCATGTCTTTATAGGTTTAAAGAAGCAGAAAGCAAAACACATGTATGCAGTTCCAGAAATATATTTTCAAAATATTGTCAAGACTTACCCAAAGATTGCCAAAACGATTTTTAAAATTAAAAATAAGACATTAAAATTATAAAAAAAAACAATTAAAAATGAAGTTTTTTACATGAATCACCAAACGACGCCATTTTGAATTTTCAAAAATCAAAAGTTCCCCCCCCCCTCATATTGTGGCAAAGGTTGAAACTTCACATTTCCAGTATTCCTTAATCAAATACATGTATTCCCTGTTCCTATTCAACTCAATACAACCTTCCATGTGGGGAATAATTCAAATATTAAATCCATACTACTTTGAAATGAAAGTTAAGTGAGCTGGTGACAACACATCAGAATTCGAGTAGAGGAGTAGACTTTGGGGGGGGGGGGTTGTTGCCAATGTCTGTTGTTTGGTGGCGCATCTATCTGATAAAGTTCATTTCACATGAAGTCAACTGATTTTTAATTTTTTAAATTATATTAATGACATATTTTAAATTATAAAAATCGTTTTAGTAATCGTTGAATAATTCTTGACAATATTTTGACAAGAAATTTCTGGAGGTAATGTGTCTCTTTAAAACATCTCTCCATTCCCAATCTAAGTAGCACCTTACAATGCTGCTTAGTATTTTTGGTGGTACGCTTATGGAAAGGTTGAGAACAACTGATGTAGGAGGCTATTATGTGGTGTGTCTGATGACTGAATTTGGCATGCGTGTTTGCGTGTTTGATCCCAATGCTTATTACAATTTCTGATTGCTTGTGATTGATATCGCATCCCGTTGTGGCTAATGGCTTACGACAACACAACTTCCTGATATGCTTCACAGAAAATTCTCAATCATTACTTTTTCACTGTGAGCCCTGGAACTGCATAAAAAAGTGAAACAAAAAAAATCATTCTTCATTTTCTCTCCTCTGCTCTCTCTCTCTTTCTCTCTCGCTCTCCACAATCTTCTCCCTTTCCTATCCTCTCCCACACATCCTGACATTAAACCCCTGTTGGATTAATTGCAACAATAAAACCCAACAAAGTACAAATATGTGTATAAATTTTTCTTTCCATATATATTTTTTCTTCTTCTTCTTCATGTATGTGTGTGTGTATGTGACAGAATAATTAAACGTCCTCAATTTTAATTGGATGACAGTATAGCCTCCTCTCTTTCTTTCTCTCTCTCTTTCTGCTAGAACAGAAGAAGTATACATTTTGTACGAGAGCTCAGGTGTAACCGATTAAAAACTCAAAATAAACAAGTGCTTCAAAGAAACAAACGTGTCTTGGTATATGTGGTAGAAATCTGAGCAGCCAAGAGTAATCTGCAGCCACAGCAGCATCCTCTAGAGTATGGTGCTTTGCTGCACTCTCCTCCGAGTATCCCAGTAGCATGTCTCTCTACCCTATATTAAATAATGACGGTAAACGCCTTGAGTCAGTGGCACATGAAGGAAGTGTAAAGCTGCTCGCCCACTAGGTCGGTGACGTGGCTGCGGTGCGGCGCTGAGAAAAAAATGGCTCCCAAACAAAATGCATGTAAATGAATGAAGCCCCGTCCATTAGGGCGGACGCGCAGAGAAGTATGGAGAAGCACCGCGTCGCACCGTTCTGGAGAAAATCTGTTCTTGACAGCTGCTCGCCCACTAGGTCGGTGCCACACCGTGCTGTGCCGTGTCACTGACCTAGTGGGCGAGCAACTTTATAAAGAAATGAAAGAAAGATGGGAGGAGAGGGAAAACACTTTTTTTTTCTCTTTGAAAGTAAATTAGGTTAGGTTAGGGTTCGGTTCATAACCGAACCGAACCTAAAACTTCTTTCAGGCGTTTACGTCCATTGTTTAATTAAAATAGGGGTGAGAGACTTGCTGCAGGATACTCGGAGGAAAGTACAGTAGCACCGTAACCTAGAGGATGTTGCCGCGGTTGCAGATTACACTGGGCTGCTCAGATTTCTACCACATATACCACACAGCTCCAATAATACAATTAGGTGCCTTGTTGCATCACTTTCCACTTAATCCTTATCAATGTGGATCAATTTAAAAAAAGCAACAAACAACAACATAAAATATAAATGTTCTAAGTACAAACATTGAGATCATCAATGTCGAAATAATCTCTCTATAATTAAAATAGAAGAAAACGAAGGTACTTTGACACTTAAATAACTTGTTATCAATGGAAAGAGTTGGTAAGGTGAGGGGGGGTGGGGCGGGCTGGAGCTCCATTGATTGTTGTTTTACACAACAAGCAAAGCAAAGCAAAGCAAAACAAACACGATTGTGACTGATTAATGAGCTCTAGGTAGAAGAAACTTAAAAGTGATTGACCACACTATGGGCCCTTTTATTGTCAGTGGTCATCAGCTGATGGAAAAACAAGCCAATTCTTAGCTAACCACTTTCAATTGCAACTGTTGCAGCTGCTCGCGCATTCATTGAAAACCACACTCTTTAGTTTCGAACATAAAATTTTATAGACATAATATCCACATCTGGTTTTTCGAAATTATGCGGCTCGAAACCTTTCTCGTAGATGCACTGTAATATTGAGTCAAGAAGGTTGGATTGTGGAAGGGGGAGGGGAGGGATATATATATATATATATATATATATATATCCCTCCCCTCCCCCGTATGCAACATCCTCCATCAATCCTCCATCGTATGCAACCCCTGAAGGCAGGCAATCAATGCAAACAGTGTGCAATAAATGCATGAATAGGAGGAGAAAGCAGTTTCATGTATAAGTATAGGGCCTAACATGGTGGTCATATAATCTGTTTAGCATTTCGACCTTTTGCACAGTTCGGTTCAAAATGCTAAAATGGATTTTTCTTTTCTTTTTGGAACGCTGTATAATGGCCTGTTTTGGAAACTGAGGTTGCAATCCTGAAAAAAAGGTCACTTCCACAAGTTTTCCTTGTCTCACTATCTCAAAATCGACAAGCAAAACATTTTCTTTTTAACAAAATCTCTTTTGTTTATCCTATTTTTATCATAAAAAATATAGTTGGGCAAAGTTTATTTTAAGAGAAAATTTGTTTTTGTTTCATATTCTTGACATGGGGCCCCAGACCACTGTTGACAAAAAATATATGTTGAAACAACATATGAAATTCAAGAGATCTTTGAAATTTATAAAGGCCTTGCTTACAATTACAATTACAATTACAATTGGTCTATGGCAGAGGGATCTTAAGATCCAGGTGCTGCAAGATGCATTGTCAATATATAATAACTACAAAAAAAAATAACTTGCATTTGCAATTATTATTATATATTATATATATAATATCACAGATCTGTGTGTGTGTGTGTGGACTAACGCTGTGTCGGAATTTATATAAATTTAAATAAATGAAGAAATGAACCTCTTTTTTCTCAAGGTCAACTATATGTTGCACACTCCTCATCCAAGAACCCCATAACATTAAAATGGAGAGGGGAAAAGGTTGGAAAGTGTAGAGGAGGGAGAAAGAGAGAAACGTGGAGGGGGGAAAAGTGGGAGGGGTGACTGAAATTGGAGAGGAGAAAAGGTTGGAAAGTGTAGAGGGGGAGAGACAAAAACGTGGAGGGAAAACAAAGTGGGAGGGGTGACTGAAATTGAATTGAAATGAAAGGAGTAAAAAAAGGAAAAAACGACGCGCATGCACACAATTGCCGGTGAATTTTGCTCCCGTCATTTATGACGGGTTACCCCACTAGTTCATATATATATATATATATATATATATATATATATATATTAAGCCCCGTCTTTCTGTGTTTCCTTTTGTCTGTGATCTAACGCTGTACAAAAAACACGTCGGAATTTATATACATTTAAATGAATAAATGAACCACTTTTTTTTCTCAAGGTCAACTATATGTTGCACACTCCCCATCCAAGAACCCCATGATATTAAATTGGAGAGGGGAAAAGTTTGGAAAGTGTAGAAGGGGGGGGGGGGAGAGAGAGAGAAAGAGAGAGAGAAAGAGAGAAAGAGAGAGAGAGAGAAACATGGAGAGAGAAAAAGGGGGAGAGGTGACTGAAATTAAATTGAAAGGAGTAAAAAAGGAACAAACGACGCGCATGCGCACACCAGAGAAAATGAAAATCATTTTCTCTTTCAAATATAAAAGGGGAGGGGATAATAGTAGCAAAATTAAACTACAGTTTATCACAGGCAATTGTGCCCATCACTAGAATTTCTTTTGCTCAGCCCTTTTATGAACGTCATCAATTTCTAATTGGTTTGTTACTTGGTCTGACGTCATAAAAGGGCGGAGAAAAAGAAATTCTAATGCTGGTCACAATTGCCTGTGAATTTTTCTCCCGTCGTTTATGATGGGTTACCCCACTAGTAGACATATATATATATTATGTATATATATATATATAATATATATATATATATATATATATATATATATATATATATATATATAATATATAATATATATATATGTATGTGTGTGTATATATATATATATATATATATACATATATATATATATATGTATATATATGTATGTGTATATATATATATATATATATATATATATATGCTTGAAACACACTCCTTGAGAGTCTGCCACACTGAATGAAAAACCAAAATGAACTGACTAAAATTGAAGATTTTTAGTCCATTGGTCAACTTGGGTTGATTATTCAATCATTTAATTGGTCAGCTTATGATTGATAAGTGAAAGTATTGTGATTGACAGGGCAGACTAACATGATATCTTGTTTTAACAATGGTTACAATAAATTTTAAATATATGGTGACCTTTCTTATAAAAGGTTAATTTAAGTATTAGTGTAACTACTAGGTGATAATATTATGATTAACTGGGCATTTTAGATAAAAGCTGCATTGAATTGTGAATATGGCTGTGACCTTTATTATAAAAAATTAATTTCAGGTGTTAGTTTGCTTGACAAGTAACGATAGAATAATATTATTTCTTATTATTATGATTGACAGGCCATTTTAACATTTCCTCTTATTGTGACAGCAAATATCATAAATTGTAATACAATTATGACCTTTGTTATAAAAGGTTACCTTTTTTGTGTTCGTGTTATTTTTTCACCCCCCCCCCCAACCTAGTCACCGTATAATATTTGTTAATGTGCAGTGTTGTATGCCTATTGTGGCTAATTGTTTCTTCTTTCCATTATCACTGTTTCACTTAAGGTGTTATATTACACCTTTTAGCTTTTACATAAACACACTTGTTATGACACTTGTTTACATTTTAAACTTTCTTCTTCTCCATTTTCTATTCATTTTCAGGTGTTATATTACACCTTTTTAGTCAAACACCTCTTATGGATACTTTATAATTTAATTTTAATTGTTTTTTTATTGTTTTTATTTAGTTTAAATTTTTTGTAAATATATGTAAGTTTATGTTACGTGTTTGTGTACATTGTAACACCTAACAATTGCGTTTACAGGAAATACCAAAGAGAATGACCCGGCACCATTCCGAATCAGGCCTAAATCACTCACTCTCTCAATGTAAGGCGGTATCCGCCTCAAACAAAGAGGATCTAGACCTGAGTGCCGTAAAAAGTGCTCTACACTGTTACACTCGTAACTCGTGAAAGGAACGACAGCTATTTGAAATATGTTGCGTTGACCTAGAAATCGGCAGAATGTCCTGTAAAAGTTTCATTGCGCTACGTTGTGCCGTTTGTGAGATTTCAATGTTTCGGACATACAAACAGAATGACAAACTTTCAGAAATATAGTATAAATGTCTGTTGTTTTGTGGCGCATCTATATGATAAAGTCCATTTATAAAAAAGTCAATTCTTTTTTTTTTTTTTTTTAAATTATATTAATGATTTTTTTTATTTTAACAATCATTTTGACAATCATTGGGAAAGTCTTGACAATATTTTTCTATAAGAAATTTTCTAACGGTAATAACCTCTAGGGACATGCAAATTGCACGTGTAATATATTGCAAAATTAAAAGTGAAAAAACTAAAGCCTTTATTACACTAGCAACTTTTGATGCAATTCAACTTGCAATGCAACTCGTGATGTGACTTGCAACTAGAACTTTGTAATAAACTTCTATAGCACACTAATACAAAATAGTTGCAATCAATTTTTTAAAACCTCTTTGAAAAATAAAATGGCATTCAGACAACAGGCAAACATTATTTACAGGACGCCATTATGATTATCCCCTAACAGGAAGTTCATAAACCGGAAGTCATGAAACCGGAACTTTATTCAAAGTTCTGATATCATTTCCGGCAAACAGCTTGATTGGTTGTTTGTCAGAAAGTTTACTTGAAAAGTCTCAAAGTTGAACCTGTGCAACTCAATGAGACTGAGTTTGACACTAGTTAAAAGGAAAGTTTTATCAAGTTGCATGTTGCATATCACACTATAAACATTGAAGTTGCATGTCACATTGCACTTTTGATTGCATTAAAAGTTGCTAGTGTAATAGTGGCTTAACACATTTTAAGACATGTTTAAAAAAACTATGGCAGGTGATTTTTACGATTTATTTTTAAAGAATTTGATTTCTAAAATACAATCAGAAAAATGAAAAAAAGTGTAAAAAATGTCGGAAAATAAAGAGAAAAAAAAATAAAGAGATTTTATTTCTAAAATGATTTTTATCCTGAACGGAGGCAATCACTGCAAGCTTTGGTTTTTCTGGCTTAGTTATTTTTTGTTTATATAAAAATCACTTTGAAAATATAAAAATCGTTTATTTAATTTACGCGGTTGATAAAAAAACGTCAAAAATTGTAAAAAAAAAAATAAAATAATAAACAATAAATTCTGGTAAATAAGAAGATAATAAGAAATAATTTAATTCTAAAGTAAAACTATTGTTTGTGCAACATGAACCAAATTGGCATGTACTGTAAAGCCGGTATTACACTAGCAACTTTTGATGCAATAAAACGTGCAATGTGACATGCAACTTCAATGTTTATAGTGTGATATGACATGCAACCAGATAAAACTTTCCTTTTAACTAGTGTCAAACTCAGTCTCACCGAGCTGAACAGGTTCAACTTTGAGAGACTTTTCAAGTAAATTTTCTGACAAACAACCAATCAGGCCGTTTGACAAAAATGACATATGTAAGATTGAACGAATTCTCGGTTTCATGGACACAAACCAAGGGGGCAGACATTGAAGAAAATTATGTACGATTTTCACTACGATTCACTGCAGATTGTGTGGATGGAAAGTCATTTTACTTTTTACTTTTGCATTTTACTGGATATCCAGAATAGAATTGAAATTTTAAAATTCAGTAGAATGCGAATTAAAAGTAAAATGGCTTCCGATACCGTACGAAATTCACCCGAATGTCGGTCCCTTGGCATAAACGAAGTTTTGAAAACTTGATTTGGAACTACAGGTTGCATAGTGTGATATAGAAGTTTATTACAAAGTTCTAGTTGCAAGTCACATCACAGGTTGCATTGCAAGTTGAATTGCATCGGAAGTTGCTAGTGTAATACCAGCTTAATAAAAACTAAAAATATCAAGGAAAACTATATAGAAACAACCTGTTTGCTTTGTTTCAATTTTTTAATGATTTCATTTATTTTAATATTCTGTTAATTACTTGATTAGAACAAGATCAATTAATATATATTGTTTTTAAATTTGGATTTTTTCATTTTTTGCTTTTCAATTTTATGATTTTATTTTAATTTTAATATATATTTTTTCGATTTTAATTTTAATTATTATTTTTTTTTTCAATTAAAATTCTTACAATTATTTTTTTCGATTTTAATTTTTATGAATATTTTTTTTCGATTTTATTTTTTTCGATTTTATTTTTTATGATTAGTTTTTTTAATTTTAATTGTTATAATTATTTTTTTCGATTTTAATTTTTATGATTAGTTTTTCAATTATAATTTTTATGATTATTTTTTTTTTCGATTTTATTTTATATGATTAGTTTTTTCAATTTTAATTGTTATAATTATTTTTTTCGATTTTAGTTTTTATGGATTTTTTTCGATTATAATTTTTATGATTTTTTTTTTCAAATTTAGTTTTATTTTTTTTTTTTCGATTTTACTGTTGTTAATCATAGTCGATAAAAAATATCACCAGCGTAATGAAAAACACTGTTGCCGATCTTGGACATTGGAGCAGGGATAACACTACCTATTTGAGTACGGTAGAAAATACGTTTTTTTCAGGCTTCAAAATAAATGTGAGTTAAAAACGTGTTGACGTTAATTTCTATAAACAAAAAAAAGCTTGTTTTGCAATTGTTAACTTGATTGTAGCATAATAATTAAAACTAATTTAATTAGAACAGTACTTTGAGCATTCTAACAAAAAAAAACAGCTTACGAACTCGTATGTTAGTTATTGATTTTTGCAAAATGTATCTTATTTACAAGTTTTTAAAATGCTACCACGAAGTATGTTTTGTATCGATAGGTAAACATTGTAGAGACTCTTCTTAAGAATTTGAAATTTTGCTTAAAAAGTCGCTGAGTGAATTGAATTTTGAATTTCTTTTAAGATGTCTCTCAAAAAAACTGTATAGATAACTAGGCCTATTTACTAGAATTCAGGGCAACTGATTTTTTTTTCCAGAAATTTTTCAGGTATTTAATAGCATTGATTACAAATGGTGCCACTAGATAGAGTTATGTGAATTCACGTGGCCACGCCCTTAGAGCTTTTATGAACGTGGTTAAGTTCAAGGAACAAATTTACTAGGACAAGTATGTAGGTTTTTAAAGCATTTTTTTTTAAATAAAACTTCTTGAATTGTGTTTTCACTGTACACCTTGTGAGAAACCATCACTTCACATACACACAACACAGCGACGATACCTGATTTCCACTAATCGTTGACTAACGTACCATCCTCCATCGTATGGTTACCATCAAGGAGGGATGGAGAGCCAGAAGTAGACGGATGACAACGGATGACCGATGGCTTCCTGAAGAGGGTCCGGTGGTCACCACCTACTTCTGGACCGTCTTGTCACTTTTCTCCCTAGGAGGTTCATTCACCTCCTTGTCCTAGGGTGCCTCCGATTGTTCCAAGGAGAATAATTATGAAACAAAAAAACAATGCTGCTTCTTATAAAACACTTTTATTCATCGTTGTTAAGAAGACACAAGAAGACAAAGATGAACAGTTGCAGTTAAAAAGATGAAGTGTCCACAGGCCCATTGTTGTAATGGATAAAAATCAACGTGTCAAGCATGTACGAATTTTAAAAATGAAAGACAGAAATGGATGCCAAACAAAGGAAAACGAGCTACTTTTATAGGCTTGGACTTGTGTGTACACCTCCCAGGTGCAACCAGTTCCAAGCGACCACATCCCATGAGAGATTCCTCTGCACTAAAACAGGTTTGTACACTTGGGAGGGAGGGACAACGAGTAATCGTGCACCCCCCAGGCTAGCATCCTGAGGGGACCACGAACTACCAGATGTTACAAACTCAATGGGCATGGCCTCTTGAAGACACATAGCGATGGTAATGCCACTCTGGGAGCACGTCTTATAACTAATAACATATTGGCCACACCTTATACTTAAAACAGCATTGGCATTGGCATTGTGCCTGACTTCCGATTTTTCCATATGGATTGCAAAATCTATCACGTGCATTAATGTATTGGCTTCATGCTGATTGCTTTTTATAAGCTTGGTATGTGCAATTATTTTTTTTAGTAATTCGTCATCCCCCGGGGTGCATGACGCCTCACTGTTCCTCCCTCCCCCTGTGTAAGAACCTGTTTGAGTGCAGAGGATATCTCTTGGGACGTGGTCGCTTGGACCGGGTTGCATCTCGTAGGTGTCCACAGGTCCAAACCTACAAAAGCATTGCGTTTTCCTTTGTTCGTGGTGCATTCTTTGTCTTACGTCGATAAAATTCCGTAATACAACAATGGGCCCGTGGGCCTTCGTAATTCTGTATTTCTTAGCCGAAGAAGAATAAGCTGTTTTTATAAGAAATAGCGTCGTCTTCTCGTTTGTCAACATTCTTCTAGATCAATCGAAGGCACCATAGGACAAGGAGGTAAAGAACCCCACAGAGCGTCCAATAAACGATCCAGAAACGGTTGGTAACCACTTTTCTGAGTAGTTACATCCTCTTCAGGAAGCCATCAGTAATCCATCGCCATTCGGCTGCTTTTGACTCTTCGTCATTCCTCGTATGGTAACCCATCTGATGGAGGAAACAACGGAGGTCAAAAGTAGAGTGAGATCGTGTCGCTCACAACACAAGTGTAGTTCAGTTACCTCAAACATGCATTTTTATGACAAAAACACTAAATAGACAAATGGCACTTGACATGTGCTGAATTAAACTACATTCTAATGTTGCAAAGCATATGTTTTATTGTTTCAGATAACACATTGTTTCATCAGCAAATAAGGAAATAACATAATTGCATTTAAATTCCTTTTCCCTGCTGACATATCATCTAAGGTCTCCAAATATACACATAAACAAGCACAGATAGAAAACAAAGATTATGCAATGTATCATCATGTTTCATTTTGTATTTCTACTCTCGTGTATCTTTGCAATGTAGGAGGAGGCTATATCTGGACTACTTGCAGAGTAATCATTCAAATTCAAATACAAACACAGAAGATGCACCATATACATGTAGAGAGACCAAAAGATTGATGTAATATATACAAAAATACACATTGATTTGTCCTAAGGGAGATCTTCCAACATGTTGAAAGAGTGTTTCAGAAAAAGAAGAAGAAAAAAAAAACAACAAAAAAAAACAAGAATGCCCACTGGTTCTTTTTAAGATTAAAACCACACATATACAAGTACAGCATTTCAAAGTGTTGAGTTTTAGAGAGAAAAAAAAAAAAAAAAGATGGCATTTTTTTCTTCTTCTTCTTTTTCTTCATCTTTCTGTTTGAAAGGTTTTAGGCTACCAAGAAGACAAAAGAAAGAAAAGCAACAAAAAAAAGTCTTTTCGTTTTCTTAAAAAAAAATAGGCTCTTCTTATTGTTTGGCTCGTTAAAAAAACGTGAATTTTCAAGACACATTCGTGTTGAAGTGTATAGGGGGCTCTATAAAGTACACACACACACACTTAGCTTAGGCAATGAAAAAAATGAGGCTGGCCTAAAGGTGGACACAGACGATCAATTCTGATTTATCAATCCCAGTTTTGTTAATCATGAATTTGTCTATTAAAATCTCAAACAGACCTTCAAACCATTTCTGTATCTTTTTTCTTTACGTCCACATAACCTAAAGCAGCGGTCGCCAACCGGTGGTCCGTTGACCACTGGTGGTCCTCGAGAAATCTTTGGTGGTCCGCAGAAAAATCTGGACAATAATTGCATTTTTTTTATTAATAATAAAACAACAAAAATATTCTTAATACATTCTTCTATTCTGAATGACAATTTTCGCCTTTCTATTGCACTAAATTCACGAAATGTACTAAGAGTCTAGTACAGTTGTCGTAAAATATGGCACTTTGAGAGCTACATTTCGTTCAGTTTCACATACCACACGCTTCTCCCCCCTCCTAAGCTTCAATTATTTTTGTAATAATTAAACTAACTTTAATAATTTTGTTACAATTAAACAACCTTTAAAGATTTTCTATTAATAAAATGGAAGTTACCTGATCATTATTTGACAAACGTATTGATCTTTTAAAAAAATTCATATTAGTGGTCCGCGGGATTTCAAATTTTGAATTTAGTGGTCCGTGAGGTCCGTGAGGTCCGAAAGGTTGGCCACCGCTGACCTAGCGAGAGCAATGAGATTTTGTACACAGCAGCCTCTACTAGTGCGACCTGTTAATCTATCAAATGTTGACAAATCCTCGAATGATCTGTACAGGATCTGCTGTTATAGGAGGGTACACCTTAAATAACATACTTTTCAAATTCAATATGCAAAGAGTTATACCTAGTACACACCTGATAATTTAAATGCATTTAAATAACAAACGTGTTCTACAGAGCCCTGTGAAGGACAACAAACAATATGTCATCGAATTCAATTTATTCAGTTAATAATCTTGAAAATATTGAGTTTATACTTAAATATAATTATATAAACAATAGACAAAATATTGTTTTAGTATTTCAATTTAAAACAATAATAAAGCCAATTTTTATTTGGTTCATGTCCTTAACTGGATTTCGTATAATTCAGCGAAACACATTTAATTTGAATTTATTTAACTCATGTGTGTACAAGGTATGGAAAAATGGAAAAGGTGTGGAAAAATCAGGGGTGGATATACCACATTACATATTATGGGCAAGTTTGTCTTAGGTCATAACCCAAGAAAGATTCTCGATAATAACCTGTCCAGGATCCATTACAGATGTGTACATGAATAACGGTCAGTTGAAATTCAAAATGTAGGGTTAGGCAACCGTGAGGGAATAATTAAGGAAAGAGATATGCAAATGGCATTACATATTTGAAATTTTGGTGACTGAGTAGTCTACAAAGTGAAAGTCATTTTGCGATGTAGCCTCTTGAGCACAGTGGCGTCTCTAGAGTTTGTGCCGCCCTGGGCGGTCCTTGAGTTTGCCGCCTCTTCCTTTACGAAAAACACAACACGATACACATCAGTGACGCAACCAGGATTCTGGTGTGAGAGGGGGGGCCAAACGATATTATCGATATCCAGTGATTGAAATAGTTTATATAATTTTATATTAATTATTATTAGACTAGTGGGGTAACCCGTCATAAATGACAGAAACCAAATTCACAGGCAATTGTGCCCAGCATTAGAATTTCTTTTCCTCCGCCCTTTTATGATGTCAGGCCAAGTAACAAACCAATTAGAAATTGATGACGTTTATAAAAGGGCGGAGCAAAATTAATTCTAATGCTGGGCACAATTGCCTGTGATAAACTGTAGTTTAATTTTGCTACTATTATCCCCTCCCCTTTTTATATTTGAAAGAGAAAATGAGTTTTTCATTTTCTCTGGTGTGCGCATGCGCGTCGTTTGTTCCTTTTTTACTCCTTTCATTTCAATTTCAGTTTCCCCCTCCCCCTTTTTTCTCCCTCCACGTTTTCCCCCTTCTACACTTTCCAACCTTTTCCCCTCTCCAATTTATTATGGAGTTCTTGGATGGGAAGGGTGCAACATATAGTTGACCTTGAGAAACAAAGCAGTTCATTTATTCAAATTTATATAAATTCCGACGTGCTTCAAGGTTTCTAGTGTTAAACACACACACACACACACACAGACCTGGCTTAATATATATATATAAATTATTATTAAATTATAAACTAAACCAGTACCCGATATGAATTATTTATCAAAGATCAAAGATCAATTTTCATTTTTATTCAATTGTCTATGTTTTCCAGGCTTAAAAACATAATGCTGGATTGCAGAATACATGTTGCGAGTGACAACAATTTTATAATTCCTTCCTGGAAATAACAATAACAAAGTAATTAGCACATACTTTCATGTATTGGCTTCACGATGTTTCCTTTTTATAAATTTTGAAAAGGTCTTTCTATTTTCTTAATAACGTTTAAAATCGTCCATTTTTTAACTCCATGTTAAGTCCCATAGGACCAGAAAACCGTCACCCAAACATTTGAAGACCTCCCATTAAAAACGACTTAGACCAATCACATAAAAAGTAGCACGTGCATTAATCTATTGGCTTCACAATGTTTTCTTTTTATAAGCTTAGCACGTGAACTTATTTTTCTATTAATTATTATGTGACTTGAAAAAACGTTTATCAATCAAAAACGATCGCAGCGCCTACATTCGGAGAAATTTTGAACTAAATGCTGTATCCAGGCTCTTAAGTGATGAAAAGTTGGATTGAAAGCTAAGATTGACACAAGCCAGAATTGAATCTCTCTTTCTATACAGTGTATACATCCCTCCATCCATCCACCAAACCAACCAACAAATAAAGATTTTCGATTAAGGACAATGGGAAAACGTCACTTGGCAAAAAATGAGCTTAAATATACCAGAAATTTCTTTCTTTAAGAAGTTGACAGAATTTCAATGCTTGAAATTTATTCCTTTTTTCTCCTAACAGCTACTTTAGAAGAGAGAAAAAATAACTAAGTAGAAAATAGGAGGAGGAAAGATTTTTTTTTTTGTAACTGTAGTTTTTTTTTTTATATTTTGAATCCCTTCTTTTAAATCTTTCATCCTGTCGAAGATGCCACAAAGAAAAATATAACTGGGAGCTAAGGGAGAAAAAAAATGGAGGAGGACTGGGGGTGAGGGGTGGGACTATGGGGTCGAGAAAGCGAGAGACCCTCTCACAGCTAGAGGAAGACAATTGAGATGGAGACAGACAATCCATCAAAACAAGGACATATTGAGATAAAGAAAAGGAAAAAACACACACGAAAGAATGTCGCCTCTTGTTTCTTTTCCGGTTCTCTTTTGCGAATCATTTTTCAATTTTTTTTTGTGTGGAGGTCTTTTTTTTTTTTCTCTTCCTTTTTTTCAGCCCAAACTACTAATCAATGCATGATGCGATAAAGAGATTGAATAAAACACATTCTATATTAAAGAGCCATAATAATGTAGGTCCTACCATAGCCATAAAAAGGTGGGTATACACTACTTTCAAAATTGTAGACTAAGGCTGCACATTTTGTGGCATGTGCACAACCAGGGACCCAGTTCACAAAACTACAAGTCTTGTGTCAGTAACAAGTAAATTTTTACAAGTTTGTAAAAATATCTATTAACATTTCACACAAAAGTAAAAGTGTACACTTGTAATTACAAGCGAGTTTCTACAAGTTTACAAGCGAATTACTTGTAAACCACAAAAGATCACTTGCAACTAACAAGTGTAGTGGACAAACTTGTTACTGTCACTTGTTGCCAACCAAACGATTGTCTGTTGCACAAAACTACAAGTCTTGTCAATAACAAGTGAATTTTTACAAGTTTGTAAAAATATGTACTTATTCGCATTTCACAAAAGTACAAGTGTACACTTGTAATTACAAGCGAGTTTCTACAAGTTTAAAAGCGAATTACTTGTAAACCACAAAATATCACTTGCAACTAACATACATAGTTGACAAACTTGTGACTGACACTAGTTACCAACCAAAGATTTTCTACCCCGCCTAGCTTGTATATCTTTTGAATTTGAATTAATACTCTGTAAGCAGCTCAAATGGCCTATGGCAGAGGGACAACAAAGTCCAAAAGTAGCATGAAAATTGCTTTGTTACAATAACTAACAATAGTTACATTGTTGAAAAGACACCTATGAACGCTCCAAAATGAAAAGTTCCCCATGCAAAACATCCTCTGAAAGCAAGTTCCACAGCTTATTTCCTAATGCAACACTGATGAAAACGACTATTTTATGAATACTGACATGTTTTGTTAACTACACTTGTTACAGACAAGTCCTATTTCACTTGTTCCCAGCAACTTGTAATTTACAATCTTATTGTCGCTCACATGACTTGTAGTTTGGTGTACAAATGTTCGTGAAACACCTGTAACCAACAAGTTGTGATTACAAGGACTTGTAATCTACAATTGTTACTGACAAGACTGGTAGTTTTGTGAAACGGGCCCCTGTTCAACAATTTTCATGTGGCAGTGGGCACTGATATTTAACAAAATATCACCCACAATAATGCATTTTTTGCAGGTGGTGTTGGTTCACTTTTGGAACTACACTTAATTAATTGTCTAGTGTGATCCCAGCTTATTGTCATGGGAGAAGGAGGAGTGTTGAAAGCATTTTTATGGGAAGCACATTCATTATTTCTGAATGCCGGCACCATGAATGATTTAGTTCAGTGAATTTGCTCAGTAGTGTGACCCCAGCTAAAGAGCTGTCAAGGGAAAAGGAGGAGTGTTGAAAGCATTTTTATGGGAAGCACATTCATTATTTCTGAATGCCGGCACCATGAATGATTTAGTTCAGTGAATTTGCTCAGTAGTGTGACCCCAGCTAAAGAGCTGTCAAGGGAAAAGGAGGAGTGTTGAAAGCATTTTTATAGGAAGCATATTCATTATATATTTGAATACAAGAATGTGTTCCTTTTTTTGTACGAGTAAATATGGTATGTGTTCACCTCGAATGCATTAATATGCATGCAATGCAAAGACGTGTAATGGATTGCAACAAACCTCAAAGGAAAATGAATAGTTAATAACTTAATAGGATTCATATACTGGGACCTTTTCTCACATAAAGCACAGCAAGAATCGGGGTTTGGCTTTCAAGTAGTATAGGAATAAGGTTACGAGCTCGTATTTGGCTCGCATATTAAAAGAGAGCTGCTGGACAGAATTTGTTCATGCTTATAATATGCTGTAGCTGTCACACTATATCTGCAACAGTTTCTGGGAAAGTTTACTGCAGTGCAGCACAGCCACTTGTTAGGGGATACAGACATTTGCCCTAAATCCACTTGTCCTAAAGACACCTGCCTTACGAACACTTGCCCTAAAGCCATTTGCCCTAAATCCACTTGTCCTAAAGACACCTGCTTTACGGACACTTTGCCCTAAATCCACTTGTCCTAAAGACACCTGCCTTATGGACACTTTGCCCTAAAGCCATTTGCCCAAAAACCACTTGCCCTAAAGGGACATTTGCCCAAAAACCACTTGCCCTAAAGGGACATTTGCCCAAAAACCACTTGCCCTAAAGGGACATTTGCCCAAAAACCACTTGCCCTAAAGGGACATTTGCCCAAAAACCACTTGCCCTAAAGGGACATTTGCCCTAAAACCACTTGCCCTAAAGGGACATTTGCCCTAAAACCACTTGCCCTAAAGGGACATTTGCCCTAAAACCACTTGCCCTAAAGGGACATTTGCCCTAAAACCACTTGCCCTAAAGGGACATTTGCCCTAAAACCACTTGCCCTAAAGGGACATTTGCCCTAAAACCACTTGCCCTAAAGGGACATTTGCCCTAAAACCACTTGCCCTAAAGGGACATTTGCCCTAAAACCACTTGCCCTAAAGGGACATTTGCCCTAAAACCACTTGCCCTAAAGGGACATTTGCCCAAAAACCACTTGCCCTAAAGGGACATTTGCCCAAAAACCACTTGCCCTAAAGGGACATTTGCCCAAAAACCACTTGCCCTAAAGGGACATTTGCCCTAAAACCACTTTTTTGCTCTCTCTTTTCATACGGTTTAGTGTCTTTCGGTGGAGTATGTTAAATAGGTTCTGCATGCCACAGGCATGCAAAAAACGCCAAATGACATAAATTTACACTACTGATTAGGGCAAGCGTCAATGGAGTTTAGCATAAGAGTTAGAAATTCGCGATGTTGAAATAGTTTTTAAAAAAATATAACGGCATTTACCAATTTTTTGTCATTCTATCACTCGATCAGAATATATTTAAGGTGCACGTTGCACTTTGAAAACTTAATATTGGACAACTTTTAATATGAAAAATAAACATATTGCTGCCACGACTGTGTATTTTAAAAATTAACATTTTGTCTTTAACATTGGGTCTATGGGCTCAATAGAAAAACGATGCTAGCGCTCTTTGCGGAAATTTTTAAAGTCATTTTGTTATGTAGCCTCTTTAAAGTGACGTAAGTATCCATGTAAATTTCAACTTCAGACACGGTCTTTCTAACAAGCTATACTTTATTTAAATAGGTAGGGGGTCCCTGTAAATTAGGATTGTTAAAAAATATTTAATATACAGCATCACGGAGGCTTTCCTGTTCTCTTTCTAAATTCCATTTTGCTCTTGTTTCTGTTGACTCCAAAAGCGTGCTAATATGTTTCAGTGATTATTCATTTGAAACAATTTTTTTACCTTATTAGTCATTACTTGTGAGTAATGAAGCTCATAACGTAATGAAAGCAAGGTAAAATCTAGTATATTTAGGTAAATACAACATGCCAAGCAAATTATACTGCCTGGTTTACACATAAATGTAATGCAGCATTTTCTGTTGCCATGACTCCATGACTACCGAAAATTTGACAGGCAATTAAAAATCGGGACCTACAGAAGTTGGCTCCGCCCCTTTTTATGACGCGCGGCAACTTCAAAATTGGTTGGTTATGTAGTCTGACGTCACATGCTCCGCCCTTTTCAACGTCGAACCACACAACAAGCCAATTACAAGTTGCCGGTCATCATAAAAAGGGCGGAGCCAACTTCTGTATGTCCCGATTTCTAATTGTCTGTCAAATTTGTAGCCTTCTACTGAAATATTAAACCTGGAGCAAGAGAGAAACCAATAAACAAAGTTAATTTTGCTCTTAGTTACTACTGCTCTGTTTTGATGCCACTAAATGACAGTAATTGCTGATTCACTGATTATTTGGTTTTACAGCTGCAATTTTAGTCCTTAATTTTATGGTTTGTTTCTTTTTGCATGTGTCAAGTTACTGGCACTTGGGAACTGGTAATTTAATTTTCTAAGCCTTCACAGTTATGTCGTTTTTAAGAAGTATTTAAGTAGGAGAAATTTAATAGTTAATTAAAGAGACCATTATCTCAAGAAATTTCTTCGCAAAATATTGTCAAGAGGAACATGCGCACAAGTGTGTACACGTGCGTAGACATGTGCACAAGTGTGTACATGTGTGTACACGTGCATAGACATGTGCACAAGTGTGTACATGTGTGTACATGTGCGTACACATGCGCACAAGTGTGTGCATACACATGCGCACAAGTGTGTACATGTGCATACACATGTAACAAAGAAAGAAAGTTGGTTATTTGATATATAAAAGCATAATGTATATTAAAGCAATGGAGGTATATAGAGTTCTTTCAATTCCTTGTTTCATGGCGATTTCGTGAAAAACTATTTTCGCCTTTTTCAAACGGTCATAAAAAATAATTTTTAAAGGTGCGATCATGAAAAACATGTCATCATTATCACCAACTATTCTAGTTTCTAAAACATTTTTAGTTTGTTTGTTTTTTTACTGGAAAAATCTAAGTTTTTAAAAATAATCACGGGTTGGAGGTGGATGAGGCTTGCTATTAAGGATGGGCCATTCGAATCCCGCAAATCTTGAAAAATATTCGAGATTCGAAAACTCGAATCTTTGCGCTTTTTTCGTCTTTCGAATCTTTCGAATCCTAACCTAAAAAAACCTATTAAAACTTTGGTAAAATTAGTTTTTAACTCCATTGACGTCCAATAAAAGCGTTCACTAACAAAAACGGCGATTGTTGCCATTTTGGTGTTGTACCCGGATCACCAATATCACCTTGTGGTCTGACCCTGAGTGCCACACTGTGTTTTTTACTATTAATAATTTAATATTTAATTATTATTTCATTTATTTGTATTTTCTTAATGAATAATATAAGATTTTTATATGAAGGATTCGAGGGATTCAAGATTCAGGAGATTCGAGGGATTTGAGAACCTTTTAGGATTCGGACTCGGATTCGAGAAAACTTAGGATTCGTCCCATCTTTACTTCCTATAGAACATATAGAAACTCCAGTAGTGTCATGCGGGGAGACACAAAAACAAAATAAATATCTATAAAGCCACCTTAATTCTCATATATACATCTCTCTCTCTCTCTCTCGCTCTCTTTTTAGAGTGCGGCTCAATCTGTTTGTTCACATGTATATTGACTGTGCCACTCGATTCTACCCTAAAGGATTTTCAGTAAATTTCGTATTTGAAACACTAACTAAAAATTCATCGACCAAAATTCAATTTATAGAACAACTTTTATACTATCACTTCTCCTGAAACCATATAAGCTCGGACTTTTAATATGATTTTGGCCGCCAGACACATTAAAAATGCACTATGAAACCTCTCTCTTTTCTCTCTCTCTCTCTCTCTCTCTCTCTCTCTCTCTCTCTTTTGGTTGATCAGACTTTTGAGAGAAAAAGTTGTCAATAAACGCATAAAACTCATCATAAGTTCGGAGAGGAGACAAGGTTTTTTTCTTCTTTAAAGCAATTGTTGTTCGGTCGTTCTAATATTGGGTTGGTTATACTTCCGACAGACATCTTCGAGTGAGAAACCACTCGATGACAATCGGAAACACACCATCTGTGAGAGATATTTTATTTTTCATCTCTGACCACATAATAAGTAGAAAGTCCATGCTTCAATGATAACGTTACAAGGTTTGACACTTTGTGACCAATTGGGATATATTGGCCAAAAGTGCATTCGATATTGACATGCACAAATGCACAAACACACAATATTACAGAAAAAAATATACTCTTAACAAAAAAAAATGATGACAAGGACACAACAATAAAATGAGGCCTTGCATTGCAAGCTTTTACAAAATGCTCAAAATTGTATTCGTAAAAACTATATAAAAATAAATATCGTTTATTTTACAAGATTTATTCGTCATTTAACTTATTGTACAAATGAATACTTGAGTTGCATTCATTTGGTCATTGACTTGAGGATTGCACTTCGACCTCAAAGAACAGATCGTAGAAAAAAAATTTAAAGTTTTTGTCTCTGCTGACTCCTTTACAGTTTTTGGAATAATATATATAATTTAAACTTATCTAACAGTTATTGCAATGCAAACGTAGTTTATTCATGCATTGTGCTTTTTGTATTTTGTTTTACCTTTGATGCAATAAATTATTTATTATAATTATTATTATTATTATTATTATTATTATTATTAATATTATTATTATTATTTTTATAATTATTATTATTATTATTATTAATAATATTATTATTATTATTATTATTATTATTACTAGCGGGGTAACTGGTCGTACATGACGGGACATTCTAGTTTTACTACTTTATTCAAATACTGAAGGTCTCTCAATGAACGACGTTTCCTTCTTCTGTATCCCCCACACAGGCAATTAGAAATCGGGACGAGCGGAAGTTAACTCCGCCCTTTTTATGACGACCGGCAACTTCTAATCGGTTTGTTGTTTGATTCGACGTTGAAAAGAGCGGAGCCTGTGACGGCAGACTACATAACCAACCAATTAGAAGTTGAATTCTTCATAAAAAGGACGGAGCCAACTTCTGCTCATCCCGATTTCGAATTGCTTGTGCGAGGAATAAGGGAGAAGGGAACGTCGTTCTTTGAGAGTCCTTCAGTATTTGAATAAAGTAGTTAAACTAGAATGTCCCGTCATGTATGACGAGTTACCCCGCTAGTAATAATAATAATAAATTTTTGTATGAAACGTCAATGGAAACAAACAAAAAATAGGTCTGTTTTTAAACTTAACTATAAAATGTTTACTTTTTAAAGATATTACTATGGAATTTTTTTAACATAATCTTTTACCATTCTAGTTTTGAAAACAATTTGAATTTTTTTCCATAATGTTGTTTCTAAAAACCGTTCGCTTGACGCTTTTGCGTACAAATTTTATAAAAAAAAATCTATAGAGCATGTCAATAGTTTTAAAACACTTTCTCGTTTCTAATACTTTTGCTCCTGAAAAACAGAAATAAACTAAAGAAATAAAGGACCAATGAGAAGTTGTTGCCGCCGAGAAAATTTAAAATCTATTTAAATAGTGTGTTAGCAGTGATTGCCTACCGTATGTGTCTTAAGGAGCAGTTTTTAAACTCATTTTCTTTGTTAGCGAAATAAAGAAAAAAACATGTGTGTGTTTTAGAAACTAGAAGTTGTATTGCAAGTACACGTGTGTAAATGGTTGGTGAAATTTGCTCTAAAGACACTTTGCCCTACAGATAGTTGCCCTAAAGCCATTTGCCCCTAAAGGGATATTTGCCCTAAAACCAGTTGCCATAAAGGAATATTTGCCCTAATCAGTAGTCTAAATGTTATTTGGCGTTTACCTAAAGACACTAAACTGTATGAGTAGAAAAGAAAATAGGTGGGTTTCTATTTGGGCTTAGTTTTAGGGCAAATGCCCCTTTAGGGCAAACGTCCCTTTAGGACAACTGGTTTTAGGGCAAACGTCCCTTTAGGGCAAGTGGTTTCAGGGCAAACGCCTCTTTAGGGCAAGTGGTTTCAGGGCAAACGCCTCTTTAGGGCAAGTGGTTTCAGGGCAAACATCCCTTTAGGGCAAGTGGTTTCAGGGGCAAATGTTCCTTTAGGACTAGTGGTTTTTAGGGTAAATCGTCCCTTTTTGGGGAAAGGGAAGGGGGGCAAAATTACATCTCGAACTGACTGCAAAACGTTGCAATAAGTGCATTTATAAGTGAACTTAATTATTTTGAACCATTTTCCTGTAAATATTTAGAAAATATTGTATTTAAATATGTTTCCTGTAAACCTCAATACATCGTAATGTTGTGTATTTCCAAAATAACATTTTACAAGAAATATATTTTGCAAAATTATCTGTTTCAAATGCAAAAAAAAATGTATTTTTAACAAAAATAATGTTTGCCACAAGCTTGGAAAAGTTTGTCCCATTTTGTGTTTTATTTAAAACTAAGATTTTTTTGTTGCTACATTTTTGCATTTGAAAAGAGGGACAACAGGGCATTGAAAGTCCATTTGAATTTATTGTAGCTACATTTTTATTTATTTGCTTGATTCAATTTAATTTTGACCTCGTTTTCTCATGATATTTAAGCTTTTCAATAGCATATTTCAAGAATCAATTGAAACGATAAGCCCAGGAGCAATCCTGGCTCGTTTATTTTTATGTGGAAAGGCATGAAACTTGGTCATCCCTCTGTACCATAGTGGGTTGACGTGGGTTGACCCAGTTTCACACAGCTGATGATGCCAATATTCTGTTTGGGTCACACCACGCCGGGGCCTGGGTGCATTCCTTCCAGTCCCATCCCCTAACATAAAGAGATCGTCCTAATAAGCTGCAGCATTAAGTCAATGAGGTTGCATTTCTCTTTTGTAGGTTTGTTTTGATTGAGAGTGAATCATCCTTAATATTTTTGATGACCACTGGTCAATCGTTTTGATTGGCCAGTTTGGTTTTTACTTTTGTAAATGACCAATTGGAGGACTCTGAGAAATTGTTCTCAGAACCCTTTTTTGGGTATAAAAGGCCGTGTTTTTTATTCTGTAAGAAGAGAGGATCTTTGGAACTCTTGAGACACCGAATTTATGCTCAAGTTTGCTTAGAAAATAATAAATCATGTAAATATTATGCACAAAAAGTTGCTAAAGTCTTATTTTTATATTTACTGAATCAAACCTCTTTCAAACTTTAACATTTTATCATCTAGAACTGTAAATCCAGGTGCAAACCTGGATCACCAATACTAGATGAGACTAAAGAGGACAACACGATCAACCAGCTTTTAATCGGGCTTAAGTCCGAGGGGTAGCGGACAGCTAAAAGATCCCTTTGACTGTAAATGTTCTTGTGAGAGGAACTTGCGAGGAAACGAGAGGGAGTAATTTGTTCCCTTCCTCCCGAACCAGAGTAGGATTAATGGCCTAGCCAACCACTTTGGATAATTTTATTCATCCCCTGAAGGTGGTTCGTTACACAATGATTAGTTTTTTTTTTCATATTTCTAGTTTTTATGTTATAAATTTATAATATGGAAATTGTATGAAAATTCAGCTACATTTTCTCCTTTTTTTTGGATTAGAGTACTTGGTTTTTAGAGTCATTCATTAGTTTTTTTTTCCTATCGGATTTGCAGTTTTTAATGTTATGGTTTTTTTTTAAAATGGAAGTTGGTTTATTTCTGAAGCTTTTTGTCATTCTTCACACTGGCAGAATTAAATCTGCATAGACTTCCATATATTCTAAAAAAAAATCACAACATTAAAACTGCAAATCGGATAGAAAAACTAATGACTAATTCTAAGACTAAAAATCTCTAATCTAAATGTTTGAAAGAGTGCTTTAAAGGAAACAAAAAGACGATTTTTTTTTAAATCGTATACTGTAAATTTGAAAATACAGCTTACATTTTCATCAAATCCATTTTCATAAATTCATAAGAAACAAGAGATAAAGAGCATAGACAACTCCATTTGCACGTGATGATGCATTACTCCATATACGCAATGTTAAGAGGCTACATCACAAAATTACTTCGAAAAATCTCCGTAAAGAACGCTAGCATCGTTTTTCTATTGAGCCCATAGACCCAATGTTAAAGAAAAAATGTTAATTTTTAAAGCTTATTTTTCATATTTAAAGTTGTCCAATATTAAGTTTTTAAAGTGCAATGTGCACACTTAAATATATGCTGATCGAGTGATAGAATGACAAGAAATTGGTAAGTGCGGTTCTATTTTTAAAAACTATTTTAAAATCGCGAATTTTTAACTCTTATGTTAAACTCCATTGAGTACGCACAAATAAGAAAAAAACATCCATTAAAATGTTGATAAAAAAAACCTAAAAATAATTTAAAAAAAAAAACAGAAAAAAAATCAGCACACGCGCCAATGTGTTGGATTCACTGTGTTTTAGTTGTGGTTTTTAAAATTATTTAAAGGTATTTTTGCGAGCATTTTAATGGCTGTTTTTGCTTACAAGAGCATACTCAATGGAGTTTAACATAAGAGTTAGAAATATAACCGCACTTACCAATTTTTTGTCATTCTATCACTCGATCAGCATATATTTAAGGTGCACATTTGACTTGGATCCATCACAATTGGACAACTTTAAGTGTTTCAATTTTTGGTAGTTCAAACCCCCCCCCCCCCCCCCCCGAAATTTTTGTACTTATTAATTCAAACAGTTATCAACTGAACATAAAACATTGTAAAATAAACACACAAATTAGTTGAACCAGTTACATCTCGTGATGTAGAACGTAGTTTCTCGAAGTATAAAGCTCTATTCCGTGACAATCCGCATAACTTTAAATTTGAAATTTTGAGAATGTTTTTTGTTGTGTATTGCAATCAATTCCAATGATTGTTTTTGGGTTTTTTCATTTTATCTGTATTAGGGCATGAAACTGTTGACCCTAATGATTATTATAAGACTAGACACTCGAGAAATGCACGTGCCATGAGACATGAGTCAATTTTCCGGTTTCCAAAGTTCCTCAAATGGCTAGAGCAAACAACCAGCAATTCCAACCGTTATGAAACTACCCCATTAACTGAAGTACTGCATATACAAACAAGAATACGAACAATTTTTGCTTAAAGCTGAAAGACGCTCTTGAAGACTCGGTCAGAGTTGTTATCAAGCTGGTATTTTTTTTAGGTCATTGACCTTTAACATGGGTCGAGGAAATTAGTATTAAAACCGTTTTAAATATTGCAACCACGAGACCTTAATATACCTGGCACATAGCCAGGGTGGATTATTTGATTTAAATCGGATTTTTTGGATTTATTTAAAACTTCACAAAATCGCTCTTTTAGGCCATGTTTGCATTGGTGAAAAAATTTGAGCTTTTTGAAAATTTCAACTGGTGAAAAATAATACACACGATGCCTCCCCCCCCCGCATATTCATCACTATTGGCAAAGGCCACGTGCGTTCTATTTTTCACCAGTTGAAATTTGGAAAAAGTTCAAATTTTCGCCCTAGTGGAAACGAGGCCTTAGTAACCGAAATTCCATGCATGACAAACTCGAATCTTCGCGCTTTTTTTGGTCTTTCGAGTTTCCAATCTTTCGAATCCTAAACTAAAAAAACTCTTAAAAACTTTGGTAAAATTAGTTTTAACTCCATTGACGTCCACTGACGTTCACTAACAAAAAAACAGCAATTGTTGAAATTTCGGTGGTTACCCGGATCACCAATATGACCTTGTGGCAACCCTGAGTGAAGCCACCCTATGGAAGCCGGGTGCCCGAGTTTGGCCCCGTTGCTCCCATAAAAAACCATGGAGACCATATCTCGGCATTAGTTGGTGACACCCGATGCCGTACATCAATAGACCTTGAACCGTCACCACTTTTTATATGGTAAAAGAGGGTCTGTTACTTTAGCCTAGTTAGACCTCTATTAGAATATTGTTCTTTAATTTGGAAACTCCTTTTTGAAATAATGTAAAACATAAAATAAAAATGTTACAGCAGAGGACTGCAAGATCTGTGAAAGGAAAATAAGGTACATGCGGCAAATAAGGGCCAGTGTCTAATAAGGCCCATTTAAAAAAAGTCACCCTTTACACACGGCAAACAATAAACACTTTGCAGTCACAAATATCGATAGATGACCTCGGAGGAAGCCTAAAGACAGTCCGGGAAGGAAAAAACGGGACCATAGTATTGGAAGCACACGGAGAAACACAAAGAAACCGTCTCATCGAAAAGCTGAAAGATATGAGAAACTTCACTTTCGAAAGGCCGAAACCAAGACAACCAAAGTTGATGATTACGGGAGTGGACAAGAATAAAACCACAGAAACAATAATCGAGGAGATTGTTAACTACAATGATGAGTTAAAGACATTAATTGAAGAAGAAAAGGTTTTTCGTGAAGGTCTAACTTGGGTTGCCAATAGACAATGCCGCAATACATCAAAGACAAACTTTCTCTTCAGAGTCTCCACAAAAGTCTATAGTGCTGTGTCCTCAAACTGGCGGCTCAACCTTGGTTGGGCAAGACATAGAGTGGAAGAATGGGTCGATGTCACGCAATGTTATAAGTGTAATGAACTGGGACACAAAACCATAGATTGTAAAAAGGTTGCAGAAAGTTGCATTGGCTGTGGTGAAGCGCATAAATTAAAGGATTGTACTAGCAACCGTGAGGACTGCATTAACTGCAAGAAGAGTGGTCTAAAAGAAAGAAATCACAACTCTAGGGACAAGAAATGTCCAGTATACTTGAGAGCGAGAGACAAATCATGGTCGCAGATAGATCATGGATAAAATTACCATTATGCACATTAATCTGGGGAAGGGGGCAGCCGCCGAAGACTGCCTTGAAAAATCAAGCAGAGACACAGATAGTGTGTATTCAAGAACCAAATCCGCAAATAATAAATAAAAATAGGCTCTGGGAGGAGCGTTATGTAGATATGAAGGACACATTAAGTCCCTCATAGTCACTAGAAAGGGGGCAAGAGCAATATCTCTTATGAATTATATGTCACGCAACATCTCAGTGTTGTTGGTGGAGCAGCAAACGAATCCATTCGTCATAGCTAACATCTACATAGAGCCAAACAGAGACTTTGATGGTGTATTAAAAGGCCTTAGTACTTTACTGATTGAAAGAAAAGATCCTATCATAATAGTAGGCGATTTTAACGCCAAACATCCTATATGGGGATCTCGAGAAGCCAACCCAAAGGGCTCGAGTCTACTGGAGTGGATCCTGCATCATAGATTGAAAATAAACAACGACAGTGAGCAAGGTCCCACATTCTGTTCCTCCAATGGGATAAGTTGGATAGATTTAACGCTATCAAGAGACATAGAGATCAAAGATTGGGAGGTCATGAGTGTAGAAACACTCAGTGACCATAAATACATAAAGTTCTCAATAACAATGCAGGCCAACCAATGCAGGATAAAGTCAAAGTTCAACTGGAGCACCACAAACTGGGACTTGTTCAGTGAAAAATTAAACCTCGCCATCACGAAACTACGTAATAATGAAGTTCAGACAGAAGCTGAGGAATTCAAAAATGCGTGTGAAACAACCTGTACACAAGTAATGCGACAAATAAAGAGACCAGCTAGCGCAAAAAACAACAAATGGTGGACTGCAGAGCTGGACTTCGAAAGAAGGGAGACCCGAAGAGCTCGTAAGAAAAGCCAAAAGGAGCAACACCCGGAAAGAAAAATAAGGCTTATGAAAGCGTACAAAGAAAAGAAAAGAAGTCTTAAAAATAGGATAATAAAAGCGAAAGCAGAGTCATGGAAGAGATTCTGCGAAGGATCGACAAGGGACCCATTCAGTCTTCCATATAAAATACTGGCAGGTAAAACGAGAACCAGCGAAGTATTTCCGACCATAAAAAAAGAAGAAGGAATATGGACAAGAAACGAACACGAGATTATGGCTTGGCTGCTGAAAGAATACTTCCCGCAAGATCAACCAGAGACTGAATCTGATGATCAAAGAGCAATAAGGGCCGAGATAAGCACTGAGTACAACCCCGACATTGAAAACGAACCAAAGTTCTGCATGGGAGAGCTCGCAAAAGCAGTGAGAGAGGTCGATGTAAAAAAGGCGGCTGGACAAGATAGAATACCTCCAATTGTCCTAAAACACCTTTTAGGAGTAGGCAATGGATATCTATGCAGGTTTTACAATAAATGCCTATCAGAAGGCCAATTTCTTACCAATATTCCGCCCTATATGCCTGCTATCAGTAATAGGGAAAGTGCTGGATAAGTTATGTGCAAGGAGACTATCGTTCTATTTGGAAAAGAACAACCTCCTGTCAGAAGAGCAATATGGGTTCAGAGAGGGAAGAAGTACCACAATGGCAATCGAAGCCCTCCAGTCACACGTAACAAGTTTAAAACAACAAAAGAAGCATTCTTTAATAATTTCACTTGATATAAAGAATGCATTTAATTTCGCCTGGTACCCCCAAATAATATTGGAGCTGAGGAGGATGAAATGCCCCAACAACCTTGTCAAAATAATCTCATTCTTTCTAGAAGAAAGAATAGCGGTGTCCGGAACAGCAAGTGTAAAAATGACAAGGGGCTGCCCACAGGGATCATGTTTGGGCCCTATCCTGTGGTTGGTCCTTATGGAGACCTTCTTTGCCACCATAAGGGTTAGCCTAGAAGACGGGGACTCTGTACAAGCGTTCGCCGACGACATAATACTAATTATATCAGGAAAATCAGTGAAGACAATTGAGAGTAAGATAAGACCAATTTTTGAAAGCTGTACATTGTGGGCGGAAAAATCAAAACTCCAATTCTCCACGTTAAAGACAACGGCAATGTTCTTCCCGGCAAGTAGTATCCTAAGACATCCGAAAATAACGTTTGAAGGCCGCCAAATCAAACTTGAAACGCAACTTAAATACTTAGGCCTATGGATTGACTCGAAGTGGCAATGGATCGGTCATGTTAAAGGTATATCCGAAAAATCAATGAGTATAGCCTCTCGCTTATTTTACATCTGTGGTAGCGAATGGGAGATGCGGCCCTCAACACTAAGGGAAATCTACCTCAGATGTATTGAGCCCATGGTGATGTACAGGTCAGCAATCTGGGGAGTAAGGGGCAGAGACGCCAGGGTTATGGCGAGACTGGACGCAATTCAAAGACCTTTCTTGAGAGCTATATGCAAAGCATACAAGACAACATCAAACAAGGCCCTGCAGATAATTACCAACTGCCCGCACTGTGGTTAAAAGCAGAGACAAACTATAAAGGAAGGAAAATGAAGGATCAATATGCTGGAAAACTGCAGACACCTATACCAACAAAAGACCAAGACCACCCTGGATGGAGCACGGCGCTTAACACAGAAGAGTTCGTAAACAAAGACATGGTTAAATATCATATCCAAGGTTACACTGACGGATCTAAACTGGAGGGGAGAGTCGGCTCATCGATGGTGCTGATAGTAAATCAACAGAATGAATGTGAGTTAAAAGGAAGACTGCCAAACGAATCCACAGTGTATCAGGCCGAAACGTATGCGTTAAGTGTAGCAGTAACCCGTATACTCTTGCTGGATATTCATGGAAAGAATATCGCATTAATAGTCGACTCTAAATCTGCACTTCAAGCCGTCGCAACAGGAGACAAGAAGAACGACAATGCTTACAACGCGCATAGGAAGCTACATGAAATAACGGACAAAGGAGGTACAGTGGCACTTAAATGGGTGAAAGCGCATACCGTAGAGAAATGGAACGAATACGTGGATCAGCTGGCCAAACAAGCCACCAAAAATGTAACTACTCTGCAGGGGAAGATTCCACAAAGTTGGATCACCTGCCAACTTGAAAAATCCTTATCTGAGTCCTGGTAACAAGACTGGGACCAATCAACAAAAGGCCGCGAAACATATAGATGGATTCCGAAAATCGACGTCAAAAGACAGCCAATGTCTGGAAAAATGACACAAATCATCACTGGACATGGAGACTTTAATGTCTATAAAAAATGCTTTAACCTTGTAGGCGATGACGAAGTAGGACTCTGCGGCTGTGGTCAGGAGGAAGATACGATTGATCACGTACTCTGGAGATGTACAGCTACTCACTCAGAAGCGAGAAGGAAATAAAAAGAAGCAGTCACCCAAACCGGCCTTGAATGGCCATGTAGGGTGGACAACTTCCTAACAAAAGACCTGCAGAAGAATTTTAAAATATTTTGTAAAGAAATCTTTGAGTAGTAAGAATATGCTTGATGGCTTGATGATACTGTTAATAATGGGGAAATATTTCCAGATGGTTTCACAGTGTACCGTAGAGACAGGGTTGGTCGTTCTGGAGGTGGGGTTTTCATAGCTATTTCACAAATATTTCATAGTTGCAGGGAAACAAGTTTTGAAACAGACTGTGAAATAGTATGTTGTAGTTTAAGGCTAAAAAATGGTAAAAAGGTGTTTTTATATTCTTTCTATCGGCCACCGGGATCCTCCATAGCAGATGTCACTAGTGTAAAAACTTCTTTGGACACTCTTCATCGTAAATACCATAGCCCAATCATTATTTTAGGAGGTGATGTAAATTTTCCAAACATCAACTGGGAAATGCATACGGTGATCAGTGGAAGTGACAAGCTATTAGCAGTTTCATTTTTAGATAGTATGAATACTTATTCTATGGAACAGGTTGTAACTAAACCAACCAGAAATGACAAAATTCTTGATGTAGTACTGACTAATAGTCCGGAGTTATTATCCAATGTTAGGGTATCAGGGGGAATTAGTGATCATCAGATTATCTTATGTGACGTTAATGCATGTGTGGAAAAAATTTCTGAGGTTAAAAGAGTAGTGTTTCTTTTTAACAAATGTAATTGGGATGGTTTTAAGTCACATTTGATAGATAATTTTCATAAATTTAAAGAATGTTTTCATCCTCAAAATGTGAATTTGAATTGGTCACGATTTCATAGTTTAATTTTAAGTGGGTCTTCCTCCTTTATTCCAACCAAGGTAGTTAGAGACTGTGCCACACCAGTATGGTACACTAGCAAAGTTAAAAGGGCTCTTCGTAAGCAACGCTTATGGAGGAATAGGGCTAGAAATCACCCAAAATTAGTGAATTGCAATGAATTCCGTATTGCACGCACAGCAGCGAAACGGGAAATCTTGTTAGCTCATGATAATTTTAAAACAGAAACGCTTGGAGAATGGTTAAAAACGGACCCAAAATTATTTTGGCGTTACATCAAGAACTCTAGGCGAAGTAGAGAATCTATTCCTTCTCTGGTTGACACAAATGGGAAGCTTGTTTCAGATCCAGTAGGGAAAGCTACCTTATTAAATGTACAATACAAGAAGGTCTTCACAATTGATGATGGCATACCACATGAGGGTTTTCCTTCAACATCTCTTTTTATGGATCAAATTGTAATAACTGCAGATGGGATAGTCAAGCAACTTCTAAAATTAGACTCAAATAAAACCTGTGGTCCAGATGGGATGTATGCTATCATTATAAAAATCTTGCACAACAGTTGGGTCCATACCTTCAGTTAATTTTTCAACAGAGTTTAGATGTAGGTATTGTTCCAGATATGTGGAAATTAGCTAATGTTAGCCCAATTTTTAAATCAGGAGACAAGTCTCAGGTAACTAATTACAGACCCGTGTCTTTAACCTCGATAGCTTGCAAGGTCCTTGAACATATTATATATTCCTCCTCAATGAATTTTCTTATGGAAAACAATCTTTTGTGTGATAACCAGCATGAGTTTCTTAGGGGGCATTCATGTGAAACCCAGCTTATTCTTTTAGTTGATGACCTTCAGAAAATTTTAGACAAAGGCAGTCAGATAGATTTGGTTTTTCTTGATCTCTGCAAGGCATTTGACACAGTTTCTCACTCAAAACTAATGACAAAAATTAGTGGGTATGGATTGGGTGAACAGGTGTATAAATGGGTGCATTCTTTTTTGAGTGATAGGAAACAAAGGGTTGTTGCAGGTGGGTCTGAATCTGACTGGATAGGGGTTACATCAGGGGTTCCTCAGGGTAGTGTGTTGGGTCCGCTTCTGTTTCTTTTGCATATTAATGACCTCAGCAGTCAAGTTAGCAGCAATTGCCGGCTATTTGCAGATGATACAATAATTTATCGTGAGGTTACCTCTGACAATGATTGCCATATTATTGATAGTGACTTGAAAGCAATAGAGGCATGGTGTTCTAAATGGCAACTTCAACTTAATAAGGGAAAATGTTGTGTAATGAGGGTAGCTAGGGGAAGGAATCCAATAATATTTCCATATAGAATAGGGGCCATTCCACTTAATAACGTAGATTCTTATAAATATTTGGGGGTAACGATTACAGCTAAACTTTCTTGGAAGCTGCATGTCGAACAGATTATTTCCAAGTCTATGCAGATGCTTACGTTTAGTCAACGCATTCTAAGAAGGTGTCCCAGGGAGGTAAAATGTATAGCATATCAATCATTAGTACGTCCCCATCTAGAATACTGCAGCTCTGTGTGGAATCCCCACACTGAGGACTTAGCTCACTCTATAGAAATGGTCCAAAGCAGGGCTGCTAGGTTTGTTTGTGGTAAATATGGATATGCCAACAGTGTAACTAAAATGCTTTCAGAGCTTGGTTGGGATGGTTTACTTGCAAGATGTTCAGATTTTAGTCTGAATATCTTTAATCGAATGCTAGAAGGCTCTTGCCCTAAACCTACTTCAAGTAAATTTTGCAGGGCATTATATTTGGGTAGGGGTGACCACTCTAATAAAGTTGGAGAGATTTTTGCACGAACAGATTCTTATTACTGGTCATTTGTCCCGAGGGCGATTCGACAATGGAACTCGCTTGCTGGGGATTTTGTGCAGGAAAAACGTATTTTATGGGAGTCATAATTTTGTTTTGTTTTGACAATGCATATATTTGCAGCATTAAAAAATATTGAAATTGTTGTGGGTTTATATCATTAGGGTTTGATATTTTCTGGTCTTGACAATGCATTTTCTATGCTGCACTTGGAATCTTGTCCCTCTGCCATAGGCCTTTATGGCTGCTTGCAGAGTAATTTTTCAAATTCAAATTCAAAAAATTCAAATATAATTATAAAGTAAATTGGGTTTTTTGAGCATAAAGCTTTTTCCCAATTAACCAGGGTCTTCTTAGGGGCTCGTGACTGGGCGGGTCCAGGCTGAGCCAGTCGTTCCTTGGTGTGGTAAGCAAGAGCGTAAGGTGTGAAGAAGCCCTTATACCCTAATGGGTGGGTGGGGCATAGTCTAATTCCTGTCCCTTTACAATAAGTTGTGCCAGGTTGGTTTTCTACACACACAAAAAGACATAATACAACAACTCAGTGGCACAATTTTGTCTAGTAATGCTATCTTGTGAGTTTGGCCGAGATCTTTGTGGAATGTAGTTGTTTCTCTTCATTTTATAAAATTATGCGGTAAAAATTCACAAGTTGTAATTCAAAATCTTTTTTTTTCACATTTTTTTATATTTAAATTATTCTTTCAACTTTAAATTTTATTGTAAAGATCATTTTAATTGACTTGAAATCATATTTTACGTGAAAATGGTTGTAATCAAACCTAGTATGTGGTCGCTAATAAGGCCCAGTAAAATTTATTGGTTGGCCTTATTAAACTGCTATATTTTATGATTTTATTTTTTGATGATTGATTTAATAGTTACTTATTTTGTTGCTATATTACCTCTGAAAATGTCAGAAGGCAAGAAGAAATATGGTCCTTTGACAAAGGGGACAAACTATCTCAATGAGCAGCATAAGAGAATTAATGTCAATGCCAAATTATGCAGTTGTAAAGGCAAAACCATCAAGAAAAGCATTAAATTATAAGGACCAAGGAGTAACCAAGGAGTGACCAAAGACCTTTTCAAAAAACAAAAAAGAATTGTAAGAGTGCCAAATAATTTTTCTTTTCTTTTCAAATACTTAATTTTGTTAACAAGCTTTATTAATTAAACTACCATGGTTTAATAAAGCCCACACAAGCTTTTTTTAAAGACGTGGTTAAAATTTAAATTATTCTAAGATTTGTTTTTATTTGTGTTAGTTTTAATTAGTAATACACCAAACTTTAATATATACACTGTTGTTTCAATTAATCTTAACAATTCTCTAAATTATTCAATTTGTAATTAACGTGGGCCTTATTTGCCTCAGGTACCTTACATGTATATCTATAATGCATGTTCTAGGAACTAAATTGGGACTCATTAGCAGCCAGAAGAAGTGAGCAAACTCATGCCTTTTTTATGTTTGCTGACTGATTTGCTCTCCTTTAATGGGTTATCAATTAGAAATCCGGGTAAAGAGATACGAAATTCTCTTCCCGGAGATAGTTCTTTGTTAGGATGTTTTCAGTTTAACAATCATGGTTTATTTTGTCTAAGTGACAATCATTTGTGATTGGGAGTAGGCGTAACCCCCTGCCACATGGCTTTTGAGCTGCTTGCAGGAGTACTGAATACTTTATTTTTTAATTTTGTGCAATACTGGATTCTGATTTTTAATATTTTCTGGTTTTCCCATATACCAATTCCAATTCTAATTTTTAATATTGTGACAAATTCTGTGTTTTTCATTCATGAGGTTTCATCTTTTGTGTACATCCTGTACTCGTAGAGATCAGTATCTTTACTGATCTTTCTTTCTTTCCCTTCTCTCTTCTGCACTTGCACAGAAATCCGGTGTTGATTAAGGCCGGGGAATTCAAATGTTTGAGAAGCTTCGGTCTTGGGTGCGTAACTGTAGAAGGGGGCATATGGCCAAGTCCGAGTATAAAAGGCACGTCATTCGAATTTCACCGTTCTTTCTCTAACATATGACTTCTGCAGCACACACACTCTCCATAAGCTGTCTGCTCATTCTCGGAATATATATTTCGGATCCGAAATATGTTTGAAAGGGCCGCCCTTATTCTATTGATTCATCGTTTGTAAATATTATCGTTCATCATTTATCGTTATCGTTATAGTTTTCAAGAGACGCAAGCTTATTTTATTGTTTGTTTGTTGAATATACCGTTTGTTTATTCAACATTTAGCCTCTTGTACTTTTTATTTTTTTTAACAGCATCACGTACACTCGCGGTTACGTTCCCGCTATTTCATGTGACGCTTCTGAGTGCCAAATTCAAAACCCCGTTTTGTCACAATATTTTTCGATTTTTTTCTGATACCAATTCTTGATTTTGATATAAAAAATACCAATTAAATTCAGTGTGTAATTCTAATAATACCCATCTTTGGTATATAATCTACATGTATATACTGTATATTTAAAATTCTCTTTTCTAACATGGAGTTGCTTTATCTTTATAAATTTATCTTGGTAACACCACTCACTCTTATTCGGGTTATTCCGCCCTCACATCTATGGACTGCCTCTCATTTACTCCCATCATTCTTACAGGTTATGGAATACATTAAAATTGAAAACATAACCCCAAATTAACCCGTGAACAATGGGTACGTACGACAGCTACTATTCTATACACACATGATGCACAGTGCGAGAAGGTACTCATACAGTATATAACTGGTTAGATGATGAGTGAAGAGTGAAAACAGAGTGAAAGCAAATATGTACATAGACACAAATAAAGGAAGAAGAGAATGAAAGAGTGTGCGAGAGAGGATGTATGGAAAAGATAGGGGAAGGGAGAGAAAGAGAGAGGGTGTATGGGAAAGATAGGGAAAGGGAGAAATAGAGAGAGAGATAGGGAGGGGGTGAGAGAGAGAGAGAGAAAGAAAGAAAAGTTGAAGTATTCTATACAATCAATATATAGTAACATAGGCCATAAAAAGGGGCTTATGAAAACATAGGACCTTATTTGAATCACTTGCACTTGCACTGAAATCTCCTTCAAAAAAACTTAGCATATATTAAAAGACACCAAAAAAATATACAGAGTGTCTACAAATTGAAATACATTTCAGTGTGCACCAATGGGGGAAAAAAAAAACAGAAATGAGAAACTAATGTACACACAAACATGATATGTATAGATAGAAAGATTTATATTACTTTCAACTATCGTAAATTGCTTTGAGCCTTTGACATATCAAGTATTTGTAGAATGAACACAGGTGTATATGTAACAAATAGATCAATAGTTTAAGTTGAAAGTAGTTGGGTTCAAGTTTGGGGGCTCGGTGGAGCTCAAGTAATCGATTGTTACACTTGCACAATGTACATTTTATATTTGTGTCTAACGGAGAAAAAAATTCTTCTTTTGTTTTCACGCAGGCTGAAATGGTGTTACTCGCCTTGGAGAAGACAGTAGTTGCCAAGGAACTGCTACCAACTGTTTCCTGGGACGAAATTAGGTATATATTGAATTAATAACTAGAACTAACCTCTTTCTTAACCCCACCCACATTCCATTCAGTAATGTAACTGCAATTTAAAGAGTGGCTCCTTAGATTTCGGTTACATAACTGAAAGGAATGTGGGTGGGGTTAAGAAAGTGGTTAGCTTGCACAAAAACCCTGCATATTCCCTTTCTATAAAAAGCAGTTGGGCGCAGCCATAAAAGTTTGTTCTGATTGGTTATTTGGATTTGTTACGTGTTTGATTCTGTTTGTTATGGGTTTGTTATTGGTCTGATGCTCATAAAAGGGCGGGACTAACAGAATTTTTCTGGCTGCTCCCAATTGCCTGTCTTTCTATAGCTTTAAACCTGCTACTTGAAATTTACAGTCAAGAAGTCAATACTGAATATTTGTGTCAAAATCTAACCCTCTAGCTACCTCAAAAAGTGACTTGTAGGTGATACATCATAACCAGCTAGCTATCCTGCTTTTTTACTTTTCATTAGAGTCTGATTGGTTAGTTTAACTTTTAACGCTCTGATCTGCTTCAAATATCAAACCAAATGAAAGCTTAGAAAGCAGGAAGGTAGCAGCAGTTTGCATTTAAAAGACTCATTAAAACGCAAATGTGCAGTGAATTGAAAAAAAGCTACAAAAAGCAATGCAAAGCTTAGCTTTAAAGCCACAAGCTTGGTTTACACCCTCTTGCTAAGCAACACAGCAGCCAGTGAAGCTTCATAAATGACACTATACCTTCAGATTTTTGCCTTTGCCAGAGCATGAAGCTAGCTTTGAAATTGCTCAACTTTTCAAAGCTTAGCAACTAAAAACACCAATCATGAAACAGATAAACAAATGTGGCGAACAAGTCACACCTATTTTCTTCCATAAAGGTGGAAGGGTTCTACTGTTTTATATCTGTTTTACAGGGTATAAAGGTTATAAAATGCAGTTCAAATTGGTAGACCACGTATTCGTATGAACAAGCTAATCTTTGGGGAGCTAATTTTTACAAGTTTTAAAGCTTGCAAATCTTAGCAAAGTTTGGAGTATAAACCTATCCACAGAAAGTGAATATGCAGTTTAACCTTTAAACCAGTGTTGGAAAAAATCAATTTTAATCAAATATTTTTCACATATAATTTTTTTTAAAAAAAAAATTGTTCAAAATTTAATTATGGAAATGTGTTCACCTAAGTATGTTATACTAGTGTAATATGATAAGTTGTGCTTTTATGCCAGCAGGAAATGAGGCAGCAATTGCACACAGCAGTTGAATGTGATACACAATTTGACATCACATTCACCCAGCTAACTTTTCTTTTTACTGCTTTTGTGAATGTCACGTCAAAATGGCGTGTCACATTCAACTGTGTTTGTAAGTGTTGTTATCGTTTGCCACTGGGCTTAAACACTAAAATATTTGTCATTTTATAAATTACAATAACTTTTTATAACATTTTAGATTTTGAATGTCAAATAATAGGAATAGGAATACTCAACCCTTTACCACTAGTTGTGGGTATTTTTATGAAATAAACCCAAACAGGGTTTTTTTCTTCTTCCTAACATAGTAATTTTTAGTAACTTGTAACTTACACCTTCAAAAGCACAAGTTGAATAACTGGTCACAAGTGCTAAGGAATTTCCCTAATACATTATTGTAACATGCCTGGAGACCCAGGCCTGCTTTTTGACCTGGATGTACAGCTTGAGGCCATACCTTGACCATTTTGTAACATGGCTGGACTACCAAGCATGAGCTACTTCTCAGTTCTTACGGGTATCTATTCCTATTTAAAGGGATAGTGATGCTCTTCTACACACCTCCAAAGGTGACACAAAAAAGACACACGACACCAGTTAATAATATAATGCGTTTTATTGCTAATGGTAATTACTAATTACACACTTGTAGTTTCTACTACAAAACCGACTGTACAATTAATAATCAACTCCGAAGGAGGATACATAAATGTAAGATGAAAATATTTCTCACACCAAATATTTTCTAAGTCAAAAATTACTGCTTTTTCAACTTTTCTTCAATCTGGACACATGATCTACTTAACACTTTCTTGCTGAGGAGGGAATCAGCACTTTCCATTCCGTCTCTCTTGAGGTTACCTTGTGTGCCTGTTTTATTCTTTTGGCACTTGGGAGGGGCCACTGTAGACCATTGACCACCCATAGGTCAAACCGACGAGTTGTTTACCCTGATCCCAAAACATTTCCTTTTTTGGAACCAGTTTCTTGGAATTATGCAAATATTTTTGGGGAATATTTTCTGATTTATCTCCTGTCACAAGCCGTGAGAAAATTGAAGGAATTCCAATTTTCTCTATATAACTGCTTTTAGATTTGTCACAGACAGTGAGAAACTCTTTTTGCGACACTTTTAGGGCCATCTGGGCACCAGGGGGTCTGGAATGCGATGCCTCTTACACATGTGTGGGTGGTGTCACATGATTTCAATATATATTTATGTAATCTTTAATATGATTAGGCAATATAGTGAAATATACTGGAGTCCCACATTTCCCTGCCACTGGCAGTGGGTTTTCCGACTGTTTTTTAACAATATGTTTTGTAAGTATATGTTTTCATAAAGAAGAGAAAGATGGAATTAGGCCAAATTCGGGCTTTATGGGTACTGAATGCAAAAGTGAGTCAAGAAGGTCATCCAGAAGGTCGACCACTGGACCATTATATAACTTCTGGTCTGTCCTATTGTTGAACCACTGGCTTGAAGGGGAGGCAGAAGACTAAGAAGGCAGGCCTATCCCTTTGATCACAGATGACACATCCTTCTAGGATGTTGGGTGTCACATGGTCAGTTAATATTTGGGACTAGAAGGGTATATAAAGGCAGGTTCAGCTGGCCACTTTATTGCTCTTGATTTTAATGTCTTGATTTACGAACATCTTAGTTGCAAAGGCTTGTTGTGGTCACTCATCTCAAGATGACACTCTCAGCATCTCCTTGATCTAGAAGGCGAGCTGGCAACAGCTGCCATGTTAGAGTGCTTTTTACTTTATAACTGTACAACAATCGTAGACTTCTAAATAAAAATATGTTTATATTGGCATTTCACCTTCAAACACCAGAGAAAGGTCCCGGAAAAATCACCCAAACTCACATAAAAACCGTTTTCACATATTTTCATTTAAAAAGTGAACATACCTCATTAAAGAAAATTTATAAGAATAGGCTGGGTGGGGTTTTCTTTGCATTTTATACGTGAACAATTATGGCGTCTGCACGCAGTGCATTTTATAGTGTTAGACGCCATCCGACGCCTTCCTCCTTCTACATGCATTCGTTGTATGTAAAGCAAGGATTCAGGAATACTATGTTATCAATAGTACAGTCCTTGCATATAGCATAAAATATAACCCTTTGCCTACCCTCACATGTGCCTGCCACCTTCCAACAAAAAACAATTAAGAAATTTGGTCGCCCATTTAGGCGATTTTGCATAACTCTAGCACTAAAGAGTATACTTTAACAATACTTAGATGATATATGTAAAGCATTGTATGTGGGAAGGGGTGACCCCTCCACCACTCAAGGAAATTAAGAGATTTTTGCCAAGACTAATTCTCATTACTGGTCTTTTTCTCCATGGGTTATTCGACAATGGAATGCTCTTCCTAAACAGGCTATTGATGATGTCATTAATAAATTGTTTGATTAAATTTTCAAGACTGCATTTAGATTTTTTTTTTATATTTGTAATGCAGGTTATTTTTTGTTATTATACATTGACAATGCATCTTGACAATCCCTCTGCCATAGGCCAACCGGCTGCTAGCAAAGTATTTTTTTGTAATTGTAATATATTACAACATTTTGACGCCAGGAAACACCCCACCAAACACGTTTCCCAAAGGTCACGTCCTACTTGAGTGATGTAACACTGCTGATAAAGATGTAAAGCTTTTCAAATTAAGAGCCTATATGTCTGGCGCCATTTTGAATATTAGCAGATGACAGTTATAGTTCCACTTATCGCCGTTTAGTTGCACCCCACAGCTAAGCCATTGAAGCAAATGAGAAAGAAATTCCTATTTTAAAAAATACATGGTTCAGGCAAATGTTTTGTTTTCTGCAACGAAAATTGTTATTTTCAAAATTCAAATTGCAATATGTACATAACAATATTGATCATCTAGTGATAAGTTGGTAAAAATTTATAATCAGTTTTTCTATTTTTAATTTCATTTTAAAATCTCGTATTTTTTAGCTCGTGTTAAATCCCATAGGCCACAAAAGCTCCTCTATTTATACATTTTATAGGATCTAAATTTGCCACTAACAATAAGTTTCATAATACCCTAAAATTTGACCACTAATAGTATACGACTCAAATTACTCACCATTGTTGATCAAAAGTTGCTCTTCCCTTTTTCAGTAGTGCATATTTATCCAAACAAGAGTCGTTATTAAAATATAGCCACCTCTATCCATTGATAAGAGACAAGATGGCGGACAAAAGTGTATCAAAATTCAATTTTTGCCACAAGTTGATGTCACAGCTACAGAAGCGCCTACATGCGAAGATTTTTGTACGTTTTTTTTCCCCTGTAGGTCCTTAAGCGCATTAAATGAGCGTTTCAACAGCGCCAAATGTTGATGCAATTCACGACCATCAAAATAAACCATTGCCTTCAATAAAACAGGCCTGCATTGTAAGACTAAGCTATTCCTTTTGTGCAACTTGCACGACGGGTTTACTAGTCATTATTATTATTATTATTATTTTGCACGTGGATGGCCTATGTATGGCGTTGTGAATAGGGTCTACGAAAGACTTAATGTGGTCCTCTTAACAGTATATAAAGATTAAATTGTAAAAAAAAAAGTTATGCTTACTCTTTAGTTTGTAAACTCACTGGGGACTTTTTCTCGAAATGTGTGTATAGCCTCCGCCCCGAGGGATGTGTGCCCATTGTGCCCGTGGTGTGCAGTGATAATCACACGAATGCTACTTATTTTTATACATGTATGTACTATGTACACAAGAGTTGCACCACCACATTGTAAATCAAATCAAAAGATTCAAATAACATTCTCAGTTCAGTGCTATCTAAAATTAAGAGAGAAACATGTCTCAAATTCTTTTACTAGGTATTGCTAGGGTAGCATCTCATCCACCACCCCTCTTCCACCCTGATTGCCCACCCACTGAAAACGAATTGCGTAGAAACCGTTGGAAGGAAATCGAGAGATCGAGAAACTTCCAAATCAACTTTTGTCATTGATTTAATCTTAAGACGAAAGGATGCAACACAAATTGTATTTGCATCCAACTTTATTGACATTAACAGGAAAAACAACAATGTTGGATCTACTGTATATGAGACATTACTGTCAAAATAAAAAAAAAAATTAGTCATTCTACAGATTTACTGCAATGCAGCTATGTGGCAAGGCGGCAAATGCCACCTGCGCCAGTCCTTTTAGGTGCCAGTGAGCCAAACATTCACTTTTATACACTGCTGATGGTGAACGTAACATATGCGCTTTGTTTAAAGTGGCTGAATAGATATTTATCTCGTATTCGTCCCTCCGGATGGCGCCCCATGCAAGTAGCTATATGATCTATAGGAAGCCTCTTCCCCCCACCCACGGTTTTGAGAAGATTTATGTTTTTCATAAAATTTAAAATCAAATGACCATAACTCGTGAAGGAAACTCGACATAGCGACTTGAAATAAGTTGCTTTGATCTAGAAATTGGCAGTAGAATGTCTTGTAAAAGTTTCATTGTGCTACGTTGTGCCGTTTGTGAGATTTCGATGCTTCGGACATACAGTACAAACAGAATAACAAACTTTTCAGACATAATAGTATACAGTAGATTATACAAATTATGTTGCACTTTACATAAAGATTATTGTGGCACCACCCACACCCGTGCACGTGTGTGCGTGTGGCCATGCATTCCAGAACCTTTTTGCAAAATGACACCCCATGGTGTCTCAAACTGCCCCGTTCACAGCAATATCGAATTCAGTGAGAATTCTTTCTGGATTCTCATGATTCTTGGCACTTGTTGATTGATTTTAGAAAAAAGATTTTCTAAAATTAGAAGTTTTAAACACAAAATTCAGAGTTTCTCACAATTGGTGACAGCTAATAATTTCACAGTTAATTCTCCGAAATTATTTACATATTTCCAAGAAATTAGTTCCAAAAAAGAAAATGAAATCAGGATCAATCATTGGTCAGTTTGACCTATGGTTGAACCCCGGTTGACAGTGGCCCCTCCCAAGGGCCAAAAGAATAAAAGTGGATGCACAGGGCAGACACGTTTGAACACGTTTTGACACAGTTTTAAGTATGGTTACTATGTTGAAGAAGTTTTAGATTAAGTTCATCTTGGACTTAGAAAATATTTCAAAAAGAGGACATATTTTCCAGTATTTTCAAGTGTTACATTAATGTATCATCAGACACTTTTGTTTACATTATGTCAAGTCGCTTTCAGTAACAAGTTCAGTGTATTCGGAAAATATACAGTATATATTTTCCCCCGGTGTTGTGTTTATCCTTTCCACTTTCGGAGGAAAAAGAGCAGTTCATCACTTTCCCTTTAATTAGGAATAGAGACCAAAGTAAGAACTAAGCACACAAAGATCTGCCTGGATTTCTAAACCGGAAATCCTAGCATGTCACAAAGTGGTGGCGGTGTGGGGTTATATAGCCGCACAAAGTCACCAAACATGACTGGCAGAAATCTAGTCATGTTACATTATTGAGTACTGTGACCCTGTCTTTTCCTAAACACAGGTGAAACTTCAGGAACACTACACAATTTTCTTCTGTTAGTCTAATTTTTCTTGTACTACTTTTTATGTTGGTAGTCATTACGTGTACAGATAGATGTGCTTTCTTACGACCTACCTACAGTACAGGTTATTTATACAGGACCTACCTAAACAAAATAAGCTTATCTTGACTAACTAATGGTGCTTATCTTAAATAGACAACAATGGTAAAAAAAATAAGACTTCAGGCAACCAAAAAGTGCTTTTTTTAATACTAGGAATCATTTTTGGATTACAATAAAGTCCTTTAATGCTTAAATTTATGCAAGAAATGCAGATAAACGAAAATATATGGAAAGATATAGTTCATTTTACATACATTACATAGAAAACATGCAATGATGTGAACAAATATTATAAGAACTCTATTAGAAAACATGTTGTTCACCAATTTGAAATCCTTTTAAGAGTTAATTTAATACATGAAATATAAAGGTACAGCATTGAGCTGTATGATTTGTTAAAACTATACGAGGTATGCATTTTTTTCTGACAATGTAACAATTGCAAATACAAAAAAAAATACTCTACAAGCAGCCAGTTGGCCTAAGGCAGTGGGATCTTAAGATCCAAGTGCCGCAAGGTGCATTATAAATATATAATTACAAAAATAACCTGCATTGCAAATAGAAAAAAAAAATATAAATGCAGTCATGAAAATTTAAACCGACAATTTATTAATGACATCATCAATATTAGCCTGATTAGGAAGAGCATTCCATTGTCGTCTAACCCTCATTGCTAGGTGAACTACAGTGGGAATTATTGTCAAAGCATAGAGCTAAGCAGAGCTTTATCATTACTTATTGAACGTTTATTAGCTGCAGAAAACATTTCAGTAGAAGATGACGTTCTTATTAGAAATCTCCCCGATACGTAGAAATGACCATCCGAAAGTCAACGAAAGAACCAGAACTGAAACGGGGGAAAAAACCCGCGGTTTTCAAAAATGAAACCCGAAAAAACAGTGGTTTTTGAAAATCATGGCTTTCTCAAACTCTATAGTTTGATTATTTATAAAAACTAAGAACATTTTCTAAAAAATAATGTTGAAAATGAAAAATTGCCCTGTTTTATACTTGCAACTACGACAAACACAAGTAGGCCTGCTTCTCAAAAAAGAAACCTTAATTGTCATTAGTAACTGTACTGACTCACTTAACCCATAGGTCTCATTTTCCGGCGGCCCCTTAAAAATAACATTAAACTTAGTTTGTTAAATCATTAGGGTATCCATCAGTCATATGTACTTAAGTGCATTAAAGATCGAGGCGACCACCCTTTTTACTATAATTCACTTTTCCTTTTTTCTTTTCTTTTGAAGATCTTTGCCAAAACCACACAGACAGAGAAAGAGAGAGAGAGAGAAAGAAAGAAAAGAATGTCATCAGCAATATAGAAACAGAAGAATGTTTTTGCTCTTTTATAATTTACGGCCATAATCTATTAACTTAATACAAAAAAAAATAGAAATAGAATGGAAGAAAATCAAAGTAGTCCAGAAGTCACCCTTCTGTGAACGATGATGTTCTTTCTTGTCAACTAACAAAAAAAAAAACGACACTGATTTTAGTTGATCATCACAAGAAAAAACACTTTAATATTCTTTCGTATTTCTACTTAGCTTCCAATAAAAAAAAACACAAGAAACACACCCACTAAATCCTCTTTACAGTTTTTGAAAAGCTTTTTTAAGACTTCTTTTGGGCCAATCGAAATTTTTTTAAAAAAAAACATTGTATTTGAAGTTATTTTTTTTTTCTAAATAATAGAAAAAAAGAGGATAGTCGTTTTCAAATAAAGCTTTAACAACAACGTTTATCTTTATTAAAGCCTTTAAGCCATACTAAAAGGCTAGAATGGTGTGTGTCTTGTGCTCGCGGTACAGCTAGTTTGTTTAAAATCGAACTCGAGACATTCCATGTAGTACTGTAAGACAAGTGTGTAATGTGAAATACTTCAACATATCACTATCACTAGGAGCAGCAGATAAAGTGCTAGGCATTACTGTGGTTTGGTACACTTGGGGGTGCAGCAATTTTTAGAATGATTAGGCTTGTTGGTGTCCACACAAATCATACTGGGACTTTTTATACCATACAACTCATAACATGGACACGGGGACAAATCGTACCGTAGACAACTCATACAATTGACAAATCATTATACAACCGGAACATTGGCTGAGTTTGTGCTTTTTTTTTTAAGTAATTTGAGAAAATGTTCATGTCAAAATCCTATTTTTGACATTAAAGGTTCTTCTTAAGGTAGATTTTCCACAATTTCCACTTAAACAAATATGGAAGTACCATTGTTCCATGTATATCATGATACCCCCCCCCCAGAATGCTATCCTGGGGGTGTCCGACTCCTCCTTGTCCCTCCCTCCCTGCACGTACAAACCTATTAGAGCTGAGGGATACATCACGAAGCATGGTCGCTTGGGCCTGTTGACAATGTTTCCGCATGGGTGTGCACACGAAAAGCACCGCGTTTTCCTTTGTTAGTTGTCTATTCTGTATCTTTTGTTCATCCTTTCATTATGTTGCTTATACATCCATCACAAAATATGGGCCCGTGGACAATTCTTTAATTGAAACGTTCATCCTTGTAATTGTTTGTGTGGTTCTGGTGCAAGGATGAATAAAGAGTATGACAAGAAACTTCCTGGTCTTCTTGTGTCTGTTATTCTCTACAACCATCGGTGGCACCATAAGGCAAGAGGGTAAAGAGCCCCTTCCCGATGTCGTAATTCTTCAGATGATGGCGGTAACGATCTCTGATGAATCTTCATCCTCATCAGGAAGTCGACGAGCACCCGCCGCCATCTGTCATCTTCTGTCGCACTATCTCTCTCCTCGTATGGTTACCATGCGAGCCAGAGGTATGAAAGTGGCGGGAATTACAGGAATCGCTGTAACGTTGTCGTGTATATGAGTATGAAATCGAAACCCCCAACATCAACTCATGTGTGTGTGTGTGTGTGTATCACCGTCCATCCATCACTAGATGGCGGCGATATTCATACGTGGATTTCGTAGTGAGTCTCACAGATTTGAAGAGCATTGAAGAGATTATATCTCACAAATTAAATTATTTACACAAGTGCATTGAGCATTGTATGAGAGAAAGTGGTCTCATAGTGCAGAACTTTTTTTCTGCAGACCTTTTCTGTTGGGGAAAACTGTGCCTGAATATCACAATCTCATAGGGTTGATAAAAAATACTTTATTTACGAACTCAAGCATATTGCATGCACCCCTTCAAGAGCAAAAACATTTATATTTCTTCATAAACAAGCGTTTAGAAAGAAAAAAAAAACGAATCAATTGATATTTTGTTGATAAAAAAAAAACAACCTATTATCCTATTGAAGACTAATGTACATTCGTTTATAGCTGCAATATGTTGTAGTGGGAACACAAAAAGCATCAGATATATGTATCTGGGCTCTTGTATTTTCAATGAAAATGTGTAAGAGGCTATATCGCAAAATTACTTCGAAAAATCTCCGTAAAGAGCGCTAGCATCGTTTTTCTATTGAGCCCATAGACCCAAGGTTAAAGAAAAAATGTTTTGAGAAAATTTATGTTTTTCAATCAAATGTTTTTTTCATTTGAAATATTACAAAAAAAAAATAAATTGTTGTAACACCCAGCATTTCATGATCCCCTGTAAAGGCTAGCCTTGAAATCCATCACACTCTGTGGTCCCTCCCTCTGCCCTGTTTATGAACCCGTTGAGAGCACAGAGGAATATCCCTCGGAGTATGGTTGCTTGGACCTGATTGGACTGCATAGGTGTACACAGGTCCAAGCTTATAAAAGCACCATGCTCTGTATTGTTCTTGATCTATTCGTATTTTCTCAAAAGTGCTCGTCATGCGATCGTTAACGCAACATTGGGCACGTGGACACTTCAATTATCTTCGTTTTAAAGTAACAAATTCATCCTCTTTATTCTTGTATTTCTTAATAAAGGATGATGTAGTACGAAATAGCGTTGTCTGCTCGTATGTATAGCTCATCTTCTAGATCGTTCGAAAAAACCTTAGGAAACAAGGGATTCAAGGAACCCTTATAGACCTCCATTGCTTTAATATATCAAATAACCAACTTTTTTTCATTGTTACATGTGTGCGCATGAGTACGCACATGAACACACGTGCGCGCATGAGTACGCACATGAACACACGTGCGCGCATGAGTACGCACATGAACACACGTGTGCGCATGAGTAGGCACATGAACACACGTGCGCGCATGAGTATGCACATGAACACACGTGCGCGCATGAGTACGCACATGAACACACGTGCACGCATGAGTACGCATATTTGGCCACACAGACATAGAGACATCCTTTTTTGCTCTAAAGAGCAATGGAGGTCAAAAAGTAGAAGATTGTCGGCACTCAGTCACTAGAATAGTTAGTGATAAATTGATAATGTTAAACGATTTTTTCATGATCACATCTTTAACAGTAAACTTATTACGACAGTTTGAAAAAGGCTAAAATAGTTTTTCATGAAATGTCAACGGACAATCCAAAAAACAGGCCATTTTTAAGATATGGCCAATAAAAAACTTTTACCCTTCTACAGTAATTTTGAAAACAATTTGAATGTTTTCAACTTTTTATAATGTTAAAAAAAACCATAGAGCTAAGTTCATGCATCCAATTATTACAAAAAAAAACGTTTGCAGAGCTTTGCATTATTAGCAACAGCAGTGGCGACGTTCGGAAGGGAACCACCTTAAAGAGACCATATTACCTCCAGAAATATCTTTTCAAAATATTATCCAGATTTACCCAAAGTTTGCCAAAATGATTTTTAAAATTTAAAATAACTCATTAAGACGATAAAAAAAAACTTGAAAATGGAGTGACTTTTCCAGTGTCACCAAACGACGCCAATTTGAATTTCCAAAAACGAAAGTCGCTTCCCCCCACCTTTTTTGTGGCAAAGGCTGTCACCTCACATTTCCAGAATTCCTTAATGAAATATAGGTATTGTCCCTATTCCTATTCAACTCAATACAACCTTCCATGTGAGGAATAATTCAAATATCCATAGTACTTTGAAATGAAAGTAATGTGAGCTGGTGATCGCAACACATCAGAATTCGAGTAGACGAGTAGACTTTGGGGGGAATTTTAATAATCTGATAAAAGTTCATTTACATTGAAGTCAACAGATTTTTAATTTTTTAAATTATATTAATCACTTATTTTAAATTTTAAAATTCGTTTTGGTAATCGTTGAATAATTTTTTGACAATATTTTCTGACAAAAAATTTCTGGAGGTAATGGGGTCTCTTTAAGAAGACGGGAATAAATCAAATCAAACATTGACATGTTGATAAGAAACGGCTTCTAACAATACATGTTGGAGCACTTTGTTAAAATGGATGAAATTATATTACATACAGTACATACTGTAGTATGTGGTGCAATACACACATAGTACTCTCGTACATAATCCTCTAATTCCACAAGGATTACGAGTTCGAATTTAACAAACAGAACGAGCCATTTTCTATTTTGTACAGGGATTCAATTGGTTTGAATAACAACAAATTTGAGATGGTTTTTTTTTGCATAGTGGCCATTTTAATGGTCACTTTGTTTATAAATTAATTTAAAAGGATAAACTGGACTCTCATATCCGTTGTAGGATAATGAATTAATTATATTACACTTCTATTATGAACCTCTCTTGAAGGGGGTTTTTTTTTTTCAGAGGATAAATCTCATAGAGTGTAATTAAAGTGAAATTAATTAACACTTTGTGGGGTGAAAAAAGAAGCATTAATGTATAACAAATTAGTGCTGAAGAGGAGTTAAATTGAAGAAGACTACCTCAAAACGGGTTTCGCATTAATTTTGTAGCTTGTTAAAGAGACAAATTTAAAAGAAAATTCATTTGAGTTTATTTTTTTTAAGTTTAATAGAAACTAGACAAATATAGACACTAGAAATGAATTCCTGAAAGCATGAAAATAAACCATTTCAAAATGAAACGTCTAGATCGAATTACTTTAAGACATTATTATAATTACTATAAAACGACTGCAACTTTAATTACTGCTCAAAACAGTTTATTTAACAGTAAGGTGTTGAGCTTCTATTGGGGTGAAAATTTGAACTTTTTTGAAAATTTCAACTGGTGAAAAATTGAACAAACGTGGCCTTTTGCCTATGATAGTGAATGGGCGGTGGGGGCCACGTTTTTTCTATTTTTCACCAGATGAAATTTTCAAAAAGTTCAAAAATTTTCGCAGCAATGGAAACAAGGCCTAAGGTGGTTATTATAGTTATCATATTTTGCACACATCAAATTTCACCTTTACATTGCAATCTGTGGTGTTATGCAGCACGCGCGTGCTGGAGCGTCTAGGACACTGGTTCGCAAACTTTTTTTCTTCGTGGCACAACCCTGGCAAACGTGCCACACCACACACTTAAAAAACAACTTGTTTATACGTTTAATAGGAAAGATATGACCATTTTGCTCTTTACAATAAAGTTAATATTTGTTTGAAAATATATAAACTCTTTCAAATATAATATCCAAAATTTCACGGCACACTAGTGTGCCGCAGCAGAACCTTTAGGAATCACCGGTCTAAGCTCCGGTGTAACCGGTGTAAAGCTGTTAGACCTGACAATGAATACATTACAAGCCAGATCGACGGATCTTTTAACAATTTTTTTTTAAATAAATAAAACCCCACAGTATTTTGGTTTATTTGAAAATTTTTGTGCCAAAACCTACAAGACCTTTTTTTCCCCCTCAAATGTATTTTGTGTCATTTACATATATATTTTGTATAGTCTGCATTTCGTGTTTGCATCTTCCCTGATCTGTGCACAATTTCAATACATCTTGGAGAGAACGTCAGTGTGAAATGCTGACTATAAACACAGCATAAGACGAATCAATTCTCTTCGTGTCGATAGTTCATTGTTATTTTTAATTCAATTTCATCACCGTTGTCTTTAACGTTTCCTAAAAGAAAACCTTTTAATCATTGGAAGATTGCAGGTGTACTGAGTTGAACAGAATCGAAGTAAATGGATTCTGTATATCTAAAAGTTGTGAAAATAAAAAGACACACTTTGTCTAGTAATAGTGGAGAGAATAGACTATCTCTCTATGTATACTGTATATTTTCTGTAAGTAAAAAACAATTTACAGTACATAAAATTACACTGATATACAGCGTGTGCCAATAAAATGTATTCACACTTTGGTTGTTAATGCATGTAGCTGCCGGTATGCGTATACTGACAGCGTATCGTCTATGCTCCAAGAGCTAGAATGGGAATCATTAGCAGGCCGAAGAAATGAGCAAAACCTCGCTCTTCTGGGACGTTTGCTGTCTTGTGATAACATTACCCTGCTTAATGGTTTACTAACTAGAAATCCTCGTAAAGGTAGATTTGGGCAGTCAAAGACTTTCAAAGAATTAATGGCTAGGACTGATGCATATTTTTGGTCTTTTCTTCCTAATGTTATTAGACTATGGAATTCTCTTCCTGTGAATAGTTCTTTGTTAGGACGATTTCAATTTCATGATGATGTCTTATTTTTAAATAATGACAATCAGTCGTGATTGGGAGCAATCCCTCCCTGCCACATGGCTTTCGAGCTGATTGCAGGTGTACTTAATTGAATTGAATTGAATTTATTTTCTTAGATTTAATTTAATATTTTTTATAATTTAAGACTAAATGTTACAATAAAGATTAGACATGAAAGCATTGCATGTGTGATTAGAAGGGCTTGGATTTTGATGCAATATCAACCGGAATGTTTCTCAATTTGTGGCCCAAGTGCCAATTGTGAAGAAATCAATCATCATCATTATTAGAGCAAACTGCAATTATGCTTTTTTTTTCTAATCAGAAAAGACTGGTTAGAGAGGCTAGATGTCTGCACGGATACTATCAGTTACTTAGCAGTCTCTAACCATTTTTGTTTAATTAGAAAGAACAAATATTTTTTTTTTATCTAAACGAGATTGTTACTTCACAATTGGCACTTGGGCCACATATTGAGAAACATTCCGGTTGATATTGCATCAAAATCCGAACCCTAGTGATTAGATATGAAAGCAATGCAAGTGTTCCAAATGTGCTCCATTCTCAAATCAAGACATTGCTGACATCGGTAAGAAAACTGATCTGCAAACTTTAAATAACATTTCTTGTAATTGTGCAACAAGTTCTCTTCGATTTCTTACAGTAACATTTATAATAAAAAAAAATGGTAAAAAAAACGAAAGAGAATTGTCACGCAATTACAAAAGATGTGTTAATTGATATTTGCACATCAGTTTCTTACGAATGTCAGCAATTCCTTGGCGACAATGAAGGACATTTTGAAAACTTGAGATAATGCCTCCTCTAAACATAAAACATACGATGGCTGTTAGATCTAATCTGTATTGCAACATTTACTCTTAATTATAAAATTATTAAATGAAATTTAAAATTGACAATTGTATATTCATTTTGTTTTTTATATATGTGCATGTACAGTATATGTGCTTGACAATGTTTAATGCTGCATGTGGACTTTTATGTCCCTCTGCCATAGGCCTATTTGGCTGCTAGCATAGTACTAATTGTAACTGTAATTGTAAAAAAAAAACATGACAGTTATTAACAACCAAAATGTGTATAGATTTGTAAGCTATTAGTTTCTTTGATTTTCAAAGAAGAGCTTTGAAATAACTATTCCAGGTTCTTTTAGTCAATGAAGACTATATGCAAATTTACAGAGGAAAGCAAAAGTTCAAATTAATTTGTTTAATTCTCAATAGTTCATTTAGATACATTGTTTGATCATTTAACCACCACCGAATACTTAAACACATTCACTTACAACAACAGCAACATGGTGAATACTCTGGTTGAGGTTCCCAAACAACTCTTTTGGTACGGCTACAACAAAGCCAGCAACAACTTCCTGTGGTGAACCCAAGCAGGGAACCACTGGAAGCAGGCAGCAAATAGTGTAGTGACCGGCAGAATTGTGGAATGCACCTTTTCCAAGAGAGATGGCTTTGCAAGGTGGATATCCAAGAGATGGCTCGATGTTCACTGTGATTTTTAGCTCGAAAGTGAGCTCTTTCTATTTAATTTTCAAGGGGCCGGATTCCACTTTGCACAACCATGATTGGTTAGTTTTCTAATAATATTAATTATATAAAGTACAATAAAGAATACAAATTTTTTCCCCCAAAATATAAGTGTTTTTTTTTTACATATAAAAAACTGTCATTAGTTGAAGGCACTTAGGCCTATAAGCCTTATAATAAATTAGCCATGAGGTTAGATGCAAAAAAAAGTAACTGTCTGGGTTGATAAAGACTATAAAGGTATGAAAAAATAACATAAAAAATTTGGGACAAGAACTTATATGAAAAGTTAGAAATGAGAAAAAAAAAATATATATAATGTAAAAAATGTTTTAGTGATTTTGTATTTCTAATCCTAAGTGAGAGGAGACAGGTCCTACAAAAAGTTGTACCCCCTCAGGTGAAAAGAAGAAAAAACCATCACCATTATAATGCTTATACTTACAAATACAAATAATAATTTTTTGTTAGTTGATACTTGAACATTTTATGTCATTAGAAATGGAGGGGAAAATTAAAAAAAAACAAAAAAATGTTTGGGGGCTTATATGAACCCATAACAGATTTTTGTGTCACTTTCTGTGTATATATATATACACTGGTAGTGTAATACGGAAATCTGCAATGAGGAAGGTCTTAGGAGCTTTATGTATCCTTTTGAGGACCCAAATCTTTACCTGTTAAAATGTGTCAAATCCATAATCAATGAGACAATGTATTACATGTGGCTGGACCTTTAGTGAGTTACTGTTAAACAGGTAATTTTTGTTGTGTGATTATTCAGTAAATATTATTTAACAGAAATTTTATAGAAACAACGACAAATGTCTAGCAATACACTAGCTGGCATGTGCATTTTTTTTTCTCCAAATGTATTTAGACTATGGAATACGCTTCCAGCATATTTACAGTAGTTCTGTTTTAGGACGAGTTCAATTAGACGATGATGCCTGCACCTCGTCTCATTGACAACCACTTGTGATTGGGAATTGGTTTCCCCCTCCCACATAGTTCTCGAGCTGATTGCAGGTGTACTTAATTGAATTGACTTTTAACAATGGACCATGATTAGGGCCTTTTTATGTTAGTCTCCTGAAAAAGACAATTTAAGTGACTTCACGTTTCCCAAATTTACATTGTTACTAACCACACATTCCGTTATTCATCGATTTGTCAAGCGATTATGTCAAAGCCATATATTTCTATGGACATGATGCTGTATTGCTGAATAAATCTACGAATAAAGGAATGTGCAGCGAATTAGGTTATCTATATCCAGTGAATTTTTTTTATAGGAAAAGCGTTCATTGCTCATCAGACGACCTGCATGCAGGCATTAACATCTTAGATTCGGACCTTCCCAGAGAGGTCCACAGACGAATCGGTACAGAACCACTTTAAGTTTTATTAATATTACACGTGCTTATCTGTTTATCTGTTTTTTGTAAGCTAGGCACTACAAATTTTGAACCATTTCTGGAAACAGTTGGAGAACGATTCTTCACAATTTGCAATCGCCACTTTGACCGTGCCTTCGGCTCGATGGGAAGCAATCTGCAGGATTTCCTCACAAACCTAGAAGGTCTGCAGGATGTTCTGCATAAATCGAGTGTCGCGGACGCAACCGCAAACATAAGTGCAGAAGGCGCTCTGTCCAGTTTTAGATGTGTTCGCAACGGTCACGCTTTAGTCCTTCACTATCAAACCAAAGGCCAGAATGTGGCCCATTTTATGAGTGGCGTGCTGCGGCAGTTAACCAAAGAAATGTTTCGCGTCGATGTGTCGGTCAAGCTGATGGACACTGTAGGACAACCACAGAAGCTACAACATCAACTTCTGAATCACTTTCGTTATAACATATCGCCACTTTTGGAAGGTGCCGCCGGTGTGGCTCGTTCAGAGCGCTTGTTTAATAATCCAAACTCACTGTCACATCAAGCAACTGATCTAAAGATCAGCGTCAAGACTCTGTGCCGTTTGCTCCCTTGGCATTTTGTCGTTGATCGTGACATGAAGTTGCAACAAATGGGAAATGGATTCACTAAAGTATTGGGAGCTCAACTGAAACAAAGTGGAACCAACTTCAATAGTTATTTTGATGTGATTCAACCGAGGGTCGAAAGATTGGATTTTAAAGAAGTTGAGAGTCGGATCAACACTCCGTTTCGGTTTACTTTTAAAGAGGAAGTTCTTGTTGGAAAGTACGAACGGATCAAGGTAGAAAATCTGTTTTTTTTTTACTAACTTTTTCAATTGATCAAGTGTGTTATTTCAAAAAGTCGAGTTGAGTGTCAAGGCGACCGCAGACGACAGACAATTTAGTCGGTCGGAATGAACAATATGCCTTTTTAGGGCGAGCGCAGACGACAGACAATCGGTGGAAGACAATTTAGTCGGTAGGAATGTCGGGAAAAAAACAGTATGGCTTATAGAGCGAGCTCAGACGACAGACAATCGGTGGCAGACAATGCGAGACAAGTTGAGTCGGTCAGAATGAACAATATGGCTTTTGATGAGGCAACGTACATGGCCGATTTAAATAGTCGGACCGACATAAAAGATGGGACATGTTTCATTTTTTCCACCGACCCGATTGTCAAAGGTGGGACGGAACACCTGTACACGACCGTGGACGCGCGCATGAACTATTAATTAGTCGGGCGGTTTATAGTGTTTACATAGGTTCTGGATGGTGCGCGCGCATCATGTCAGGCTTCCACTCACATGCAAAACCACTGGCAAATGGACGGTTTTGTGCGTTTGCGGGTTTGTGGGTCTCAGACATCTGACAAGACTGTTGGTCGTGTGCACCGACCATACTGCAATGTAGTCCGTCACCGACGGGCAGTTTAAGGTGATTGCAGACGGCAAACAGTCGGTGACGAACTACATTGTAGTATGGTCGGCGCACACGACCAACAGTCTGTCAGATGTCTTCCGAGACCGACAAACGCAAGCGCACACAACCGTCAGTTTTTTGGTGGTTGTGCTTGTACGTGCCGGATGCCTACCATCATGCGCGCGCACCGTCCAAAAACTATGTAAAAACTATAAACCGCCTGTCTCGGGCGATTTAGGGTGCATGAGCGCAGACGACAGACAGAGTCAGGCCGGTTTATAGTTTTTACAGAGTTTCTGGACGGTGTGCGTGCATAATGGTAGGCATCCGGCACGTACACGCACAACCACCAAAAGAGTGAAGGTCATGTGCGCTTGTGTTTTGTCGGCCTCAGAAGACATCTGACAGTCTGTTGGTCGTATGCGCCGACCACACTACAATGTAGTCCATCACCGCCTGTCTATCGTCTGCGGTCACCCTCACTCGAATCTTTTTTTAAAAATATTTATGGGGTGGTGGAGTGAATCGGGTGGATGAAAAATCGCAACCAAAAAAGAAATAATTGCTGTTTTCTTTCTATTTTTTTTTTTTTTTGCAGTATTTTTTTTCTTTGAAATTAAATTTTTTTTTCTTCAAATTTTAGAAATGGTTTTGAAAAAGAAAATGTTGACAGAAAACTACAGTTGGCATTTCTCATTATGGTTTCTTTTATTATATATATCGGCATTCGATAACTCCTAAATTAGTGTTGGCCACTACATTTGTAAAGCCGGTTTCAAACGATGTTTGCACTTGTAAGATATTTTCAATTGGAACTCTTTTTCCTGTTTCAACTTGTTGCTTTGAGCAGACGACAACGAGACAAATGAGTGTTACTAAATTTGCTAGAAATAAGTCTCACAATCGCTCGATTAAAATACAGTAAAGCACAAAATGCAATAAAAAGTATTGTTCTTCAAGTGCTGGCTTTATATAAATTTTGAAAAAGGTCCTTCTATTTTTAAACAAGGTTCAAAATCGTACGTTTTTTTTAACTTCATCTTAAATCCCATTGGACCAAAAAACCGTCCCACAAACATTTGAACAACTCTCTCTAGTGTGCCGTCAGTACTGCCAGGTGTACTGCAAATTATTCATACAAAAAGTACTGTTCTGTAGTGTCGTAGCTAGAGTTTGTGCCGACCTGAGCGGTCCTTGATTTTGCCACTCGATCCTCGGAATAAACACAACACAATACACATCAGTGGCGCAACCAGGATTCTTGGTCTGAAAAGGGCCAATCGATACTATCGATATCCAGTGATTGAAATGGTTTATATATATATTTTATATTAATTATGAAATTATAAAATAAATCAGTACCCAATAGGAAATATTTATCAAAGATCAATTTTCATTTTTATTCAATTGTATATGTTTTCCAGGCTTAAAAACATAACGCTGGATTGCAGAATACATTCTGCGAGCGCAGCGAGCGATAAAAATTTCATAATTTTACCTTTCTGCTACTCTGCAGTTTCTACAATTTCTGCGTTTTAGAGAGACCCTTCTACTATCCCGACTATCCCGTTTGTGCTGCCTCCAAAAAAGTGCCGCCCGGAGAGCCGCCCCCTCGCCTCCCCCCCTTGCTACGCCACTGGTGTGCCGTAAGCAAAAAAAAAAAAACGATTGGGAACCACTGTCGGGTTGGTGTATTAGAAATGTGTCTGTGATTTCTATTTTAGCATTCGAAGTTGTTTGCTTCAAATTAAAAACCCATCTAATGTACAAGACAATGCAATTAACTTAAAAGGACATTATTCATTTATTTCTAATTCATTAGAAATGTGTCTAAATAAAGAGAGACCCGGTTGTCAATACAAATACACACGCAACACATACATGCATTAGTTGGTGTCCTCCTCCTCCTCATCGTTATCATCTCATTCGTGACACAAGTCGTGAAGAGTGATGGAGTGCAAATTGCTCTTGCATTCTACAGTATGAGCTCATATTAATTACACACACACGTTTTAGTTGTTAGTAAATGACACGGATATTCATTCCATTCATTCAGGGTGTATATGTTTTGGGCATATTCTCGGTGTACACGTCATTGGGGTTGCGATTCTATAAATATGGAAGGAAAAAACAAGAAATGTAATCGATTGTTAGAAAACAAAAGAACGCAAATAATACACCCTTTTTGTGTACTGTATATATTAAGCCAGGAACACACATGCAGAAAACGTAAAAGAAAACAGACAATTCTTCTGTTCTCAAGTGCAAGAAAAACAGAAAAGAACCCTGAGATAGAGCTTTGCTCTACCTTTCCTGTTCTTTGCTGCTTTCTGTTATAAATGAACCAATAGAATTGTACAGACATCTGTAGACAGCTTCAGAATTTTTTTTGGCTCCGCCCTTTTATGAGCGTCATCAATTTCCAATTGGTTTGTTACTGGGTCTGATGTCACAAGCCCTGCCCTTTTTATTTTTATCTTTTTATTAGCAGCAACAGCAAACAGTGGCTGCTTTGGGTTCACACTTGTCCAGTCACTGCTGGTATTAGCAGTGCAAGTCATCCAATCACCATCTTGCAAAAACACAAACTCTAACAACAACCAACCCAAGCAGTGGAGTTTCAACTACCACTAGTGCCACTACTAGCAACAAAAAGTTCACACTAGATGGCAGCAGCAGGAAGGGCGTCACATGACCAGCTGGTAGCTGCTAAAGTTGGACATGTCCAACTTCACCAGCCGCTGTTAAAATCACTAGCCCGCTGGAGAAAGCAGCTGCTAGTAGCAGTTCAGATATGCTGCTAGAGCGCTGCAACCAGCCAGCAGCTGGGAAACCAGCCTAGTGTGACTGCGCCATAACTGGTAGCACAATGGTAGCAGCAGGAAGGGATTCATATGACCAGCTATCTGGTAGCTGCTAAAGTTGGACATGTTCAACTTCACCAGCCGTTGTTAAAATCGCTAGCCTTCTAGAGAAAGCAGCTGCTGGTAGCAGTTCAGATTATACTGCTAGCAGGTTACAACCAGAAACCAGCAGCTGGTAAAAAACCCAGTGTGAATGCGCCATAAAGCGGCAGTCACACTAGGCTGGTTTACAAGCTGCTGGTTGCTGCTGGCTATTAGCAGCAACAGCAAGCAGCAGCTGCTTTGGGTTCACACTTGTCCAGTCACTGCTGGTATTAGCAGTACAAGTCATCCAATCACCGTCTTGAAAAAACACAAACTCTAACAACAACCAACCCAAGCAGTGGAGTTTCAACTACCACTAGTGCCACTACTAGCAACAAAAAATTCACACTAGATGGCAGCAGCAGGAAGGGCGTCACATGACCAGCTGGTAGCTGCTAAAGTTGGACATGTCCAACTTCACCAGCCGCTGTTAAAATCACTAGCATGCTGGGAAAAGCAGCTGCTGGTAGCAGTTCAGACTATGCTGCTAGAGCGCTACAACCAGCCAGCAGCAACCAGCGGCTGGGAAACCAGCCTAGTGTGACTGCGGCATTACTGTTACTTGTTTCTCTTTACTTTTTGATTAGAAAGTATGCTCAAATGGGTCAACTTCTTCTACGTATATTCGTTTGTAGAAATGAAAAAAATAAATAGCAATGAAATGCGTTAGTGACCATCATAGAAAACGAATAGAAACCAGTGATAATGGACAATTCCAATCCGAACAAACATTCTACGTCTCCTAATGTCTTTTTCAATTTCTTTTGCAATAAATATCAAGACCCCAGTTGCAACCACCAACTCAATTCTCATTATTAAACAACTTTCTCCCTTCATCTAAACAGACTTTTCTTTTCGTTTTTTTTTATTTTTGTTTCTATTTGGTGAAAGTGTTCGACAAGTGAGTTGAAATCTGCGAGTGCCTATATTAAATGGCAATGCAACTGCATATTATTGAAATGATGAATGGAGTTTGTATTTGGCAGAGTCACACCATTTTCTTCTTCTTCTTCTTCTTTATATATAAAAACCTTCAAAGCACTGCATTTGTACACGTATTTCAATGGTATAAAATTACACGTAGCACTATACTAATGCAATAAGTGGACAAAAAAAAGTGTAGACGCAGAAATAAATGGGTAGAAAAACACACAACAAAAACTAGAAAACAAAACGCAAAGACCAGAGTTGGGGGGTGGGGGAAGAAAATACTGGATTTTGAAATACATTTCTGTTTGAAATGTGAAATAAGTTGAGTCGGTCAGAATGAACAATATGGCTTTTGATTAGACAACGTACATGGCCGATTTAAATAGTCGGACCGACATAAAAGATGGGACATGTTGTTTCATTTTTTCCACCGACCCGATTGTCAAAGGTGGGACGGAACACCTGTACATGACCGTGGACGCGCGCATGAACTATTAATTAGTCGGGCGGTGTTTACTTAGGTTCAGGATAGTGCGCGCGCATGCAAAACCACCGAAAAACGGACGGTTCTGTGCACTTGCGGGTTTGTCGGCCTCATACCTCTGATGAGACTGTCGTTCGTGTGCAGGCGAAATTACTACAGTCTAGTCCGTCACCGACGGGAGGTATAAGATGAGTGCAGACGACAGACAGTCGGTGACGAACTACACTGTAGTATGGTCGGCGCACACGACCAACAATCTGTCAGATGTCTTCCGAAATGTTAAATTTTTAAAATAACACAGTCGCGGCGGCAATATGTTTATTTTTCATATTTAAAGTTGTCCAATAATAAGTTTTCAAAGTGCAATGTGAAATTGTGCAATAGATAACATTTAAATAGCTTCATGTAAGTCTATGACTTAAAATAAAATATACATAGCAGATTAAACTTTACTTTAAATATGGAATAGGCAGCCACTTTTTTTCAGCATTTTTAAAAACTAAACATAATTATTGAATAATCAATTAATTGTGTATTCTTATGAATAAGTTAGTTACTGTAATTTGAATTTGGTGTATTTTACATCCTTATGAACTTTTAACATAATGTAAATTACATGTCAGAACTACATGACTCACAAAATCTACACAAAATACAATAAAACTAATATTTATTCCACAGTCGCGGCAAAGTGTTTATTTTTCATATTTAAATTACGTTGTCCAATTTTGATGATTCAAAATGCAATATGCACCTAAAATATATGCTGATTGAGTGATAGAATGACAAAAAATTGGTAAGTGCGGTTCTATTTTTTAAAAAAAACTTTCAAAATCGCGAATTTCTAACTTTTATATGTTAAACTCCATTGCGTACGCCCAAAATAAGAAGAAAGAAAAAAACACCCATACGCAAAAAGAATTTTAAAAAAAAAAAACAGAAAAAAACAGCACATGTGGTTTAATTATGGTTTTTTAAAATTACTTTTGGGTATTTTTTTTATCAACATTTGAATGGATGTTTTTTCTTACGAGCGCGTACTTAATGGGGTTTAACATATAAGAGTTAGAAATTCGCAATTTTGAAATAGTTTTTAAAAATATAACCGCACTTACCAATTTTTTGTCATTCTATCACTCGATCAGCATATATCTTAGGTGCATATTACACTTTGAATCATCAAAATTGGACAACTTAATTTAAATATGAAAAATAAACACATTGCCGTGACTGTGGAATAATATAAGATTTATATTGTATTTTGTGTAGATTTTGTGTGTCATATGTAATTTACATTATGTTCAAAGTCCATAAGGATGTAAAACTCACCAAATTCAAATTACAGTAACTAACTTATTCATAAGAATACACAATTAATTGATTATTCTATAATTATGTTTAATTTTGAAAAATGCTGAAAAAAGTGGCTGCCAATTCCATATTTAAATTAAAGTTTAATCTGCTATGTATATTTTATTTTAAGTCATAGACTTACATGAAGCTATTTAAATGTTATCTGTTGTTGTTTTTCACATGTTTGCCAGTTGCAACAACATCTTAACAAAAACACCTTAAGGGATGGTTCACACATGCAGAAAAAAAAATTCTACTGAAAAACGAATTTATCCAATTTGAATATTACTATTTTCTATTTTCTGGCTGAGTGTATACAGAAAAATTGGTTTCTATTTCCCACATTGAGAATCTAAGCCATGTAGAATTTCAGTACATGTTATTAGCCAATGGGAAGACGTCCTTCAGTACAGAAGTCATAGGTACGCCAGGGGTTTACGGTCCCCTGTCGTAACTCCATCTTAAGTTTATCGATCACCGGAAATCATAAATGTTTTCTCGGTGTTAGGCTTATTCGACTTAGAACTTTTTTCTTGCTACTCCATGGTCGTGCATTAGCACGATGCCTTGAGTAGCATGCGGTTATCGAAGACCCAAAGACCGCATTATGCTGTATCGGTCAGTACAACATTTATTTTGGACTTAGTTTATTTTAGTCCTGCTACATCACATTCGTGCAATAGCATGATGCCATGAGTAGCATGCGGTTATCGAAGACCCAAAGACCGCATTATGCTGTATCGGTCAGTACAACATTTATTTAGGACTTAGTTTATTTTAGTCCTGCTACTTCACGGTCGTGCAATAGCACGATGAGAGTAGTAGCGTGGCGGTTTACGAAATATACCCTATAACCGCCACATATGAATTGTATCTATCTTAGCGGCCTTTATATAAAACAGGCTCGAGCCCCTTCACCACGTCAAGGTGGAGATACATCGAAGCAGGACAGGACAGAACATCACAGGAGAAAACATGCGGATTTCGAAGAGTCAAGAACCGCATAAGAACCGCACTTTGCTGTATTTTCGGTCATTACAGCTTTTTTTCAGACTTTGCCTGTGCTACTTCACTGTCGAACCGAAGCACGATGCAATGAGTAGCACGTGGCAGAGTATCTTTGTCCTGCTACTTCACTGTCGTGCAATAGCACGATGAAATGAGTAGAATGCGGTTTTCGAAGACCCAAGATCCGCATAAGAACCGCATTTTGCGGTTTTGGTCACTACAGCAACACATGAATTGTATCTCTCTTAGCGGCCTTTATATAAAACAGGCTCGAGCCTCTTCACCACGTCAAGGTGGAGATACATCGAAGAGGGACAGGACAGGACATCACAGGAAAATAACATGCAAGCAGGCACACATGCAAACACCCCCAACAAATACCCCCACTCATGCATCCAAGAACACTGATGCACAAACACAAGTACTCACGAAGAGCCCGAAGACCCATAACGTAGGTAAGATAGAAAGCATGGCAGACACAAGAACACTGAAGCACATGCAGGTTTTTTACCCATTTACAAAGAGTCCGAATCGGACAGTCTGAACGGTATCCCGCGAAAGCGACTATGACGATCGTCAAAAGTTCGTTTCCGAGAGCTCCTCGTATCATGGGTAGACGGACTGCTATCGTCATTGTCACTGTCAGGGTAGACAACGAAAGGCTTGAACGATTTCTCCCCGCTAGGATGTGTAATGCCGGACGACGTGCATGGTTGTGCATCTTCGCATCTTTCAACTTGCGCGCTCTTTTCACGGGATGTGGTGATGATTTCGCGAATGAGAGCAGAGTCTTGTGCGGTCTGTTCCACGTTCGGTTGGCGGTACGAACGTTCTGCAGTGAGCTCTCGATGTTTTAGAGCTCTGCAGATCTTCTCCCGTTTTTTTTAGACTTCCCCGCAATGGAAGTCTGGAGAGAGCGCCGCGTACGAGTGACAGTGAACGGCACCCCGTACTTTGCTGACATCCGCAAAAATTCTCGAGAAGGACTGTTCCATGCTGTTCCCACGGAATTGAGAAAGAAATTTTCTGTCTTCATGACATCAACCATCGGTCTGAGGAGGTGGTAGTATACCTCAAACATCGACGCCTGGTCTGATGTTAGGGCGATGCCCTGAGGACCCGTGGCAGACGCCTTATGGTCGCGCACGAAGAACAGTCTCCTGATGCTGCTTCCCTGCGATCTAAGTATTCGCATATGCGAAGATTAATTATGCCCGATTGCCGAATTACGTACGATGCTATGACGAGCATTAAATAGCACGTGACCACGCAGTAATCGATAGCATTAAACCCGTTATCAAGAAGGCGCATAAATGAGTCGTTCACGTCCTCCAGGAGTGCAGGGACGCTTACTAACGACGTAGACACGGCCACGGTTTGCTCGTTGAAGGCGTCTTTCACCGCATCTTCGCTCTTTTTTACACGGCTTTCGGCTTTTTGTTTTTTCTTGGCCCGTACCATGAATCGCTTGATTACTTCTACGACGTGCGCCAAGTTGTCGTACAAGAGGCGATCCTTGACCCTCAAATCGGTCGCAGTCATCAGGTAAATTAGTAAGTTGCGGTAAAGGCTTACGATGGTGCTCGCTTTTGTGCCAACACATGTGAGACGTAGTGCGTAATTTTGAACTTGGTTGGTGTGTATCATGAGGCTGGGCATTGGTGTTTCGTGCTTGCCGCCTGTTGAGATGTTAACATGATACAACACCATCGAAACCAGTCTTGCGTACGTGAGCCGATGCGCACGGGCACGATAGATCTTCTCTGTCTCCATGTAATTAATAAAATTCGTAAAGAACAACAGATTGTAGCGCATGGTTAAATTTTCCGCTTGCATCTTGGCAAGAACGGATCCCGCACGATAGTTCTTGCGAGAAAACACTACCGGCAAAGCACCATCGTCATCGTCTTCCATACCGAATTCGCCTTCGTCTATGGGGTCTTCGTCAACGACTTCTGGGTTGTCACCCAACGTGCCCTGCTCCCACACAGAAGGAAGGTTTACGAAGCGTGAACCAACGTGATATATGCATCTCATAAGTCCCTGGCGCACAATCGAGTTATTTATGAGTGACCCGAACTACTGTTTTACGAGTCCCCATTCGAGTGATATCGGACCGTTTTTAAATTTGTCTTTCGTCTTCTTGTTAATGTCTTGACGCTCTTTTTCAGGTATATCTTTGTGGTGGTCACGTAAGTGCCTTATGAGACGGCCATGGGTAGGGACATGGCAGAGCGGACAATTTAAATTTCTTCAATTTGTTTGTTTTTTCTTCGCTTGTGGGTCATAGGGCACGTTCAGCAACGCCTGTCCTTTGTCAAGATTTTTATGCACGTCGCCACAAATATTGGATGTATCGCCGTTTGCGTTTACATTTTCGTCTGTGTTTGTGTCTGTGTCATCGTTATTTATAGTCGCCTTCCTCGACTTGTTGCGTCTTCCCATTTTGCTATACGCTTCGTATTAGCTTGTTACTGAAACGACAAAAGCAACACACGTTTTAGAAGCGATTCAGTACGTTCGGCATTGACTGCTGAATGCCCAAATTGAATCTAATATTATTCACAGACTGACGGCACAAAAAGCAAACGACTTTATATAGGAAAGGAAAGAATAAGGCCGTGGAAGAAAAAGATTGTATCCACTTGTCTAGGGAAATGTCTCTCTGTGCGATGAAACAATAACATCTCAATGACAAACGAGAGATTTCCCAACAAGCCCACTCGCCACGTCAAGACTGGATACACGAGTGGGTGAGCCCAAAGTAGGCCCATAGATCCTCAGATAACGGTACTGATCTTTCCTTTGTTCGCTTACACAGAAACATCGATTGGCCCCAACAATTGGTCCCATCGTAAGCTGCTCCGTTTCCATAAGTCGCACTTTGGAAGAGCATGCATCGAAAGATGACATAAAAGCCCGAAAACTTATATGTTCACAATCGAAGAATCATACATGGAAACGGCGATTGGCCCCAACAATCGGTCTCTAAGTAACGAGAATGTTTCAGTTATCCCTGATTGAATTTGCCGCTTATTTTGCAATAAGGCGGAAGAAGCGCCCATAGGCGGCATTTCTTTGCAACGTTTTCGTATAGTTATCCCTGTTTGATTTGCTGCTCATTTTAACAAAAAAGCAGAAAATGTGCCCATAGGCATAGCATTGTTGCAAAGTTTACATTTAGTTATCCCTGTTTCAATTGCCACTTTTAATGAAAAAAGGCGGAAAATGCGCCCATAAGTGGCAAATATTTGCAACGATTTCATTTAGTTATCCCTGTTTAAATTGCCCGCTCCTTTTTAAAATAAAGGCGGCAAAGCACGATGGTGGCTCCTCTCATGTTGTTGTGTGTAACTACACGAGATAAGCTTGGCCAAAACTGGGTCTACGTTCTGTGTTAAACGTAAACCCCGCACGGGACTAAGTCCACAGGCTTTAAGCCTAACATTTTCGGAAAACAAAGTCGTTTCCAACTTGTGCCCCCAAAAATGGGTGAAGTAACTCCGTAATATGACGAGAGTAACTCCATACCAAGATGGCAGCCTGGTCACAGTTGCGACGTAAACATGCGGCATTTGCTTTTTCCGAGGCAATTAAGTCATATTTACGTTTTGTTGCGTGAGCAGGGGCAAAGGGAATTTGAAAGGGGGTTTAAAGGGAATTTCAAGGGGGCGCCAGGCCGCCAAATTTACTAATTTAGTAAATTAATTCTAATTCGTCAAACATGTCAAACAGTAATAAAACGAAAATAAAATAATTTTTCAATTTTTGTTTGAAGACGATCATGATCTATGCACTTCTAAAGCCAAATGCCCCCTTATTACAGTTCTGATGCTATGTTGGTGCTGATTTCAGTTTTTTAATAGCAAATTACTTATGTTTATAAAAAAAAATATGTGGACAGGTTCCCGATGGCAGTGATTCATGTATAGTTTGATATTTCCGCACAGAAAGGCGATACAAATTTTCAGCAGAGGGGCGTGGGGGGCAACCCCCACGCCTATAGCTGGATTCTCTACTGCTTCAGTACCATTATTCTTTCTGACTCCTCCTATGCTTTCTCACCCTGCTGTAAACTAAGAATTTTGTTTGAATCATTTGGTTTTTGGTTCTTTTTTTCTGGTTTTCTTTTGCATTTCTGCAGTTGTTTCTTTTTCTGGAAAGAGGTTTTATTTTTCAAATCTACAGAGGTCTGTAGTGGCCATTTTTCTAAGGTTAGGTTAGAGTGTGTACGGAGGCTCAGGAAGATCCTCCATTTTATTGTGATTGGTGTAGATTTTGATAGTGTTTATGGTTTTAAATTTAAAATTTTATATATTATATTTTAAATTGTAATATTTGTATTTTATATTTTATATTTTTATATTCTCCTTTTTATAGTTGAGGTGGTGGTTTTAAATTTTTAATTATTTTATTGTTAACTGAAATTCACACTGTGAGCTTTTAACATCAACCATTTTATTTTACCAACCTTAAAATGACATCTGTATCTCGATTCTTCTCTCTGCAGAGAGAGTTGGATGGAGACAGATTGTGGTCACTCCTCTGCATGGGGGTGAAATCTATGCAGCAGAATGGCGGATATCTCTCTCTCTTCCGGTTGATGCTGATGTACATCTTCTCCTTTCGGTACGCCGACAAGAGAAGATGTTGTAGCTGCTAGGAATCGTATACCTCCTGCCTTGTGGAGTCTCCGGCCTCTGAAGAGAAGTTGGTTACATTACAGAAAGACAACGCTGTTTCTTGTTATAACTCTTTATTCATCACTTGTAAGAAACACAGAATACAAGGATGAACTTATGAATACTTAACGGTGTGTCCTCAGGCCCATGATTCGGAATTAGATCACGTAATACAGGCAAAGGACAAGAACTAACTACAAAGAGGAGCATGGCCCTTTTATACCTTGGACCTGTGTACACCTGCGAGGCATAATCAGGTCCAAGTGACCATGGTCCTATGTGTAGTAATCCGCCGCTTGGGTATGAGTCAGAAAGGTGAGTCAGAGAGGAGGGAGGGACGGTTGAGAGTTGTTTACCCCCGGGCTATGGTTTTGGCGGGATCACGATTTACAGGGTTTTACAACACTCTTAAGTAAAAACTTAAAGGTATAGATTGAGGGTCCAAATGGATCCCTCATTGATTCCAGAAGATATAGTGTCCGAATTTTTTGAAAAATGGCCAGATAGACAGCTGATATCCAAACAGAATGCCTTATCACAACATACAGAAAATGTAACGAAGAACCCCAGTTGGTCGCCCGCGGGCAAAATGAAGAATAAATTGATTATTATATAAGACTACGAATCAGCTGAACAGAAAAGATTAATAGAAGAATTAAAATTAGAAAGATCGAATAATTCAGGAAATTTACCAAGTACTAGAGACGAGATGGAGGTAGTAGAAGTTCATGAGACTACCGCAAACCCTAGGAAACGTAGGCTGATTGAGGCGGACGAAGAGACTGACATATTTAAATGGGATACGACTTCATTATTAAAAGAGATGTACAATAACGTGGAATCTATTCGCAAAGCCACAACAAGATATCAATCTGGCAAGGTTCAATTTAATAGGGACGAACAAACCATGGTGGCCAAGGCCTTGGATGGAGTGTTGAAAGTTTTCAACATTCTAACTGATAAATGTCATAAGTTCGAATTGGACCTTGCCGGGTGTGCTAGAGCTGAAAGGCCTCTCGCAAGGGATGTAAGTGACAGGCCAAATGGTACTACCTTCGCAGATATTTTGAGAGATGGTTTGTACCAGGGTTCGAGACGAGAAGAAACTGTAGTTCAAAATGGGAACAGAAAGTATGAGGAACCTGCAGCAGTAAAGTTCAAATCCAGCAGCACTGTACCTGGTTATGCCTGCAAAATAAGTGTCATGGAAGGGCCTAATGAGCCAAATAAAATTAGGAAAATCCTCCAGGGCAAAATAAAGCTCAACAATATTGGGGGAGGCTTAAAAACGATCAAAGGAGACAGGGGTGGTGGACTAATTATAGAAAGCCACAATCTGGCTCAGAGTGAGGCCCTCATGGCAAAGGTCAGAGACCTGCAGGGCATTAAAGTTGACAAAATCGAAAAGAGAAAACCAAAAGTGGAAATTCAAGGTGTCGATACCGATGTAGTAGACGAAGTCATCGACTCCATCATCGAAAATAATAAAGACCTTATTGGAAAAATAGGAGGTCAAGATAAATTTAAACATGATTTTAAAATAGTCAGCAAGCGAAAGTGTAGAAATCCACTTCGCAGTAACATTGTAGCCCTAGCCGAGCCTGCTCTATTCAAGGAAATGATGGAGCAGGGGGCTATTAATGTTGGCTGGACACGATGTAGAGTCGAAGAGGCATCAGAGATAGTCAGATGCTTCAAGTGTAATGACTTCGGGCACATGTCTACTTTGTGCAAAGAGAAAATTCAAAAGTGTTTGCGCTGCGGAAGTGACCACCTTGTTAAAGACTGCAAAGCTGAAAAAGAAGAATGCAGCAACTGCAGGAAAGCGGGACTTTGCCATAGAGAACATATGGCAAATGATTTACTCTGTCCTGTGTATAGGGTGAGATTGGAGGCGGCAAAACTTAGGATAAACTATGGCTAGACAAAGTACTTTCGAAAATAGGATTGATAAATCTGCAGTAGGGGAATTATGAATATTACATGTGAATGTTGGCAAGGGACATGCCGCAAGTTCCCTACTGCAGAAGATTAGTAAAAATTATGATATAATTTGTGTTCAGGAACCTGGATCTAATATCACTACAGTATTGTGGAGGTACACGCTTACCACCTGCCCAAATGGGTAAAGTGTGTACAATAATTGTTAAACAAGATATTACCACAGTTAGCTATGCTAACTATAGGACTAATAATATCAAAGTATGCGTGATTGGGTCCAGGCCTGATTTATTATTAATAGCCAATGTCTATTGTGAACCTAACAAAGACATAGAGGGTATCCTAAGAAGTCTAGAAAAAATTGATAAAGAAAATCAGTGCCCAAAAATATTTCTGGGAAATTTTAATGCTAAGCATTTTACTTGGGGTCACCAATAGAGGATTCCCGAGGAGGCAAAGTTCTGGATTTTATTATCCAGAATGGCTATGAGGTAGCTAACGATGCCTCTTTTGGGCCTACGTTTTCTTCTTCTAATGGTCAAAGCTATATAGACCTTACGTTAATTAAAAATATCCAGAATTTTACATGGGAAATTCTGGAAGAAGAAACGTTAAGTGATCACAGGTACTTAGCATCCCGCATTAACACTCCAATTAAAAGTATAGCCCCGAGAGTTCGTTGGAACTGGAGGAAAGCTAACTGGGAGTTATTTAATAACTCCATTGAAAACAACATTCAAATTTTAAGTAATGGAGATAGCGAGTTGAAAGCATCGAGTTTTCAAGCCACAGCAATTATAGCTTGCAGGGTATCCATGGGTACAAGTAACGGTACAGTTAAAAAGTGGAGGTGTCCCTGGTGGTCTAGTAACTTGTCATCTCTAAGAAAGAAATTAAGGAAAGAAAGGAAGGTATTCCAGCAATGCATAATAGAGGCGAGGAGAATTACTCTTAAACAACAATATAAAACATCTAGAAATAAATATAAAAAAGAAATTAAAATCGCCCATTTGCAAAGCTGGAAAAGGTTCTGTGAAGAGAATGCAGCAACAGATCCATTTGGACTTCCTTACAAGATCCTGGTGAACAAAAAAAGGATACCCGTGGTCGAGACCATGGGGGATGTTCAAACAGGAAATCTTGATAGAGATGAGCTGCATGGCAGGTTACTAGAACAGTATTTCCCTCAGGACGATGTTAGGGAGGATACTGAGTTCCACAGTGAGTTAAGGTGTAATAACTCTAGGAAAATGGACTCTGGTCTGCTTTTTATAGAAGAAGACGATTTACCCATCTGTCTTCTAGAGCTCGAAGATGCAGTAACATCTGGAAATATTAATAAATCATCTGGTCCAGATAGTTTTCCACCAGCGGGTTTGAAACCACTGTTCACAGCACACTGTTTAGCTGAGGGGAATTTCCCTAAAAGTTGGAAAATCAGCGAGGTGGTGTGGCTTCCAAAACCTGGCAGGGACAAATTACGTCCGATTTGTTTGCTGCTGGTAATAGGGAAAATTCTGGATAAGATCATCGCACGTCGGTTACTGCATTTCTTAGAGCGCTCGGGGAAACTGAATGAGCGGCAATTCGGTTTCAGAAAACAGAGAGGTACTGTGCAAGCTATCCAAGCATATATACAGCATGTAAGACTTGTTCATAGCAAGGAAGAGCATGCTGTAGCGATAACCTTTGATATCGAAAATGCTTTTAATAATGCTTGGTATACGATGCTTATAATACAACTCGAAGAAATAAAGTGTCCTGCAAATCTCTTTAAGATTATAGTGTCCTTTTTGAAAGATCGCAAGGTTCACAGCGGGGGAATGTTCATTGACACATCCAAAGGTTGTCCCCAGGATTCATGTTTAGGACCCGTTCTGTGGATCCTAATAATGGAGACTTGGTTCACAGAAATGAGGCAACTAGATTGTGAAGGGGTCTATGCACAAGCCTTTGCTGACGATACACTGGTGGTGGTCAGTGGGAAGTCAGTTAAGTCTCTTGAGCTTAAAATACAAAAGGTATGGACCCAGTGTCAAAATTTGGCAAAGAAAGTTAAACTAAAATATGCTGTGCAAAAAACAGCGTATTTATTTCACCCTGTTAGCAAACTTTTACGCAGACCAGTTATCAAAATTAATGGTCAGCATGTGATCAAAGAATCTTGCATGCCGAGGCATGTAATTTTACATGGATACCACATGTGGCAAATATTCAAATGAAGCTTAGCACTATAGCTGCTAGGCTATTTGTCATATGTGGTAAAAAATGGGGGACCAAACCGAATGTTCTGAAAATGATTTATAAAAAGGCAGTGGAGCCTATGATCCTATATGCTGCTGAGAGCTGGGGCTCTAGAGCTAAAGACTCCCCGCATCGTAAGAAGTCTTGATGTGGTGCAAAGACCATTTTTGTTAGCAATTTGTAGAGCATATAGAACTACCTCAAACCGAGCTCTTCAAGTACTGTCTGGAATAGAGCCTTTGAGCATTAACGTCCAGGGCAGGTATGAGCAATGGGTGATGAAGGAAGGCTACAGTGAGGTTATGGAAAAACCAATAGAAGAAAGGTGTAGCCCCACCCAGGTTTGAGGGAAGCATATACAATAGAGGTATACAGCACAAGTATTCTCCTAGATAAAGATGTAGTCGTTGGGTTTTCTGACGGCTCAAAGATGAATAAAAGAGTTGGCTGGGCATGGGCTATTATACAAGACGGAGTGAAAAGATCTGAAGGCGGGGGTCGGATCCCTGACGCATGCTCTGTCTTTCAGGCAGAATTGATTGCCCTGGAAAACATTCTCAGCAACTTACATCTGAACATGAGAAGCCAGGAGAAGGTATCCTCTGTTGTTATATGTGTTGTTGTATTTTCAGTTCTGCAGGTTGCTGCCAAGGGCGACCTAAACTATCCCCTAGCTGTTGAAGCAAACCGACATTTAGGCTCTCTTCAGAGACTAGTATGTAACCCCAGAGTGATGTGGATAAAAGCTCAGGCAGGCCATAAATGGAATGAAGTTGTTGATCAACTAGCAAAGGCCAACACGATGAAAAATATGCATGATGTATATCCATATCGAAAGGGGTTTATTACATCCAAAATAACGGTTAATAAGAGAGCTAAATGGCAGCAAATGTGGGATAGTGCAATAACCGGTCGTCAGGTCTACAATCTGTTTCCAAGTCCAGATATAGACAGGATCATAACAAGCAAAATGGTACATTTGGTTACAGGACATGGTCCCTTTAACAGGTATCTTGCAAGATTCAAGATAAAAACTGTGAACTTGTGTATTTGTGGTAAAGAGGAGGGCACTATGGAACATGTGATATTTAGGTGTGAAAATAGCACACGGTCTTCGGCAAGGGGTAAACTTCATAGACATTTACAGAGGACCTTTGTGTGTCACTGGCCATGCGCTGTTTTCCTTCTGATGAGTCCAGAAGTCATCACATGTTTTAAAGAGTTTGCAGAGGAGGCGGTTTTTAATTATGAAGAATCCGAAATTGAAATTTTATAGAGGAGCACGTCCTCTATTCTTTTATTCTTTTATTTTTTTAGAATTTTATATTAATATATTTATATAGTACTTGTTTTAAAATAAAAATTATATTTAAACAGAGATATTTATTTCCTTTTGTTTATATTTTTAAGTAAAGTGTCGTCAAGTAAAATAAATTTAATGGAACTGCCTTAGGGCAGGGGCATGGGGTGGCTGCAACAAGAAAGTGTGTATTTATTGCCTAAAGCAGAAAGGCGGGTGGGCAATGGCGAAAGCCAGAAATTTATAAATGTATACTAAATTCAACAATGTTCGTTAAAAATGTTTTCTGTTGTAATATGTGATAAATTGATAATTGACTAATGTAAAAGAACACAAAAATATAGGCCTATAGATCTTGTTTTTCCGTATGTGTGATCCAACTCTAAGTGAATGACACTTATTTGTTTGAATTCATCTCATAGTAAACGGTGAATGTTACATCAGCAGAAGCATATTTCATGTGAAAACACGTGTTATAACTCCTAACATTCCTTGGAATTGGTGCGATGCAGCAGATAAATTGTCTTCTGACTACTTTACAAGAATGTTATCAAACCATTAATATTTCACCTAAAGAACCCGTCAGAAATTCACACAATAAACTCACAGCTGACACAAGATAAAACGCATCCACTATTTTTTGTTGTTGTATGAATGAAACCTAAATAAACAAATGGAACAGGATTTATTTACTTTTCCTAAGCTCATTCTCATTGCCGTAGAAGAAAAAAAGTGTAAAAAACTTACATTTGTTAAATAAACATTAGGTCTGTAAATACTTTATAAAGCAGAAACTTGTGCAGAATGCGAAGAGAACTGAGGAAAAAAAAAAAGATTACATTTTATTTACAACTTTATTGCAACAAAATCGGGTTGAGTGGCGGATTGACGTGTTTTCAAAACAAGCGACAATCTTTTACTAATGACAATTGGAATAAGAGCCAAATGAAAATGGAATTGCATGCACACTTTCAGTGGCTATATCGCAAAATTATTTCGAAAAATCTCCGCAAAGAGCGGAGGCAATACATCCAATGTTAAAGAAAAAATGTCAATTTTTAAAATACACAGTCACGGCGGCAATGTTTATTTTTCATATTTAAATTTGTCCAATATTAAGTTTTCAAAGTAGAAGAATGAAGTCGAAAGTCGGGATCTGTCGTTGCAATGTATTTTTTATGGAAAGGGGCCAAACTTGGCACACAGGCGACTTTTACAACACTTTTTCCAACGTCGGTCTCCAGAAGATTTAAGTTTAGAAAGTGCTAGGTTTTATCGCCGAGAAGTCTTTCAAAAGTCGCCTGTGTTGCAGTCTTTATATAGAAAATGCATGATGACAGCAGAGCGACCTTTAACTTCAGTTTGTTGCCAAAAAGTCTTCTAAAAGTCGCCTGTCTGCCTGCCAAGACTCTTGGAATCGCCCCCCCCCCCAAAAAAAAAATCATCCTAGCTGGCAACTTCTTATGAAAACAGAATTTTTCACGCTTCTATGTGAAGTTTTTTCCATTTGGGGTGAAAATTTGAACTTTTTGAAAACATGAATTGGTGAAAAAATTAAACAAACGTGGCCTTTGCCTACGATATAGTGAATGGACGCGGGGCCATCATTTCGTCTATTTTTCAATAGTTGAAATTTTCAAAAAGTTCATATTTTCACCCCAATGAAAACAAGGCCTTAGGGTTTGAAAGTCTAAGGATTTGTTTATATTCCTTTGCTAAGCAGCCTGAACCTGAAGCTCTGACGTCATTTTTGAAGTCAAAAATGACGTCAGAGCTTCAGGTTTTTGCCTTCGCCAGAGCATGAAGCTATTGTTTAACTTTTCAAAACTTAGCAGCTTAAAGCACCAATCATGAAACGGATACACAAATGGGATGAACAAGTCACACCTTTTTTCTTCCAGAAGGCGAAGGGTTCTATTGTTTTATGTATCTGTTTTATAGGGTATAAATGTTAGAAAATATCGTAAACCTTGCAAGACCACATGTTTTTTTCTATGAATAAGCTAAACTTTGGTGAGCTAATTTTTAGGAGCTTCAAAGTTTGCGAGAATCTTAGCAAAGTTTGGAGTATAGGAAAGTTAAATGACTGCAAATGCAGTATATTGAGCGTATAAAACATGCATAACGGGTTGACATGTTATATAAGCTGCAGTTTCCAAAATATGCAAATGATGGAAAACAACAGAATAAAACTGGTTTTTCGACATATAATTAGTATTACGACGGAATTAAGTGGTTTGGAAACTAGAAGTGCAAATGACTCACTTAAGGAAATTTTCATGTTTATATCTTTTTTTTTTCAAAATAAACATTTGGCAATTTTAAAATAACTAATTTTGTTTGGAAGCATATCACTGTTATACCTTGTACACACGTGAACTAAATGAGTTCAAATTAAATGTGTTTAGGTGAATTATACGAAATCCAGTTAAGGACTTAGCTTAAATTACAAAACGGTGCATGCTATAGTTTTTGAAATATGCATCTAAATACATACTACGTGCTCCACTCGACAGTGTATAATAGTAAATGTTTTATGCACCGGTGCCTGAAAGAACTGGCGCAGGTGGCATTTACCACCTTGCCACCAGTGCCAGTACACGCCCCTGCTCCTAAAAGAGCCGGACAAACGAATTTGTTGTGCTGGATCCAACTGCATGTTATGAAGCATAACGGGAGGTAAAATGTATAGCATATCAATCATTAGTACGTCCCCATCTAGAATACTGCAGCTCCATGTGGAATCCACACACTGCAGATTTAGCTCACTCCATAGAAATGGTTCAACACAGGGCTGCTAGGTTTGTTTGTGGTAAATACGGATATGTTGACAGTGTAACTAAAATGCTTTCAGAGCTTGGTTGGGATAGTTTACATGCCAGATGTTCAGATTTTAGTTTTAATAATATCTTTAATCGAATGCTAGAAGGCTCTTGCCCTAAACCTACTTCAAGTAAACTTTACAGAGCATTATATTTGGGTAGGGGTGACCACTCTAATAAGGTTGGAGAGATTTTTGCACGAACAGATTCTTATTACTGGTCATTTGTCCCTAGGGCGATTCGACAATGGAACTCGCTTGCCGGGGATCTTGTGCAGGGAAAACGCATTTTATGGGAGTCATAATTTTGTTTTGTTTTGACAATGCATATATTTGCAGCATAATTAAAAAAAATATGGAAATTGTTGTTGGGTCTTTATATTTTCTGGTTTTGACAATGCATTCTCAATGCTGCACTTAAGACTCTTGTCCCTCTGCCATAGGCCTTTAAGGCTGCTTGCAGAGTAATTTTTCAAATTCAAATAACATTAGGCACTGCAGCGCCACCGTAAGGAGGAGATCGTAACAGCAAAATAAATATCTATTCAGCTATTTTAATTTCAAGAAAAATAAAGAGCAAACAATTTGTTTTTGTGTTTAAATTTTTCATTTATTTATTTTTTTTTTATTTTATTTTTTTTCATTTTGCCAACTGTATGAAAGTAATTTTTCTTATTTGTAGTTTTCTACAGTAAGAAACATTTATTGATTTTTTTGTGATTCTTAAACTTTTACATGTACTGTGTACAGTGTACTTACTGTATTGCATTTTTCATTATGAATGCAAGACATGTGTTCAAATTAATTTCTATTTTATTTCTAAGCACATATTCGCATATTCTTTTTTTGAAAGTATATGGCTTGTATATACCCATCAAAACAACACTGTGTTTAGAAAATTTAAATGATTCATATTACTGTTTTTGTTCTTCTTCTCCTCAGTTCTACAAGTTTAATTGTTCTGTGTTATCTATATGTGTGTACATTCATGTAACTTCCTTTAAACAGAAAAACTTTATTTAAAGAGACCATATTACCTCTAGAAATTTCTACTCAAAATTATGAAGAGACTTTACCTTTTGATTGTAAAAATGATGTTTATTTTTTTAAAAGGACCTTCTTAAGAGCCTAGATAGACGTCCATCTTGTTGTTTTGAGCAGACGACAACGAGACAAATGAGTGTTCTTATATGGTGTTACTAAAACTGCAAGAAATCGCCTCACAATCGCTCAATTAAAATACAGGAAAGCGCAAAATGCAAACAAAAGTATTGTTCATTACGTGCTCGATTTATATATAATTTTTGAAAATATCTTTCTATTTTTAAACAACGTTCAAAATCGTTCGTTTTTTCAACCCCAAGTTAAATCCCATTTGGATCAAAAACCACCCCACAAACATTTTAAAAACTCTCGTTTAAAAACGATTTAAAAGAATAACAAAATAATTATCACATACTTTCATGTATTGGCTTCACGATGTTTCCTTTTTATAAACATTGAAAAGGTAATTCTATTTTTTAATAACGTTTAAAATCGTACATTTTTTAACTCCATGTTCAATTCAATTCAATTAAATACACCTGCAATCAGCTCGAAAGCCATGTGGCAGGGGGGGATTGCTCCCAATCACGACTGACTGTCATTATTTAAAAATAAGACATCATCATGAAATTGAAATCGTCCTAACAAAGAACTATTCACAGGAAGAGAATTCCATAGTCTAATAACATTAGGAAGAACAGACCTAAAATATGCATCAGTCCTAGCCATTAATTCTTTGAAAGTCTTTGAATGCCCAAATCTACCTTTACGAGGATTTCTAGTTAGTAAACCATTAAGCAGAGTAATGTTATCACAAGACAGCAAACGCCCCAAAAGAGCGAGGCTTTGCTCATTTCTTCGGCCTGCTAATGATTCCCATTCTAGCTCTTGGAGCATAGACTATACGCTGTAAGTATATGCATACTGACCCTTTACAAATCTTGCAGCCCTACGCTGCACCATTTCTATTTCTTGTTTTAGGTTATTTCTAAATGGGCTCCAAATTGGGGAACAATATTCTAAGATAGGTCTAACTAGGGTAAAGTAACAGACCTTCTTTACATTTTCTTTACAATGTTTAAGGGTGCATTGGACAAACAGCAGCCTCTGATTAGCTTTGGCAACTGCTTTGGTTATATGATCTTTCCAAAGCATGTCCTTGGACAAGGTTAAGCCAAGATATTTGATGGTATCAACATGGGTTAGCTGAACATCTCTCGTTGTGTAATCTGCCATGCAAGATTCACGCTTTCGGGAAACTCGCATAACATTGCATTTACTCCTATTCAGTTGTAATTGCCACTCAGAGCACCACTCTTCACCAACCACTCTTCACAACACTAATCCTCCTGTAAACAACAGCATCATCTGCAAACAAACGCATCGTACTGTTGCATCTGTCTGCCAGATCGTTTATGAACATAAGGAAAAGCAGTGGTCCAAGAATGCTACCCTGAGGTACACCAGATGTTACTTTAGCCCAGTCTGACACAGCACCATCAATTTGGACTCGCTGTTGTCTATTTGATAAGAATGATGATGTCCACGAAATTACTTGTTTATTTAAGTTAAAAGTCATCATTCTTTTAATTAGTAGTGAATGCTTCACTGTATCAAATGCTTTTGCAAAATCTAAAAATACCAAGTCAAATTCGCCCTTACTATCCAAGCCAGATTGTATGTCTTGGATGAATAGTGCTAGCTGGGTATCACATGATCTGCCTTTACGAAAACCATGCTGGTTTTCATGAATTAATTTATGGTTTTTTAAATGCTTGATTGTATTAGAATAAATTATATGCTCGAGAGTTTTACAAACAATGGAGGTCAGAGAAATGGGTCTATAGTTCTTTGGACAATTTTTATCGCCTGTTTTAAAAATCGGGCAGATATTTGCTTGCCTCCATGCCATAGGCAGTGTACCACTATCAAGGGAATCTTGGAAAAGTTTACTTAAAAAAGGGCTAACGTCTGTGGCCAGCTCTTTTAGCAATCTTGGCGAGATTTCATCTGGACCAGCTGATTTATTAACATCTATATTACAAAGCAAATTTTGTAATCCAGTGGAGTTTTTGATTATATCAGGCATGACATGAGATAAGGTGCCAAGTTGAGGTTCCTCGTCGCCATCATTAGCATGAAAGACACTTTGAAAATAATCGTTAAGTGTGCTTGCAATAACCTGTTTGTCAGTACAGACATCACCAAGTGGTGTTATAATTGAAGTTATATTATTTTGAATTTTGTTGATATTTTTTACATATTTCCAGAACAACTTGGGATTTTTATGGAGTGATGCCCCTAAGACATTATTAGTAAAGTTTAAGTGTTCTTTTTTAAGCAAACGTTTCACAAGACATCACTGGGAATTAAACTGCAATTTAATAGTATCATTCACGTTAATCTTCATTTTAGATCTAAATTTGCGTTGCAATCAAAAGGATATCCCTGGAGACATGGTCACTTGGACTTGGTTGCATCTCGAAGGTGTACACTGGTCCAAGTGTAAAAAAGCACAGAGATTTCCACTGTCATGCTTGTCACGTACATTTTTATCCATTACAAACTATGGGCCCATGACACTTCACCTTTAATGAAACAATTCATCTTTGTGGTTCTTATGTCTTCTTCAACAAAGATGAATAAAAGTGTTATAACAACAAGCAGTGTTGTCCTTTCATCTTAACTCATCTTCTAAATCAATCGGAGGCAACATAGGACAAGGAGGCAAATGAACCCCATAGGGAGAACGACAAGACAATCCAGAAGTGGTGGTAACCACCTTTCTGAAGAATTACATCCTCTTCTGGAAGCCATCGGTCATCCATTGCTATCCATCTACTTCTGGCTCTCCATCCTACCTCATATGGCCGGTAGCCATACGATACAGGAAGGCATGTGGAGTTCGTTGCAGCGTCGTATGTGAGGGGGCAGTGAGGCTGCGTCTCACACCAGTCCATTGATCTATTTCCTTTTCCTTAAAAATACAATGGGTAAAGATTCGTTTGAACGGACTAGCTTTCGTAAATATACACCGAGAAATTGAAATCGCTCCATCTGTCGCAGTCCATGTCTGGATCGGCGTCAAAAAAGGTGAACATTTTTTTTTTGATACAGTAGAACTTCGATTATCAGAACTAATGTCGGACATGGCTAGTTCTGATTAGAGACCTACATAAAGCCCATGGGTCGGTGAGCTTTTGCAAAAGCCCATGGGTTGGGCTGGGCCTGGGCCGGTATTTTTATGTTAAAGGTCCATGGACCTGGTGGGCTTCGTGGGTCTGGTGGGCTTCGTGGGCCCGTGGGTTTGGTGGCCTTTGTGGGCATCACAGGTTTGGAAGGCGTTTCATCACTTCTCTCATGGGGTTCTTTACAAATGTATAGAACTGAACCACATATTATTTCACACATTAATAAAAGTATAACATATTTCTCACTGACCAATCAATAAAATCAACATATTAAAGCCGTTAATGGGGTAGTTTCTTTTCTTCGTAAGCATGCGAACCATTTAATGTGGAAATTAGAGACCTACACAAAGCCCATGGGATGGTGGGCTTTTGGGCTGGGCTTGGATAGGCATATTTATGTTAAAGGCACATGGGCCTGGTGGGTTTTGTGGGCCTGGTGGGCTTCGTGGGCCTGGTGGGCTGGGTCCAGCATAAAGTCTCATGGGCTGGGCTGGGCTTCAAATTTTTACTCAATGTAGTTCCCTAGTTCTGATAATTGAAAGTTCGTATAATTGAATTCACAATATAAAAAGTGGGAAAAAGTAAGAAAAACCCGAATGCAAAGAAATATTTTTATTTACATAAATAGTATTTCCATTAGAATAAGTAAATAAAAAATTAGTTCCGACAATCGACGTTCTATTGTAATTTGTTTAACAAAATCCTTTACTTTATGAAAAGGAAAAAAGCAATTTCTGGTTTAGAAAATAAAACAAAAAATTAAAGTTTGACTAATTAAGTAGATTGGTAAAAAAAAGTGAGTGAAAATAGAAATCCATCTGATTTTTTTTATATAATATCAGTTTTCTATTCTTGGGGAGGGCTCCACAATGCCTAGAAATGGCATTGGCGCCACCGTTGAAATATGGAAGTGATTAATGTTATGACATAGCTTTAGTTTTGCTGTAAAAAGAAATTTCCATTCTTGTGTTACAAAATTTTGTAACATCACCTGACAGATACAATGTAAAAATTACTATCATGATTTAAGGATGGAGCTCCATACTAATTAAGAAAAAACAATGCATCTAAATGGAAACTTCATGATTACGAAGCCAGAATAACGCCTGGCACACAGAGAGAGAGAGAGAGAAAAAAAAATCGACTTTCTGTTATAAATTGCAACTAAGAAAACAAGAAAACACAATGTCTCATAGAACCCATTCAGAGACTTAAAAATTCATAATTAATAATAATAAAAATATAGATAAACAATCTCTCTTTTGTAAGCTGGTAGAAATATAAAATCAAGAAAAACAAAGAAAGATGCTGACGGGAATTGGCAATCGCAATCTTCGAAGAATGCTTTTTTTGTTGTTGTTTTTTTGAAAAGGGTTATTAAAAGATTGGTAAACAAAGAAAAAAACGAAATTGTTCAACTACAGTGAAAAATTATGAGACTTGTTTTCAAATCGGATTATAGGTGATGGGGATTATATGAAGGAACATTAACTGTTTGGTCATTTATTAAACTGCTGTTTAAAGTTGCAGTGAAAGAGATATACATGTAGACATTTACCCTATGAACACTTGCCCTAAAGACACTTGCCCTAAAGACACTTGCCCTAAAGACACTTGCCCTAAAACCATTTGCCCTAAAGACACTTGACCTAAAACCATTTGCCCTAAAGACACTTGACCTAAAACCATTTGCCCTAAAGACACTTGACCTAAAACCATTTGCCCTAAAGACACTTGACCTAAAACCATTTGCCCTAAAGACACTTGACCTAAAACCATTTGCCCTAAAGACACTTGACCTAAAACCATTTGCCCTAAAGACACTTGACCTAAAACCATTTGCCCTAAAGACACTTGACCTAAAACCATTTGCCCTAAAGACACTTGACCTAAAACCATTTGCCCTAAAGACACTTGACCTAAAACCATTTGCCCTAAAGACACTTGACCTAAAACCATTTGCCCTAAAGACACTTGACCTAAAACCATTTGCCCTAAAGACACTTGACCTAAAACCATTTGCCCTAAAGACACTTGACCTAAAACCATTTGCCCTAAAGGGACATTTGCCCTAAAACCCCTTTTTTGTTGTCTTTTCATACTGTTCAGTCTTTTGGTGGAGTATGTTAAATAGGTTCTGCATGCTGCAGGTGCGCAAAAACGCCAAATAATGAAAATTTACCCCACTGATTAGGGCAATTAAATGTCCTTTTAAGGCAAGCGGTTTTAGGGCAAATGGTTTTCGGGCAACTGTTAGTTTAGAGCAAATGTTCTTTTAGAGCAAATGGTTTTAGGTCAAATGTTCCTTTAGGGCAAGTGGTTTTAGAAAAAATGTTCCTTTAGGGCAAATGGTTATAGAAAAAATGTTCCTTTAGGGCAAATGGTTATAGAAAAAAATGTTCTTTTAGGGCAAATGGTTTTAGAAAAAAATGTTCCTTTAGGGCAAATGGTTTTAGAAAAAAATGTTCCTTTAGGGCAAATGGTTTTAGGACAAGTGTCTTTACGGCAAATGTCCCTTTAGGGAAAATGTCCCACACCTGCAGTGAAATACTGTTGTTGGCCAAGTCGCCTTTTTTTTCAAAGAGCTGCAAAAAACAGCAAAAGAGCACAAATGCAAACAAGCTGATATTTATCGTGAAAATTTCAAATAGACAGTTTCTTTCCGAGCGGTGCAAACATTGTGGATGCCATTGTGGCTTCACTTCCAAGCTGTTTTTGAAAAAACCCAAAAATATGCGTGCACTAAAAGTGTTAATTTCTGCACCAAACCTGCAAATATATGCAGAAGAAAAAAAATCAACAGTTGTCTGCATATTGTTTTAATTAAATTTGAGAATAACAACAATGATTTTGAAGTAGTATTTGAAGTAGAAATATTATTAAGGCTCGGATTTTTATGCATTTATCAAGCAATTGTTTCTCAATCTGTGGAGCCCAAGAGCCAATTGTGAAGTAACAATTCTCGTTTAGATCAACCAACAATTATTGGTTTTTGTCAATCAAAAAACACCTTAGAGGGTAATACTCTACTTGACAACTGATAGTAACCATATATCTAGCCTCAAAACAGCCTTTTTGATAAAGAAAAAAGCATAATTGTTGGTTGCTGTAACGAGAATGGTGATTATTTCACAATTGGCACTTGGGGCACAAATTGAGACACAGTTACTTTATAGTGCATAAAAATCCGAGCCCTAGTAATTATATACATGTTGTTGAAGTGTGGATAATTGATTTCAATATTTAGAAATTAAAATTTTTAAAAGAAACTTAAGAAAATGCAAAAATATGCATTTAAATAGAAGATCTGCCCATCATGCATTTTTATGTACCAACGCCAAAATATGCCAAATCATTCACGAATTGGATGTTCCTTTAATCAGCACATTCATAATGTAATGAACCACTTTCTGGAGAGGAGAAGCAGAATTAAATCTGGGCTACAGTTCGCTCTTTCGGGCAGACTGAAAGTGGTTGGCTAGGACACATTTTCTACTTTGGTTCGGGAGGAAGGGAACAATAGCACCGCAACTAGGAATTTTGCACCCGGAGCCTACATTACTGCAAACGCCCCTTACCTCCCTACAGGCTACTCAAACAAATTTGAGTAGTTTGTATAGTGTGAATAGTGTGTTATACCTAGTACACACTTGATAATTTAAATTAGATACCTACATAAAGCCCATGGGCTAGTGGGCTTTTGCAAAAGCCCAGCCCAGGATCTGGTGACCTGGTGGGCCTCGTTGGCTTTGTGGGCCTCATGGGGTTGTTGCCTTTGTGGGCAATCAAGGGTTTGGATGGGTGTTTGCTCATTTTTTTCATGGGATTTTTTACAAATGTATAGAACTAAATTCACATATTATTTCACGCATTAACAAAACTATAACAAATTCTTCACTGACCCATCCATAAAATAAACTTATTAAAGCCAATAATGGAGCAGTTTCTTTTCTTGGAAAGCATTTGAACTTGTGAACTGTTTAGTATAGAAATTAAGATACCTACACAAAGCTCATGGGCTGTCCTTGGCTTGGGTTGGCAGTTTTATGTTAAAGGCCCATGGGCCTGGTGGGCTTCGTAGGCCTGGTGGGCCCTGTGAAGGGCAAACAAACAATATGTGCAAATCAATTCAGTTAATTAATCTGAAAATATTGAGTTAATACTTAAATATAATATATAAACTATTGACAAAATATTGATTTAGTATTTCAATTTAAAATAATAAAGTCAATTTTTATTTGGATTCATGTCCTTAACTGGATTCCGTATATAATTCACCTAAATACATTTAATTTGAATTCATTTAACTCATGTGTGTACAAGGAATTAGCTTAAAATCAAAACCTACTACTGTATATTCTCTTTAATAGGTATTGCTTATAAGTTATAGCAGTGTACAACTTTTTATAAATTTTGCAAATTGCACGATGGGTTTACTAGTGTGAATAATTTGAACAATACATGAAAACTACTACATTATATGCAATAAGGAAAATAGTTAAAAAAAAAAGTAGAATTTCAAAATTTATAACTTTTTTAATTTTAATTTCTAAATGTTTGGCGCCCCTGTTTTGTTGGCGTTCGGAGATTAACTTTCCCCCCATCCTCCTCGTTGTTGCGCCACTGGGAACAAACCAGTCCCCTTTTATTTCCTCACAAGTTCCTCTCTCTAGAACGTTTACAGCTTAAAGAATCTTTTTTGCTGTCTGTTACTCCTCAGGCTTGCGCCCGATTAAAAGCCGCTAGATTGTGTAGTCTTCCCTGGTCTCATTTAGTGTTGGTGGATCCAGGTTTTCACCTGGATTGGCGGCTCTAAATGAGAAAATGTTAAAAGTTCCTCATTTGGCTTAATTCTCTGGCTTGTACACAAAAACACGGACTTATATTACCCAAGAAGAGTATTCCGAGAAGTCTTTCTCAAAATCCTCTAATTGGTTACTTACAAAAATAAAAAAAAAAAACAATTAAACCAATCAGATCGATTGACCAGTGGTCAAGAAAATATTAAATTATGACTCCTCTCTTAAATAACGTAAAATACAAAAGAAAAATGCAACACCCCCCATTGACTTAGTGTTGTCGTTTATCAGAAAGATCTGTTTATGTTAAGGGGTGGGACTCAGAAGAAAGGGCCCAGGCCCCGGCGAGGTGCGAACCAAACAAGGATATTGGTATCCTTGTGAGCTTTAAAGGGAGAAATCATCTGCAGGAGAATTAGGTCAACTCTCTGTACAACGGCACAGAAGGATGACAAAGTTCCGTGTCACTCCACAAAAAAAAACCGAGCCAGGATCGCTCCTGGACTGATCATTTCAATATCTTATTGTTAACAAAAAACTATGCAAAACATAAAAATCCTAGCCACTGATCAGCAGATGATTCCTTGCAGTGATTGGAAATTGTTATGTTCAGATTTGCTTGGATTTATGTAATGGATAAAACCGAACCATTTCTACTCGGTTTGCAACCGGTTTAATCGGTTCGCAATTTTTTGGAAACCAGTTCTGAGCAGTTTGTCGATCTTGTCGAACTGGTTCGAACAAATTCCCAATATGCATTAGCATATTTCTGCTATAATGAGTTTAATGACTGTTTTTTTATGTGTTTTAGGGTTTAGAACTGAAGGGTCAAATGATATACTGTCCGGAATCTGACTGTATGGTGTTCATCGGCTCGCCTCTCGTTGACGGACTAGATGCACTGACCGGAAGTGGACTCTATATTTCAGACATCCCCATCCACGACGCTACTCGAGATGTCGTCTTAGTGGGCGAACAAGCTCGAGCTCAGGATGGGCTCAAAAGAAGAATGGATAAACTTAGGGCCAAAGTGGAGGAGGCTAGCAAAGCAGTTGAAGCCGAACGTTTGAAAAATGTCGACCTTTTGCACCTCATTTTTCCACCAGACATTGCAAAGAGGTTGTGGCATGGCGAGACGATTGAGGCTCAAAACCACGACGACGTTACTATGCTTTTTTCGGACATTGTCGGTTTCACGTCCATCTGTTCAACAGCGACTCCCATTATGGTCATCAACATGCTCAATGGGCTCTACACTCAGTTCGATGTGCATTGTGGGCTGCTTGACGTCTACAAGGTGGCGATGAATTTGGGCGAAACACTTAAATAAAGTACCAACATTCAATCATTTATTTTATTGTTAGATCGAGACAATCGGTGATGCTTACTGTGTCGCAGGAGGTTTACACAAAAGAAGTTCGACACATGCCCATCAAGTAGCGTGGATGGCCCTTCGTATGATGGAAGAGGCAAAGCGAGAAAAGGCCCACGATGGGAAACCAATTCAGGTAAATCGTTAATTTATTTATGGAGCTGCCTGCGTGATTTATGTTTAGGGAGAAAAAAAGGGTGAGGTGTCGTAGCCTCCAAATCGCAGGTTCGAGGACTGATCTATCGGGCATGTTCCAGATCGACCGCTTAGGTTGATGCCAAGTTTTTCCATACTGTTTTTGTGATGAAGTTCGATATAAGTTTAAAAATTGCCCAAGAAAAAACAAACAAACAAGAGTTAATAACTCAGCTGCAACTTTTCGGGATTTTAAAATGCAAATTTCGGAACTTTTTTTGGGACATAAAAATTGCCAATTCTGGCACTTTCCGAACAAAAAATCATAAATTTTTAGGACATAAAAATCTTTCAAAATACATTTATTTTTTGTCAAGTCATTAACTTTTCAATTGTACTGCAGAGCATTAAAGCTCTTCAGTATTTTCAGGTGACAGTCAAGTGCGCGAAATCAAAGGAGCAAACATGACTTTGATTGAAAAATCCATTGAGAAATAAAATTTGGGAACGGTTGCACTTGTAGGTCACAGTGTAGCTGCATTGGTCTTAGCAGTGGCGGTATCCCTTTCGGTCGAAATTTTTTCGGTCGACAAGCATCAGGGATTGGATTGGAGGCTAACAGTGACGTCAATAAAAAGTAATACGGAGCGGTGAATGAAAGAGCTACCAAAAAAAATATAACCCTTTCTCCCTAACCTAACCTAACCCCTATTCTAAACAAACCAAACCGAACCGAACCTAACTATTTCGCTCCTCACTGCTCCCTATTACTTTTTATTGACGTCACTGTTAGCCTCCAATAAAATCCCTGAGGCTTGTTGACCGAAAAAATGTCGACCGAAAGGGAACACACCTTTTAGCAGTGGACATAAAAGAGGGTTACCAAAAAGGGTGGAAAAGAGAAACAGGATCTTGAAAGTTTGGACCCACATTCTTTCAAGAATGCAAGAAAGTTTTTCAAAAAAAAAACTAAAAATCTGCCAGTTTTTTGGAAAATATTTAATAATCTTGCGAGAAAAGACCAATTTCAGAAAAAAAAAAACGATTTCGGGATTTTTGGGAAAAACAACCATGTTTAAATCGACCTGAAATTAGACGATAAACGTTCTGCTATTGTCAAAATCTCACTTGGACCAGCCAAAAAAAATCGGGATTTTCCTAAAAGTTGCAGCTCTATTAATAACAGAAAATCCAAAAAAAGTTAAATTATACATTTTTAGGAGAATTTTTAATGGATGTTTTTAATTTGCTTACGAATACTTAATGGAATTTAACATAAGAGTTAGAAATTCGCGATTTTGAAATAGTTTTTAAATTTATAACTGCACTAACCAATTTTGTGTCATTCTATCACTGAATCAGCATATATTTAAGATGCACATTTCACTTTAAAAACTTAATATTGGACAACTTTAAATATGAAAAATAAACATATTGCCGCCGCGACTGCTGTGTATTTTAAAAATTAACATTTATTTCCTTTAACATTGGGTCTATAGGCTCAATAGAAAAACGATGCTAGCACTCTTTGCGGAGATTTTTCGAAGTAATTTTGTGATGTGTAGCGTCTTAAAAGAAAAAAAGAGGGTTTGGTTATAACTTATAAGTTATAAACTATGAATTGTAGCTACTAAATCACAATTACAATTACAAGTAGTACGCTGCTAGCAGCCAAATAGGCCTATGGCAGAGGGACATAAAAGTCCACATGCAGCATTAAGCATTGCCAAACTCATACACATGCACACATATAGAAATAACAAAATGAATATACAATTGTCAATCCCACAAAACAAAATTATCCCCATTCACCCCTTCCTCAGGAAGAGAGTTCATTTGTCTATATTATATAAGCACATGCATTTTCCTACGTACTACTGATACAGTGGTACTTGCTACTCGTTATTTAGCTACTAAAGTAGCCCCACGTCATGTTTATGTAGTCTAGCCTTTATACTGTAAGCAAAAATGAAAATAGAACCATATGTAATTTTGGTCAAGTGTCTATCCCGTTTTTTGTGCCCTTGTATAAGTTAACACTGTTGCTTTATTTATTTATGTCTTTGTTTTGTGTACACAGTTAAGAATTGGACTTCATTCTGGATCAGTTTTGGCGGGTGTCGTTGGTGTAACAATGCCAAGGTATTGTCTTTTCGGAAACAATGTCACGATAGCTAACAAATTCGAATCCGGAAGTGAACCTCTGAAGATCAACGTCAGTCCGACAACATACGAGTGAGTATATACAGTCAAACAATTGATTGATTTTTTTTTTCTTCTTCGTGCCACATATCGATCGTACACGTTTCTTAATGTTATATTATTGCAACACTCCAAAAGTCTTATTCAAAAAATTGTAATTGGTTCTGTTTGTGTTCGCCTTTTCATATATATTTGTTTTTTCAAGAAATTTCTCTAGATTGAACGATAAGTTCCCACACACAATGAGCTAGTTAGGTTTAGTTCACACCACGAATTAATTAATGCAAGTTTGCGCTTCTTCTTTAAACTATGCACATGCTCAACAGAGAGCGGTTTTTATTACACGGGCTTGGAATTTTGTTTAAAAAAAAGCGAAATTTGGGCTGAATTGAAGACAAAACTCAAAGAATTCGGAAAAAGAATTGGCAAAGAAAAAAAAAATATCAATTGTATTCCATAAAAAATTCCAAAATAATTTTAAAACATATAACTTTTTGTATTCAAATGTCAGCATGATTAAATTGGGTGTGTGCCATTTGACCTAAAGATCTTGCCCAACGGACAGTTGCAATAACGCCATTTGCCCTAAAGGGACATGTGCCCTAAACACTTGTGCTAAAATCATTTGCCCTAAAGGGACATGTGCCCTGAACACTTGTGCTAAAATCATTTGCCCTAAAGGGACATGTGCCCTAAACACTTGTGCTAAAATCATTTGCCCTAAAGGGACATGTGCCCTAAACACTTGTGCTAAAATCATTTGCCCTAAAGGGACATGTGTCCTAAACACTTGTGCTAAAATCATTTGCCCTAAAGGGACATGTGTCCTAAACACTTGTGCTAAAATCATTTGCCCTAAAGGGACATGTGCCCTAAACACTTGTGCTAAAATCATTTGCCCTAAAGGGACATGTGCCCTAAACACTTGTGCTAAAATTATTTGCCCTAAAGAGGCATTTGCCCTAAATAGACAGTTGCCCTAAATAGACAGTTGCCCTAAATAGACAGTTGCCCTAAATAGACAGTTGCCCTAAATAGACAGTTGCCTAAATAGACAGTTGCCCTAAATAGACAGTTGCCCTAAATAGACATTTGCCCTAAATAGACATTTGCCCTAAATAGACAGTTGCCCTAAATAGACATTTGCCCTAAATAGACATTTGCCCTAAATAGACATTTGCCCTAAATAGACAGTTGCCCTAAATAGACATTTGCCCTAAATAGACAGTTGCCCTAAATAGACAGTTGCCCTAAATAGACAGTTGCCCTAAATAGACAGTTGCCCTAAATAGACAGTTGCCCTAAATAGACATTTGCCCTAAATAGACAGTTGCCCTAAAGGAGACAGAGCAAATGCCCCTTTAAGGCAAATGGTTCAACCATTTGTCAAGTCTCAATGAAGTGACTTACATGTAGGCCCCCAGGGGCCCTAAACCCTAACATCAATTTTTTTTTTGTTTTTTGCGATTTTTTTGTCTGAAACTAAAGAATAAAATACCGGGTATAGGCCCCTACGCGAGGCTACATTACGATTCAATGAACGTATCTTTTCAAAATAAACTCCTTAAGTAATTACTGTATTTGTATAATGTAATGTAATTTAATTCTCGGCATAGGTTTAACTTTTCGTTGTTTCGAGAAAGTTCCCTCATTTTTGAACCCCTGTTTTATTCGTAGTGCGAACAAGGCCTTAAGAGTTTTAAGACTAACAACGAAAGATAATAATACATCGAGTCAAGAAACACACAATCAAAAGTTTCGAGATCGTCATTTTAATAAGACTCCAGGATTCTAATATTGGTTGTTGTGTGGAGGGTTGAATGTAGTAATTTCAATGTATTCTTAATTGTCTTCTGTTTTTCTACAGTGTGTTTTTTTTTTGTATATTATGTTTGCTTTGAGAACGCAAATACATCTAAAGTTCTTAAGGAGACTTTGAGAAGAAGATTTCGAGCTGCGAGTAAGGGAGAAGGAGAAGGAGAGATCTCACGCATGATGAAACTTGGTTAGGACCACCATCAGAGTGCTAACAAAGATTACAATTGTAGACTATATATATATATATATATATATATATATATATATATATATATATATATATATATATATATATATATATATATATATATATATATATATATATATATATATATATATATATATATATATATATATATATATATATATATATATATATATATATATATATATATATACACACAATATTCGCACTGTTTGTCTTAATGGTGCGTGGCAGGCGCCTCCAACAAATGAGGCGCAGATAAATAATGAGCGCCACATGTATACAGCAATTTAGCAATAGAAAAGAATTATTTCCAACTCATCTCAAAGCCGCAAGATTTGGTTCATTCACAAAATACCAGTAGTAGTTGAACATTGTACAAAGTGACTACAAACTAATAACAAAAAGCGTGTTAATTAAACTTAAAAAAGATTTAATGCTTGCATGTGTTTAAATTATTTAAATAGTGAGAAGCTTGATGTAACTAATTTGCTCATTCATGAAGAGCTTATTTTTCAGGATTAAGATTGGGGGGGGGGGGGTTGTAAAACTACTTTTTTCCCCTAATGTACACATTGTAGGCCCTCTGGATGTGAGGGATGGGTAGCCTTTTTTCCAATGTAGCCAATGTCAGGGACGTACACAGGCATTTAGAAATCGGGACGAACACAAGTTGGCTCCGCCCTTTTTATGACGACCGGCAAAAGGGACGACGTTGAAAAGGGTGGAGCATGTGACGTCAGACTACATAACCAACCAATTGGAAGTTGTGTTCGTCATAAAAAGGGCGAAGCCAACTTGTGTTCGTCCCGATTTCTAAATGCCTGTCTGGCCAAGGTGGTAAGGCGAAAAAAAAAAATTTTTGAAATTTTTCAAAAAAAAATATTTTTTGAATTTTTTTAATACTTTTTAACGTCAGTGATTGTAAAGTTCAGACGGATTTATAAAATATATGTATATTTAACAAAGTATAAAACCAACTAAAACCAAACATTAATTTTTTTCTAATATTTTTTTTCTAACATTATTTATTTTTCTAATATTAAAATTCTAATCCAAAGCAAAAAGTTGTTTGAAACAATTATTAAGAGGGTAGTCACTGTAACACCCTGTAAATCGTGATCCCGCCAAAACCATAGCCTGGGGGGTAAACAACTCTCAACCGTCCCTCCCTCCTCTCTGACTCACCTTTCTGACTCATGCCCAAGTGGCGGATTGATACATAAAGGACCATGGTCACTTGGACCTGGTTACACCTCGCAGGTGTACACAGGTCCAAGGTATAAAAGGACCATGTTCCTCTTTGTTCCTCAGTTCTTTCCTTTGCCTGTTTTTGCGATACATTCCAAATCATGGGCCTGAGGATTTCCAGTTAGTATATTACTATTCACCCTTGTATCTGTACTTCTTACAAGGAATGAATAAAAGTGTTGTAACAAGAAGTAGCGTTGTCTCTATGTTTATGTAAATAACTTCTCTTCAGAGGCCGGAGGTTTCATAGGGCAGGAGCTATACGATTCTCAGCAGCTACAACATCTTCTCTAGTCGGAATACCGATGGAGAAGATGTATATCAGCATCAACCGGAAGAGAGAGAGATGGCCGCCACTCTCCTGCATCGATTTCACCCCCATGCAGAAGAGTGACTACAATCTATCTCCATCCAGCTCTCTCTACAGCTCGGATCTTCTCTGTGCAGGTGTCATACTGCTCAGAGAAGAAACGAAAAGTAGAAAATGTCATCTAAAGGTTGGTAATAAAATATTGGTTGATGTCAAAAGCTCACATTTGGTGGAGGTGCGGGGTATAGCTCCATCTGCCTTCTCCGACCTGTAAACAGAAGCCGTCCTTTGTCCTAAGTCTCGTGACTGTGCCTCACGAGGCTTCGTCCGTCCTTTCTATGTTGGAGCCACGTATGGAGACCCTCGATAGCGTCAAAGTCAACCGCGTGGCGCCTGTCTGTAAAACCGCGTATGGAGACCCTCGATCACGTCAAAGTCACCCGGCGGCGTCCTTTGTGTTGGAACCACGTGTGGAGACCCTCGATAGCGTCAAAGTCGACCACGTGGCGCCTTTGTAAAACCGCGTATGGAGGCCCTCGATCACGTCAAAGCCAACCGCGCGGCGTCCTTTGTGTTGGAACCACGTATGGAGGCCCTCGATAGCGTCAAAGCCAACCGCGTGGCGCCTTTTTATGTTGGGACCATGTATGGAGGCCCTCGATCACGTCAAAGCCAACCGCATGGTACCGTTTTTGTGGAATCGCGAAAGAGACTTGTGGCTACACACACCACGTGTCGACCGCGCGATTCTGTGTCCTGTCCTTAGAGACACATGTTAAAGGAACTGCTGCATCGACATCCATTAAGCACGTGGGCAACACCTTGGTAGTAGTTCTTTGACACATGTGTTTCCGTCCGTGTTTTTGTATTTTATGTTTCCATTACAATCACCCACTGTCACCTTCACTCTTCTTTAATTTTCAAAGTGAAACCCACACCACGTGGGCAACACTTTAAACAAATTCTTCTTACTCTCCGAGAGGAGTTTGCAGTCTCATTATGAGATGAGCAAACAAATCTCATCTACTAATCTATTCATCTATTAATAGGCTTTTAAAGGACGTGTGTGTCTTTTAAAATGTCCTATTATCTTCACTCTTCATCTTTAATTTTCAAGCAAGATTCTCCCTAACTCTATCTCATTGTTAGGGGGCTTACAAGCTTAAAACACTTTTTCTAGCCACGTGGGACTTTCTTGTCCCCCCTTTTTCTTTGTTCTTTGTTTTTACACTTGTGTTTCCCTTGGGACCCTCTATGTCCCAAGTCATGTTCTTCAATTTCTTCATCATCATCACCTCAATGCATCATCACATGAACTTTCTCCATTGGACAGCACTGAAGCCCGGCCGCCATCTTGGATCGACCGGACACTCTTCAAAAAGCGCCAATGGAGCGGTTTTTCGCTCCATGTGACTCATTGTTGTACCTTCTCTCATCTTTTTGTGTCCTCTTCTCTTTTCCTCTCTTCCAGAGGGTTGCACTCACGTGCCCCCTGGCGGAGTTCCTCTTGTCAGAGAAAACTTCTCCTTTTCTTTGAATTTTCTCTCTTTTTGTGTCTTTCTCCTGGCCACCATAAAAACGTGCCCCGGAGGAACTTTTCAATCATCAATTTTTGGACATTGCAATAAACTGAACCGGAAGTGGCCACCACAGCGCCACCTACGGACTTCTTCATTCTACTCAACATAGTCCCTCACTGGGCACTGACTCTGTCTTTTTCATCCAGAGCCATCCAGCAGTGAGGACTCAAAATTTCTTCAGTCTGAACATTTCTTCTGGTTCACCAAGTATTTAGCTTGTTGAACACACTTCAATTTCTACACTGTTTTACTGTTTTAATAAAACTAAATTAAAACTTTTGATGTGCGGGCACCGCACCTAAGTTTTAAACTTTCAAAGTAAAACAGCTTTCTTTTCTTGCTTCTTTGGAGAGTTCAGCCATCTTGAACTTCTCCTTTGTTTGTGCATTTAAAAAGTTCAGCCATCTTGAACTTTTTATTTTTGTGTGTTCTTTACACACACACTCTTCTTTTCTAATTCACTTTCCGCAGTGCAATTTCGATTGGGTGGTGTACCACGCTCGAGGTTGTATTGTACATCTGCTGTTTCTTTATTGAGGTTTTTGGAATTCTCGTAACCTCCACGTGGTTGCCAAATACCACGTGTCGAGAGAGATCCTTCTAAAATCTGACACTCAATAAAGAACTCACGACGCTACACCAGTTGGGAACCAAAACTCGTCACACGCCCAACTGAGAACACGATACAACCATCACCACACTAACGGAGTGAACGGCCACTTCGTTATACACGTCACAAGCTTAGGTAATCTATCGTTACTCAGTGTATAAGAGTACGATAGTGTCGGTTGCCGACAAGCACTAAATTACCGACGCACAGTGACAACACCGACCTACAAACTGAACGAGTCCCATCATACTGGAACCGAAAAGTATAGCTCAGAGTGTACTCGAGAACCCTCGGAGCTGCACACAACGACTTGGACTTCGCCGGACTCGTTCATCACCGCACATTCACATTACACAAGCCACATCATTAATCATGGCTACCTCACACGACAATACGGGGTCCCTGTCTGATCACCAGGGTTCACACGAAGATCTGTTGGAAGTACCCGTGACTACTGATGTGACACCACCGCCGCGGCCGACTGGGGCCGAGTTTGACCACCTGTCACAACAAGTGGCTGCACTCTCGACTCGTATGTCTCAGCTCATAGATGACCGATTCACACCGAATCGACCAACTACACCACGGCGGACAACACGCACACACCGACTTCGCGACGATGACTCGGACGCCTCTTCAGCCCCCTATGTTGGCTACAGAGAGCGTCACGATCGTTACGAAAGACATTACACACCGCACACACGTCCTCTACCGCGAAACCCTGACTGGCAACAACAAGGGCAGTCAGATGATCCGCGTCACAGAGATGAGCGTGCGGAAATACCGATTATGACACGTGCTGATTCTCCTCACTCGCTTGTCCGGGTTGCACGTAGCGGTCGCCGCTCGGTACCCCCGGAACAACAGCCTCACCAAGGAGCGACACAAGGCACTTCAGTTTACGCGCCACATTTTCCACCGCAAGGGGTAGGTCTGATGTCGGCTGGAATGCCAAACGTCCAGGATGGCATCTATCGACCAACCCCCAGAGAACCCTCCGTGGAAGAATTCAATAAGAAATACAGCGGTCGCCACCCAGCCGACTCAATCCAAAAATTCAACGGATTGACAGGTTTCCGTCCCTTCCTGGAAGAATTCGAGGAAGTGGCACACCTGTACGGTTGGAAAGACCACCACAAGGAGGAATACATCACGGGGTGTTTCACTGGGGCCGCCCGTACGTGGCTGAGTAAACTGAGGTATGAGCTTCAGGACATTCCTTGGCCAGCACTGAGAGTACAGATGGTAGATACGTTCGGGAAGCCGAACGAACTGGCCATCTTGGAGAAAAAGTACACAGAGATGCTCCAGAAGGAAGGTGAGAGTACACAAGCTTTCATCTGGGAGTTTATGATACTCGGCGACCGAGTTTACCCGCAACTTGACGATCAGCTGCGTATAAGCCAGTTGCGCCGCGCTCTACATCCCACCATACAGAACGCCGCGCATCACGCATCTACGACGTCGTTCAAGGACTTCGCAAACGCCGTCCTCAATATGGAGGTGGTCTTGCTGTCCTTGGATAAATGACCGACGGAACCAAAACCCGCAGCTGATTCACAGTCGGGTAAAGGAGCATCGAAGACCGACCAGGAGCCGGCGGCAGCCGCCAGCCCTAAAGACAAACCACACCAGTCTAGGCATGATAAAAAGCCTAGTCAAACTGCTGCCACCAATTCAAACCGACATTCTGCAGCGGACCCCCAACCAGAGACCACTCGCACGTTCGACAAGAGTAAGTCGACGTGTTATAATTGTGGCAAATTGGGGCATTTCGTTCGTGAGTGTCGGCAACCAAAGAAGAAGGTTGCAATCAAGCAGTTTGGGGAGCCGGTTACCGACTATGACATCAAAGGAGAGGTGCCTGAAACGGATATCATCACCGAAGACGGCATTGAGTTTGCCCTGATAAGAGTGGCGGGACAAATCCGCCGGATCCCTCTTCCAGCAGCAGACTCAGCCGCCGGAGCACCTACTCCTGATAAACCCGACAACGACAGCTCTGACGACTCTGAGGATATACCAGTCAAGGTGCTCGACCGGGCTCCTGCACATAAATGGACCCCGGACGAGCTAATCGTTTGGCAGGACACGCTCGACGTCCTTAAACAATCCACCAAGGAGATTGGGTGCCGTGAAAATAAAACAATAGCCATCATGGCTCCCGGAACCCAATCGCCGACGAAGGGCCACTCCTGCTGCCGAAGACTAATGACAACGGTGTATGAGCAGCTGGTAAGCAGCTGTTCACCTCAAGAAGTCGGAGACTATGATGCCAGCGACAAGAACCCACGCATCGCCGTCACAATCAACGGAAAGAGTATACGAATGCTCGCGGACACCGGAGCTACGGGCAGCGTTATCACCATTGAACTCGCGCAGGAACACAAGTTCGAAATCGAGCCTGTGTTAATCCCACCCAACATTCAGGGTGTGGGAGGCCAAAGGATCACCGTGGTGGGACGACTCGCCGCGACGGTTCAGCTGGGCCCCCACGCTGTGCGAGGGCACTTACTAGTGATTACCGGCCGGCACGAAGCCATCTTAGGCCGAGATCTAGGCCGGGCTCTGCACTTAGCTGTGTCCATGACAACAAATAAAGTATACGTGGAGGACGATCTCTTCGAGTCCACACTCCGACAAAAATGCATCGAAGCACACATCGGATGGGCTCTGGGAGAAACTTCCGTAGAGGCCCCTGGCAAATCTGCCAGCACCTCTAAGGAAAACCTCGAAACTCCACCCCGTAAGTGACGACGAAAGCAACGGCCACCCACGCTGTCAAGAAACCAAACGCGACGAAAATAAAACAATAATTCACCAGTGTTTATTTCATGACTATGGAAATAAACACCAGCAACCGTCAAATATCAACAATAGAAGAGCGGGAGGAATTTGAGAATTGTTGTGTTAAGAAACAACTGAGGACAGTTGTCAAGAGGTGGGGGAGGGGATAAAAGGAACCCCCCAACGAATAAACAACCCCACAGCATCAACAACCCCTCTAAACACTCTCAAATAACTCCCAAAACTCTACAAAATTCATACAACTTTAATTTTCGAAACACTTTTAAACTTTTCAAAATGGCCGCCAATATTTACATATTGGCAACCATTTCAAACATGCAATAAACTACACCGGAACCACGTGGCCTTCACACACAACTGTCAACCACGTGGTACACCTGGGAAAAACGCCGAAGGCTAGTCAAGGACGTTCAGAAGAAAAATCAAGAGCCATAAAAGGGTCAGCAAAGGAAAAACACCGTGCTCCCCTTTATTATGGACGGACGTCATTGACCATGCTGTTGACAGTAGAAGGATAGAAACTTCAAAGAGACAATTGCTCTGGGGGCCAGACCAATGCACTGGGACTTCAAAGAAAAAAAACAAACAACAAAAAACTGCTGGCCATAAACAAATAAAAAAGGAAGAAAATCAGTTTTGAGGATTTTGTGAGAGCGGACACCTTCAATTAAAAAATAAAATTGAAGAACCTGTCACCCTCTCAATTAAGATCGAATTGTGGGACACCAACTCCTGCCCCACTCCCCCCTAAAAATAATAACAAACAGCAAGGTACATTAGTAACCTTGCTGACCTATTCTTTCCAAAAAAAAGGCATTAAGGAAAAGAAGGGGAGAAAGTTAATGGGCAACTTCACACCTCGGTGTGAAATAAAATAACGGCCCTTCTCCCTCGAGATTCCTTAGTCCTTTTGTTTATCTAAAAATAATAAACAGGACCGACTCTGATAAGAATTAGATCAACACCTCTCACATCTAATGTCGGTGGGACAACCCCCACCCCCAATAAATAAAGTCGTGAAGAAACCAATTAGAGTAAGGTGTCTTATTCTAAAAGGGGCCGGCCCTTCTAACTTTTAAAATTAAAAAAGAAAAATGACCAAACTTGGTCAATTACCACTCGATTTGCTCTCTTCAAAGAAGCACTCGTTTTTGTTCATCTCTTTATGCTCGATCTTCTTCAATCATCAAATCTTCAATCTACTTCTGTGCCAAGTTCCAAATTTTAATTTCGAACTTCTTCAGTTTTTGTTGTTAAACCAAAACTTGAGTGCCACCTTCAAGCCTTTGAACTCACGTGCAGTGCATCAGACCTTCAGAACTTTTTGGACCTCTTGAAATAATAACAAAGTGATCGGGGACCGATTTCTGTTATTATTTGGAAGTAATCACCAGCAGCGGGACTTTTGAAAAAGTAAGAACTTTTAAACTCTTGAGAAATATGCCAGGTAGAGGCTCATGGAGAGGAGGCAGAATGATGTCTGCCTCTTCTAGTGAAGATGAGACGGAGAGTGGAACAACGGGGACCGCTGAACCTCTCTCTCAATCTACCTGCCAGCTACAAAGGGCGGGCGCCGCCAGTGCGCCAGTAACGAGAAGAGAGTCGCCAAACATAATAGATAGGCGCCGCACCTCCTCCGAACCGGAGAATTTTCACCGGCGTGGGGAGAAGCGCCTAAAAGCAAGCTTCAAGCGACCTGCCAATGTCGGGCGCGAAGGGAAGCCTGCTGCTCCAAGCAGCATCGTCCCCTTCGACGTCACGACATCAAAACACTACTGGGAGGAGCGGGAAGACCGCATCGATATCAACCTCATGGCATGGGGGGTTAACCAGGCGTTCCGCGATAGCATCGCGCCTGGTCAACCCATTCCGGGTGGAGCTGAAGCAAGAGGGAAGCGTGGGGGAGGTGGATCTGTGCCCTCCCCCCTCGAAGACCTCCACTTGGAGCTGCAGAGGGAGGCTGCTCTTCGTCGGGCAGCCAGAGATAAGAAGGAAGGGGAGGACAATCTGGCGTACCTCCGTGCGGTTTGCGCTCGCCTTGTCGAGCTGGGCTTACCGTGTACGGCGCAACTCCCGAAGGAGGAGCTCCTGCGAATCGAGGCCCGACTCCAAGAAGCCGCCCGAGTTACGTCATCAGCTACGTCATCACCTCCATCCTCCGACTCGCCAGCAACCCTGACAACTGGCCTCTCCACATCTCCTTCTCCACCCATAACGCCACCAGAGCCTTTCCAACACTGCTCACCGGTGCCGTCAATCACTCCGCCGCCTCCTCCTCATACACCATTATCGTCACCACCAACCTCCCGATGTGCCACGCCTCCACGCAGCGAGGCCGCCACACCAACTCCGACTCTAAAGCTACCTTCCATAGTGGTGGTTCCCCAACCTGTTCGTGTTCAGGTTCCCACTGGGGCTCGCCCCAAGGAGCCTCAACAGTCCTACAGGGGCCACCACTCTTCTCGAGACTCTCTTCAACGGCCACAACCACGTCGCTCTTCGCCACGTGGTTCCCATCTTTCGCCCCGACGCCGACCCGACGGAAGAAGTCAGCAGGAACAACGTGGTTCCTCTGGACGCGGCCCTCCGCCGCGTAATAACTTCGACCCAAGGGTCAGGCAAGACCTACAGGATCACCGAGTCCAACTGGACCGCGACCATCGCTACGAAACTCGGGGCCCTCCTACTCGGGTCCCGCATCGCTCTCCTCCTCCGCCACCTCCGGGCCGCCCTTCTGGACAACCCACGCCTACACCTTTGATGCCGCCACCTTCCGCAGAGCGTGCCGCGTTCTTGAAAAAACAGAAGGCCATCACAAACCTTCTGCAAGACGTCATGCGACAGGGAGGTGACCCCATGGAAGCACTGGGCCGTGCACCAGGAAGTGCCAAGCCACTGGAGGCGCTGAGCAGGAAGTCGGCATCGAAGCGACTACGTCAGCGGGCCCGCGATATGGCCCGGTCCGCCTTGCGCCATGCCAGGCCTATCACGGGCGCATCAGTTTCTTTGGAACCTGCGGCTCCAACACCAGCCCGACCAGCCGCACCGCCCACTGTACCCCATGCCGGGGCTACTCTGGGGCGGTTACCGCTGGATCATCCGTTCCGTGCAGCCACCTCCGGCGAGAGGTTGCTCAACAATCGGTGGGTCACTTGGCAGCGCGAAGTGCGCTCTGCCAACACCCTTTACGTAGGACACTTCTCTTTGGAGGAAGGGTTTCCCCGTCTGGACCTCCCTCCCCGGGAGCGATATGTCGTGGGACTCTCCCGCCTAACAAGTGTCCTCATCACCATCGTCTTCCCAAGAAGACGGATTGTTGAAACCACCAGTTTCGCCGGAGATGCCATCGATGAAGCCACGGAAGCCCTTTTGGGAGCTTTCGTCAACTCCGTCTTTAGACTGCCAGCTGGACAGACGTTCCGTACCAGTCGTCACTACATTCCGGAACCGGATCCTCGTTACCGAATCGCCGTCTTATGGGACGCCGCTTGGGCTACACTGTACAACAAGCGGTCCTCCCGTAAGATTATCGGGGACCGGGACATCTTCAATATCTTCCACCGGGATCTACCTGACGACCAGGGACAATGGCTGTCTGCCGCATCCAGCTACCGATGAGGCCAGGTCCGGCGGGATTACCCCCCCGTACGGTTCATGGACCCAGGATCCTCCCCACCCTCCGCAGCAGGGATAGCTGCGCGCCACATGTACTCATGTGGTTGCCACCCATCCGGGTGGCATTATCGAAAAATTTATAAAAAAATAAAATACGTTGCAACTGTTCTTTTCTTTTTAGATTTCAATAGCGGCTCGCCACTCAGCGAGCATTAATTATCTTTGTTTTATGTTTTCAGCCTTTTCCAATTTTTAAGGGCGCTGACACTTCGGTGCCAGTGCCTTTCCATAACCACCTCTGTACACGGTAAGTCCTCAGCCACCCATGTCTCCCCGCTGCGTAACTTGAAAACCTTCCACCCTTGGCTGGAGTACGAGGACGTACTCCAAGCAAAGTTGGAGGGTATGTAACACCCTGTAAATCGTGATCCCGCCAAAACCATAGCCTGGGGGGTAAACAACTCTCAACCGTCCCTCCCTCCTCTCTGACTCACCTTTCTGACTCATGCCCAAGTGGCGGATTGATACATAAAGGACCATGGTCACTTGGACCTGGTTACACCTCGCAGGTGTACACAGGTCCAAGGTATAAAAGGACCATGTTCCTCTTTGTTCCTCAGTTCTTTCCTTTGCCTGTTTTTGCGATACATTCCAAATCATGGGCCTGAGGATTTCCAGTTAGTATATTACTATTCACCCTTGTATCTGTACTTCTTACAAGGAATGAATAAAAGTGTTGTAACAAGAAGTAGCGTTGTCTCTATGTTTATGTGAATAACTTCTCTTCAGAGGCCGGAGGTTTCATAGGGCAGGAGCTATACGATTCTCAGCAGCTACAACATCTTCTCTAGTCGGAATACCGATGGAGAAGATGTATATCAGCATCAACCAGAAGAGAGAGAGATGGCCGCCACTCTCCTGCATCGATTTCACCCCCATGCAGAAGAGTGACTACAATCTATCTCCATCCAGCTCTCTCTACAGCTCGGATCTTCTCTGTGCAGGTGTCATACTGCTCAGAGAAGAAACGAAAAGTAGAAAATGTCATCTAAAGGTTGGTAATAAAATATTGGTTGATGTCAAAAGCTCACATCACATATGTGGTGAATAACGAGCATAATTCGCGACTTCGTACAAAAAATAAGAAATTAAACGATTTATTTAAATTCAAAATATAATCAATTACATAATTAGTTACAAATCAAGCGCAAACGATTAGAATAACTTGTTAAAATTGGAATCAACATTTTTTTCTTATTGAACTAACGTCAGTGCACGACATCATCACCATGACTTTAGGGAACTACTTCTCTGTAAAGATCGTCTGGAAAGAAAAGAAAAAGTTTCATTAAGAGGCTACAGCGCAAAATTACTTCGAAAAATCTCCACAAAGAGCGCTAGCATAGTTTTTATATTAGGCCCATAGACCCGATATCTTAAAGAAAAAACGTTATTTTTTAAAATATACACAAGCGGAAATGTTTATTTTTTACATTTAAAGTTGTCCAATATTAAGTTTTCAAAGTGCAAATTTGCACCTTAAATACACTGTGAACGGGAAATAAAAGAACCTCTTCATATGCTATTGTAGTATTTATAGAGGTTCGTTTTTTCCTGTTCATAGTGTATATGCTGATCGAGTGATAGAATGACAAAAAATTGGTAAGTGTGGTTCTATTTTTAAAAACTATTTCAAAATCGCGCATTTCTAACCCTTATGTTAAACTCCATTGAGTACGCGCTCGTAAGCAAAAAGAAACATCCATTAAAATGTTGGGAAAATACCTAAAGTTTAAAAAAAAAATGAAAACACAGTGAAGCCAACACATTGGCGCACGTACTGATTTATTTTGTCTGATTTCTTAAAATTATTTTTACGAGCATTTTAATGGATGTTTTTTTGGTTTCGAGCGCGTACTCAATGGAGTTCAACATAAAAGTTAGAAATTCGTGATTTTGAAATAGTTTTCAAAAATGGAACCGCACTTTTGTCATTCTATCACTCGATCAGCATATATTTAAGGTGCTCATTGCACTTTGAAAACTTACTATTGGACAACTTTAAATATGAAAAATAAACATATTGCCGCCGCGACTGTGTATTTTAAAAATTAACAATTTTTCTTTAACATATTGGGTTTATGGGCTCAATAGAAAAACGATGCTAGCACTTTTTGCGGAGATTTTTTGAAGTAATTTTGTGATGTAACCTCTTAAGTTCAAAATCACATTTGTTTACAAGGTGATACCACTCCATTTTGGCTGGTCTTTAGACAGTTTTTTTTTTAAAACTTGTGTCACATGCAACTCAATGTCTCTATGTCAGCAGCAACATGTTGTTTAGTCAGTGCAAAAGGTGCCAGATATTGGCTTCAAAATGGAAAATGTTAGTTCTAAATTGAAACATGTTGATTCGAAGAGAAAATATTGTACTCAAAGTGGGGGCGAAAAAAAAAGTTTGTCATAAAGTGACAAAAATTGACAAATATTGATCTCAACGCTGAAATCTGTGTGCATGTGTGGTTTACACAGCAGATTTTTTTTTAAAAAAAAGCTAAAAGCATCTTACTTGTCATTTTATCAAACGTCAGTATTTTAATCTTAAATTTTCTAAATCTTAATGCTATAAAGTGATTGTAAACTTTTTTTTTTTAAAAAATGAACCTTAAACCCGGTATTACATTAGCAACTTTTGATGTGACTTACAACTAGAATGTTGGCTCCGCCCTTTTTATGACGACCGGCAACTTTTAATTGGTTGGTTATGTAGTCTGACGTCACATATGCTCCGCCCCTTTTCAACGTCGAACCACACAACAAACCAATTAGAAGTTGCCGGTCGTCATAAAAAGGGCGGAGCCAACTTCTGTTTGTCCCGATTTCTAATTGCCTGTGGTCAAAAACCTATCATTTAGTAAACATAACAATTTTGTACAAAATGTCGCCTAGTCCCCTAATAATAATATTTATCTGAATACTGTAACATTATTATTATGTGATTTTAAAAATTATACAAGGGGGCCAACTTCATTTTAACTTAAGTGGAACCTAGATTTATCAAGCGGATAATGAAAGACAAAATTGCGTACATGGTACACAGATAATTACATCAACAAAAAAGATAAATGAATAATGCAAACTTATATTAGAATATGAGAGCAGTTAATTACATAGTAGGCTTGTCCTGGAGCTGGCCTCATACACTGTATGTGTTTAAACAGGATTAACGTTCATTAACCCGTCACATGTCAGAAGACTGAAGAAGTGGACTGAAAGAGAAAAAAAAAACGGCCTCCAATAAATAATTACTAGGCCTCGGATTTTTATGCAATATATCAAGCAAACGTTTCTCAATCTGTGGCCCAAGTGCCAATTGTCAAGTAACAATCACCATTTAGATAAATCAAAAACAGGGTAGGAGTGATTTAAATCGTCATTTAAACATTTAAGTTATTCAATAAAAATAAAACAGTTCCCGGCATTTTTCTCTACGTTTATAAAATAAAGTCCGGTGGTAGTCCTTTCATTAATACATTATTTTTTTGGAAAATATACTTGAGGAGGCATCCCCAATTGACTGGTGAAATAATCATTAAAGAGGATTTTTATGGTCCTTGGAAGTCTGTTGGGCCCTCCTTGGAATATTTATATAACTTTGAAAATTCTGTTGGAATCTCTAAACTCTCAGAGATGTCTGGAATGCAGGAATGTCTTCAATTCCAGTGTGCACTGCACGCTTCAAAAGTTAAGCCATTCAGAGTGGACATAGTTGTAGTGTAACTATTGTTCTTCATGAAATTTTAACTTTGATAATTCATTGCAAGTGATTTATGGGATTTTTATGGTCCTTGGAAGTCTGTTGGGCCCTCCTGAGTTCATTTCAGTGCTTTTCAGGGCATTTAAGTAACATCTTAACAATTAACAATGTTATTATTACTCATTTTTGCAAACATCATCATAACAAAATTTAATATTTCATATAAATGAAAAAAAAAATCAAAAAATTCTGATTTAAATAAAAAAAATCTGATTTAAATCAAATAAATCGATTTATTTGATTTTAAAAAAAATCAGCCACCCTGATCAAAAATAATGGCATTTTCAATCAAAAAGCACTGGTTAGAGGCTAGGATCTTTAGATGACAACTAGTAATAAGTTAAGGTTGGATAGACCTTATAATAATGTAATAATAACCAGACATCTAGCCTCTAACCAACCAACCTTCATTTATAAACTTATTAGAAAAAGCATAACTGCAGTTGCCTCAATAATGATTACGATGATTACTTCACGATTGGCACTAGGGTCACAAATTGACAAACATTTTTGCTTGATTTTGCATAAAAACCCGAGTCCTGATGATTACATAGGAAATACGAAAATTTAAATATTACACTAACTTTTAAAAAAACATGTTTTCTAGGTTTTTGTCTCTTCTCTGCATAAAATTTCATTTCATTTTTTTATAATAAGAGCCTATAGTGTTTTTAATTCAATTGTTCCCAAATGTTGGTATAAAAAACGTTTTTTCTCCGGGTATGAAGTCACGTACAGTAAAAATTAATTAAAAAAAAATTACACGTGCTAAGCTTATAAAAAGCAATCAGCATAAAGCTAATACATTAATGCACATGTATCATTTTTTGTGCGATTTTAAACTTGTTTGTGTTTCTTTATGAAGTCGACTCTATAATATAATGAAAATGCTTTATTTGCCTTGCCAATGGCCAACTCCACCCCTGCGTCACAGAATAAGGATATATACAGAAGGGAAACTCTCGTGCGGCCCCTTTGAAGTTGCTGTGACAGAATTTCATGACCTTGGACTGAAAGCTTCTCTTATTTTAACCGGTTACTTGATGGCCGCCATTTTGAAATGTATTACTATGTTTGGTTGTTTTGTGTTATTCATTTGATTAAACGGAAACATAAGGAGGAAACGAATACTTTTTAAATGTGAAAAATTTGAAGAAAAAATTTTTTGAAGAAAATGAATATCGTTTTGAATAATCAAATTCAAATCGTTTTAATCTTAATTAATAAAAGTATATGTAATTAACATAAAATGATAAATGTAATTTTTTTTATCACAGATGAACACAAATCAAAATGTAATACATTTCAAAATGGCGGCAGCTGCGTCACGACATAATAGCGACTAAAATTCTGGGGCGGCGCCGCACATGCGCAGAAAAATTCTGTCACAAGTTAATGGCTCAGTTTCCCTTCTGTATATATCCTTATTCTGTGCCTGCGTCTTGTAAAGCCAGTATTACACTAGCAACTTTTAATGCAATCAAATGTGCAATGTGATATGCAACTCCATTGTTTATAGTTTGATATGACATGCAACTTGATAAAACTTTCCTTTTAACTAGTGTCAAACTCAGTCTCATTGAGTTGCACAGGTTCAACTTTGAGAGACTTTTCAAGTAAACTTTCTGACAAACAACCAATCAGGCCATTTGCTAGAAATGACATATGTAACATTGAACAAATTTCCGGTTTAATGACTTCCGGGTTTATGAAATTCTTGTTAGTTAATTACAATATGGACACAAACCAAGGGGGCCCCTTGAAATAAACAAAGTTTTGAAAACTTGATTGGAAACTAGGTTCCATAGTGTGATATAGACGTTTATTACAAAGTTCTAGTTGCAAATCACATCACAGGTTGCATTGCAAGTTGAATTGCATTGGAGGTTGCTAGTGTAGTAAGGGTTTTAACCGTCCTTCGAACTCTGGCGATTATGTCTTTCAGGAGCAAAACTACGAGAAACTTGAAAATGTTTTGGAAACAAGAAGGGTCGCTATCTTTATTTTATCTTTCAGAATCAACATTTAGTGTTGCTTCTGAAATGCAGGTGTAATCAAGAGTTCGAAAAATCAGCTGTTCATCTTAGCAAGAACCCTCCCTCTTCCCCCCTCCCCCTACCTAAAATCAAAGATGCAATTATAAACCTGATGATGAATGTTACTTATATATATTCATTTTAATCTATAATTCACAACAGAATTCTGCGTAAGACGCCCGGATTTTCATTTACGGCTCGTTCGCCTAAATGTCTTCCTGACGGATTTCCAACTGACATTCCCGGAACGTGTCACTTTCTGGACGGTTACCAACATCCTTTAACAGCTACTAAAAATAATAGCACCATAGAAGATGTGGATAGCATCACCTTAGCCATCAAAGAGTACAACATAGGAGCAGAGTGAATTTGTTCGCCTAATCGATAATTGTTGCGTTTATAGTTGGCATTTCACGCTGATGTCCTCTTTCTCTTTCTTTCTCTCTT
>JAUPFP010000003.1:5848478-5908478 GCA_036925085.1 Brachycybe producta
GACGTCAGACCAAGTAACAAACCAATTAGAAATTGATGACGTTCATAAAAGGGCGGAGCAAAAGAAATTCTAATGCTGGGCACAATTGCCTGTGATAAACTGTAGTTTAATTTTGCTACTATTATCCCCTCCCCTTTTTATATTTGAAAGAGAAAATGAGTTTTTCATTTTCTCTGGTGTGCGCATGCGCGTCGTTTGTTCCTTCTTTACTCCTTTCATTTCAATTTCAGTCACCCCCTCCCACTTTCCCCCCCCCCCTCCAAGTTTCTCTCCCCCTCTACACTTTCCAACCTTTCCAATTTAATATCATGGGGTTCTTGGATGGGAAGGGTGCAACATAATTACATATTGAAAAAAAAAGCAGTTTATTTATTCAAATTTATATAAATTCTGACAAAGGTGTTTGTCCAGCGTTAGAGGAAAGACACCCACACACACACACACGCACACAGACCTGGGATATTATATATATAAAATAAATATATATATAATATAATAATAATAATCAATATTTCCACTAGTAGAATCTGCTCTTTTAAGTTAATACGAGCGAGTTTGCACTCGTATTGATAGTGAGTTGCTAGGTCACTAATTCTACTGGCCCGGGAAGACTAGACCAATATAACGTCTATTTTGTGTCCTCACTAGTCTCTGGCTAAAGACTTTCACAGTCTTGAGGATCTTTAGTCTCTGTATCTCTCGGGCTTGCATCCGTAAATCTGCCCCGAAAATAGTGTTAAATATACTTCCAATTTTGCGTTGCAGGTTTTCACCTGATTGGAGTCGTGATGTATCCAAAAGGGTGAAGAGCTGCAATATAATGATGAAATGCACAACCGCAGAATTTAAGTTACCAATAATTAAACACCACTGGTTAAGTTTAATTATAAAATAGAAGTTTATTTCGTAGATAAAGATTGCAAACGAAATGGAAAACTTGATTTGAAAAACACAACACATAAAAATAATAACTTTGAGAAATTGAAAATAAAAGAACCTAGCCAAAATCGGGCATAGGTTCGGTCTGTTAAGAATCGCTCTTGAATACAAGAAAACAGCCCTTTTTATACCTTGAGAACCCAGACGTCGGATTCTCAGGGCACAAACTTTCTATTGGCTCAATGAAACTTCTGGCCCAAATAGACCAATCAACGGATTGATCTATTTGGCCAAAATCACGATTCATCCCCTGTTATCGCACTTAGGTGATAACAGGAGAAAACGAAAACAAAATCGATATATATATATACATCGGTGTTTCCTTTTTTCTCTTTCTTTCTGTAACGCTGTACAAACAAGGACAAAAACTTTGAACCACGTCGGAATCTATATAAATTTAAAGGAATAATAAATGAACCGCTTTTTTTCTCAAGGTCAACAATACTGTATGTTGCACTCTCCCCATCCAAGAACCCCATGATATTAAATTGGAGAGGGGAAAAGGTTGGAAAGTGTACAGTGGGGGAGAGAGAAAAACGTGGAGGGGTAAAAAAGCTGGAGAAGAAACTGAAATTGAAATGAAAGAAGTAAAAAAATAAACGAACGACGTGCATGCGCACACCAGAGAAAATAAAACGCTCATTTTCTCTTTCAAATATAAAAAAGGGGAGGAAATAATAGTAGCAAAAATAAACTAGAATTTATCAAAGGGCAATTGTGCCCAGCATTAGAATTTCTTTTGCTACGCCCTTTTATGAACGTCATCAATTTCTAATTGGTTTGTTATTTGGTCTGACGTCATTAAAGGGTAGAGGAAAAGAAATTCTAATACTGGGCACAATTGCCTGTGAATTTGGCTCCCGTCATTTATGACGGGTTCCCCTATTAGTTTGAAAATAATTCACACTGCAAAGAATTGAACCCATGACCAACATTACTCATGGACCGAGACACTAACCACTACACCAAGCATGTCAAACTCAAAGGCTAACACGGGCCAAATAAACAAGGTCTAAGTTTATGTGGGCCACACAAAAACAAAAACGTAGGTTTATTTCGAAAAGTACAATATAAAAAAGAACAAGGACAACGGTAAAAATAATGTTTTCTTCCTGACGCTTGTCATCTCTTCTCCACTACAATCTTTCCTACTTCAGGGGGAAATCTTGTTCGCAGTGATTACTTTCAAAACTGACCCAAGTTGAATGTCAGTAATCCTGGATCTGACTGGCACTGGGCCGCAAATATATTCGTTGTGGGCCGCGAGTTTGACATCCTTGCACTACACCAACAATACAAGCACACTTTTTTTTTACTTTTTAGACTTTTTTCATAAAAGCGAGTATCACAAAAATCATGTTTTTTGTTTAATTTTCTTATTATTTATTAACCAATTTTTTGTGTTTCTGTTTTCTTGATTTCCTTTTTGAAAAATGTCCTTATTCACGTATAAATGTTGTGTAAAAAAATTTTTTTTTTTAATTTTCATACTCAAACAGGAAGCTCAATTTATGAATAAGGTTAACTTTGTTGTTTACCACTTTATTCATTTAATCGTTAGGTATGTTTATTGTAATTAAAATACATTAGGTGTTTTAATGTTAAATTCTACACCTATAGCAGTCATATGGCAAAATTTGTCGTAATAATATTTTTTGATTTGCTTTTGTGACAGTTACAAGGTTATGACTTAGCTAGATATTTTAGGGCAACTGTCCATTTAGGACCTTAGATCATGAAGAGGGTAGATAGAGGGCTGAGGCGTGCTGGCCATCGGGCGGCTCTGGCAAATGCCAGAAGGGCCGGTATTCAATTGGGCCGTTTTTTTTTTTTTGAATATTTTCAATCCAGTATGAAATTAAAAAAAGAGTGCGTTATTTGTCTCCATACAACTGTGACACAATGACAACAAACACCCGCCTACACAGTTACTGTGTGTAGATGAAACAAGAATTTTCAATAAATTGAATCTGGGGTCAGAGGAAATAATTCATAAATAATTGAAACCCTTCTTATTCTGTAAAAATAGTTTATAAAATAAATAATTCAAATGAATGACATTTGCTGTTGCAGGTTTGTTTAAAGATGAGGTGAGAAAATGTGGGCCGGTATCTATCTTCAAAATGCCAGGGCCAAATTATTTTCCCATCACGCCTATGATGGAGTGTGAGCCATAGAAAGCTGCTAAAAGACAGTTGCGCCAAGATGAATCATCCATCGGTCAATCACGTGACACTGGGCAAAATGTTTGTAATATACATTACTTATATGCAGTAGCATAGGATGTAGCATAGTTAGTTAATAGGAAAAACTGTAATAAATCTTCATAGAGATCAATGGGCACGGCGACAGGGACACCCCACACATCAATTAACGCATCGCCATCTAATGACACCTTAAGCAATTAATGTGCATAGAAATTTTTTTGGCGGGTGCTATTTTGATGAACAGCCAATGGCGTAGTTAGGAAACCGCAAGACCCACAACTGCGGGGGGGGGGGGGGGGGGGGGGGCGGGGGTCGCAGGAGGTTTTGGGGCGCAAAAAAAGTAATGAATGTCGATGTATTTTCAAAAATAATTGAATAAATTAAACAAGTGATTCCGAATCACTTAATTTATTCAGTTATTTTCGAAAATAAATGGAAATCAACGGTTGGAATCGATGCATTCCCAGAGAAGTCTGGAATGCAGGGATGTCTTCAATTATTGTGTTCAGAGCGTTCAGAGTGGACTTCGTTGAAGTGTAACTATGGTTCCTCAAAAATTTAAATTCTAAAATTCATTGCAAGTGAACCAGTCAGAAAAATAGTAGGAACAGTCCGAAGGTTTGGTTTAGTAAAATTAAGTTGTTGCAGGGGGTCTGGGGGACCCCTTGGGGGAGGTAAGAGAGCGCAAAGATTTTTGCGGGGGGGGGGGGCGCAACCAAGACATAGCTACGCCACTGTGAACAGCAGAACGGTCGGAACAACGGTACGAACAGTCGGAAAAATAGTAGAGAGTTGAAAGGTTAGCTTTAGTAAAATTAACCTTGTCGCAGGGGGTCTGGGGGTGCAACCACCCTTATTTTTAAGAATTATAAAATCAAATTAGTCCATTGTTCCAACTGTTCCCCAATTTGTTAAATGGGAGGAACGGTCGGAATAATGGACAAACCCCCAGACCCCCTGTGACAAGGTTAATTTTACTAAACCTAACCTTCCGACTGTTCCTACTGTTGTACAAACTGTTCTGCCATTCATCAAAATACGAGGAAGAGTCAAAAAGAAAGTTACAAACTAATGCAGTGCATGATATAATAAACATAGAAATTTGCATTTTTAAATATAGGTGCCAGCACCTTCCATAGCCCTGTTAAACTTGAATTTGTTTGCATATGTGTCAGTTATGTGTTTGTACAGTGTTAAAATGTTTCGGGGCTAAATCGCAGCAGCTCAGATTCATGTTTTTTGATTCCCATCGAAATGGGAAACATTTCAACATTGTTGCAAAACATTTCCTAGTGTGGACATCTTTTGAAACATGAACAAAGACTCAAAGGGCTCAATTTGCTTTTAATTATTAAAGATGTCTTTAATAATTAAAAACAAACTGAGCCCTTTGAGTCTTTTTCCAGTGGTCCATGTCGTTTTTTTAAGTCTAGTACTAGACTTAAAAAAATATGTGGACCACTGAAAATATTTTGAAACTAATCGAGGACCTTTTGCATAAATTGTGTTTGTGGGGAGTTATGGTCTTCTGACTACAATGGTAACTAAAAGAAATGAAATTTAGAAATCCTGCCCCATCTTCGAATTTCAGGGTGTCCAAAAGTCTTAAACCGAATGTGCTCTCAGCTGAGAACAGCTTGTGTGCCCACCACCGTTTCTACTTTATTTGCCCCTCATTATGAATCACCGTGTAGGCCCATATTGCAAGGGCTGGTGATATTTACATGGTGAAAGCCAGAAGGATGAAGAGAAACTGAGTGTAGGTGTGGACACGGAACAATGTTGCGGGTCTGAATCGCGTCCATTGCGATTCTGCCCTTCAACATTGAATCGGAGGAGCACCGCAACAATGTATCGCAATAAAGAATCCGGTGTGTACTAGGCTTTACTATACACTTAGTGTAACTGCCATATTTAAGTAAGATAATATACAATTATTGCAATTTTATGATGACCCCCCCCCCTGTAAAATATGACAATTTATAAAATAAACAGCACAAGCAGTTACATAATAATTTATTATTTCGCCTATGTTGTAACTGTTTCTGTAGGCCTACAAAAAAATTACAAAAATATTAAACAAGAGACGTCGATTGTTAATTTTACGCATGCAGGATATGTAACATATATATCGTATAATTAGGGCCTATAACAAATGAAAAACATTCGAGTTATTCCAACGCAACTCAGCCAATTTTGTTGGTCGACCTTTTCCAATTTCTTTAAAAAAAATTGTGATAAAAATCGATCTCCAAAACAAAGAGGATAAATGTATTTTTTTTATCTTGTAAATTAAATCATATATAGAGACTGCAGCTTTGGCAAATAAACTTTGTTATAATCAGGGCAAGAATTCTTGCCTTGCCCTTTGTTGCTTTTAAGTGCATGAACCTTAAGGTTCATGCACTTAAAAGCAACAAAATATGCATGTATTCATGCAACAAGAAACAACTAAATATGTAACTAAATAGGCACTATAAAAAAATCTTATTCAAAATTTCACCCATGAAAATTGAAGGAAAATGTTTTATTAGAATTTACATATTGCAATGGCAAACAAGAACCATTTTTAACATTTCAAATTCAAAAACTTCATCGACTTTTTGTCAAAAAATTTTAATATTTAGAAAAATTTCTCTCAACATCAAAGGATGTACAAGGAGCATAAGTGGTGCAGAGTATCATTTTTATCAAGATCATCGTTAATTTCATTTATAGATGAACCTCATTCTATGTTCCCCCTTATAAACAGTATATTTTCACAATTTTCATGAAGTCAAAAAAGTTCTGAGACCTATATTTTTTTTTTTTTGAAAAAATTGCAAAAATTAGAATTAATGAACTTTTTTGCCAATTTTGGCAAAATATGCATGCTTTAAAAAAATGACAAAATATGCAAAAACAAGCATTATAAAATTCATCCATTGCTCATATCTCATTTAGCATGAATTCTGAGCCAGAATACTAAACTTGCATTTGCATGAACCTTCTTGCCCTGGTTATAATATAGTGTGCAAAAATGACTCATTTGCTAAAATATTATCTCAGAAGGGGCCTCCGGGGCCTCATTACAGAAAAAAACAAGGCATTCAAGGAACCCTATAGAACTCCATTGCTTTAATATATGCTTTCATGCATCAAATAACCAAGTTTCTTTCATTGAACCATTACATTAGGGTGGTCCTTATTTTTTAAGTTTTTAAAAGTCTTTGTCTGACCCTCTCATGTTGTTCTACTATGTATAAAATTATGTTGTGCAAAGTTATATTACAGTCAAGCAATATTTAGGGGTAGCTCAATGAATATGAAATTCTTTCTTTTTTAAGATTTTTCTCTATTATTGCAGGTAAAGTGAAAAATTAATAGTTATGGCTACTGCAACCAGAAAGACCAATACTTTGTGGCTTATTGGGTCAGAAGAGACCTCTATCAAGGGATCCAAGTTACCCTCTAATAAACAAGTGCTCAGTGTATTTTTTTATCACCACCGAACCTTAAAAAAGACAATCCGTGAAAGTTCCCGTAGTGCTGTAAAAGAAGCTGCAGTATTTTGGGAAAAAGCCCGAATTCCCATAAGACATGAACAGGACTGTGTTAAGAAGACAGAACAGCTTCATGAGAAGTGGGTCAAACTGAAAAAAAATTGTAATAGGAAAAGTGCTGTTCAGCAAAGTCATGAGAGTCAGTTTAAAGATGACCTCGATAATTTATTTGACATTGCTCATAAGGATGCCCTCACAATGATTACTATTCAAGAAGACAAGGATTTTCTACTTGCACAGAGAGAAAAAGGTCGGCGAGGATGCTTTGGTCAAGTTGACAAAGTTTTGGCTCGAAAGGAATTGAGGATTGACAAACGGAAAAGAAAATTCGAAGAGTTTAAGCAGAAGTGTGAAAACCAACAAAAAGCGTTTGTGGGAAATGTCTTAGATTTCAGCAGTGACAGTGATGATCAAGCTAGTAGTAGTGGAAACAAATACAATGTAGTTCCAAATCAGAATGTCACAATAAGGAAACAATCCACATCAGAATCACCAACTAAACAAAATAAGAGGGCACATATAAACATTGTCACGCCATCAGTAGCATCGGCATTGGATAGAGCTAAGTTGAGTGACCGTAAAGCTACATTTCTCTTGGCAGCAGCAGCTCAGGGTCTTGGCCACAACATAAAAGATTTTAATCTCAATAGGTCATCAATAAGAAGACAGAGAGGTAGCATACGTAAAAAAGTGGCATTAAGACTAAAAAACGAATTCCACACTTCTACACCACTCGTTGTACACTGGGATGGCAAACTTCTTCTGGATCTAACAGGAAATGAGAAAGTGGATCGCCTTCCTGTGATTGTTTCAGGTTTAGGTGTTAACCAGCTTCTAGGTGTGCCTAAGTTGCAGGCAGGCACTGGGGAGTGTCAGGCAACTGCTGTTGCAGATTTACTTAAAGAATGGGATGTTGTCGATCAAGTGAAAGCTATGTGCTTCGATACCACATCTAGCAACACAGGTCACAGAAATGGAACTTGTATTCTGTTAGAGCAGAAATTGCAGAAGGATCTTCTGTACTTGGCATGTCGTCACCATATCTTAGAACTTGTTCTTGCTAGTGCATTTAATGAAGCCATGGGTTGTACCTCGTCTGGCCCTGATGTAACCATATTCAAGCGATTCAAGCAGTTCTGGGTTAAAATAGATCAGTCATCTTACATGTCTTTAGACAGCAGTGAAACGGTACAGCTTGTGATGAAAGATGAAAAAGACAATGTCATTGAATTCTGTACTAACCAGCTTCACCAAACTGACACTAAAATCAGAGATGATTACAGAGAATGTTTAGAATTAGCTATTATCTTTCTGGGAGGTACACCACCACGAGGTGTGCGATTTTTAGCCCCTGGGGCTGTACATCATGCAAGATGGATGGCCAAAGCAATATACTCACTAAAAATGTGGCTGTTTCGTAACCAGTTTACTCTCGCTGCAAGAGAAGAAAAAGGACTATGCAACATAGGTGTCTTTCTTGTTTATGTCTACATCAAGGCTTGGTTCACTGCCCCACTTCCCATTACTGCAGCTTTCAATGATCTACAGCTTCTGCAAAAGCTTAGAGATTATAAAAAAATCAATCCTTCAATATCCAATGTTACTTGCAAGAAATTTGAGGGACATCTTTGGTACTTAAGTGAGGAACTAGTTGGATTGGCATTTTTTGATGACAGTGTGCCAATCAAATCAAAACAGGCAATGCTAAAATATCTTTATGAAAAGGAAGGTGCAGATCAGCCTCTGAAGAGAATCCAAATGAGTGCCAGTGGCTCCGTTAATATGAGAATAGAAGACTTTGTATCGAAGAACTCAATACACTTATTTGACCATCTTGGCATTTCCAAAAGGTTCTTAGAACATGATCCAAAGATATGGCATCTGCGAGAAGACTACAAGCAAGCTAAGGATATCATAAAACATTTACAAGTTGTGAATGACAATGCTGAAAGAGGTGTGGCATTGATGAAAGAGTACAATCCAATATTAACAAAAAATGAAGATCAGAAACAGTATTTGCTTCAAGTTGTGAAAGAACATTCTAGTCGTTATCCAGATTGCAAAAAGACTACATTAGCTACTTTGTAGTCATTACTTGTTTGGTCCAATGTTAATAAAATGTGCATAAATTACATTGTTGTGTTTTAATTGTAACTTATGTATACAAAATAGATAATTCTAATTATTTCAATATTAGTGACACTAGATAAACAATGGTATATAATTTTAGGAGAATACGTAATGATTACGCTATTACGAAAACTTTGAATTCATTGAGCTACCTCTAAATATCAATTAAAATTTATAAACTTTTATGTAGACTATTTTTTTGGTTGGGAGAACAATTCTGGGGGGTCAGAACATGAAATATTTGAATTTAAAAATTACCATATATATCAAAGGACCACCCTACCATTACATGTGTATGCACATGTACATACATGCGTGCATGCATAGATACATGCATAAGCACGTGCGTGCACGTGTACACACGTGTACGCACGAGTGCACACGAGTACGCACACGAGTACGCACGTGTATGCACACGTGTATGCACGTGTGTGCATGTGTACGAAGGGGAACACACGTGTGCGCACGTGTACGCATGTGTACGAAGGGGAACACACGTGTGCGCACGTGTACGCATGTGTACGAAGGGGAACACACGTGTGCGCACGTGTACGCATGTGTACGAAGGGGAACACACGTGTGCGCACGTGTACGCATGTGTACGAAGGGGAACACACGTGTGCGCACGTGTACGCAAGTGTACGCACGTGTGCGCACGTGTACACACGTGTACACACGTGTGTGCATGTGTGTTAAACACACAAGTATGTATTCACGTAGATGACATAGTTACATGTGATGCGCATGCATTATTCATTTGTAATACGGTTTAAAATGAGAATACGTCACATGTATTTTAATATACAAAAATAATAACAAAACATAGAAAGAAACACCCCTACTAAATAATAGGAATAGTCCCCCTTTCAAATGCTACAACTGGAAAGAGGAAGAATCTCGATTTTTTTAAAAATAATTTACGTTTTTAAAAAATCGAAATTTCATACATCGAATCACTCTAAAATTTCAATTTCTTTCCAGATTCATCGTCAGAAAGTGTACATAATTTTAGATCTGATGATATTTTGTTGTAGGTGGCCCTGTTTTTGAGTGAATCCAATAAAAAATACTCCATGTCTTTATCTCATTCCGTTCATGAGTTGTGCGACCCACAAACTTGGGCATCCAGACATACAGGCATACAGACATCCTTTTTTGCCCCTTTTCTTGCATGATCCTATATACTGTACTTCCAGTAACGTCTTTACCATAAGGGAACACGGGGCCCGTGCCCAGGGCCCCCGACCTCACGGGGGCCCCGAAAGGCCGATATATTCGCTTACACGAAAAAAAGGAGCTCAAATTTTTTTCTATTTTTAGGTTTCTATTTATACTAAGAATTACCGTCAACATTTCTAAATTGAAATGTTAATCGGACACCAGATCAGATTTTTAAATTTTTCTAAACAGTGAATATTTTAATAATAAAAAATACCGTATTTTTTATTATTAAAATGTTAACTGTTTAGAAAAAATTTAAAAATCTGATCCAATGGGGCCCATCAATTCTTGTGTGCCCAAGGGCCCCGACATGCCCTAAGACGGCCCTGTGTACTTCCATTGCTCTAAAGAGAGGTCAAAAATAAAACTGACATAGATCTATAGCCCTAACAGTAATTTGTTAGATCTAGCTGATAACCTTATAACTATAGGGCTCAGATTTTGATGCAATATCAACCGGAATGTTTCTCAATATGTGGCCCAAGTGCCAATTATTTAGATAATAATAAAACGTTTAGATAATAATAAAACGTTTAGATAATAATAAAAAAAACAATTGTTCTTCCTAATAAAAAACAATGGTTAGAGGCTAGAAATCTAGTTGACAACTGATAGTAACCAGACATCTAGCCTCTCTACCCAGCTTTTTTGATTAGAAATAACAATTGCAGTTGCTCTAATGATGATTACTTCACACTTGGCTCTTGGGCCACAAATTGAGAAACATTCTGGTTGATATTGCAGCAAAATCCGAGCCCTATTTATTACTATCACAAAAGCAAATTACAAAATATTATTATGACACATTTTTGCCTAATGATTGACTAGTGCGCAGAATATGACAATCATAAAATAACAGCACACAAGCAGACATCATGTATGATTGTCACACTTTCTGAGACTCTATAGCTCCTGTTTGATTCTGAACAGGGTTTTCGTTTTAAAAAAATTTCGTTATTCGACAATGTATGATAGGCCTATAGGCCCTAGTCATTAAAATCTATATGAAAATAACTAACCTTATGCAATTTTTTTAACATTATACCATAATTCAATTTTCTTTGGCGTTTCTGAAGACAATATTGAACATAAGATAAAAAACAAAAATAAACATAGATCTAAATATAGGCCTAAACAAAAATTTATCTCAAAAAAGTTAAAAGTGAGGCTTTCGGTCCAGGGGCGTAGCTAGGGTCCTAGGGAACCACAAGACCCGCAACTGCGGCGCGGGGGCCGCGCAGGAGGTTTGGGGGCGCAAAAAATGAAATGAAAGTCGATTTATTTTCGAAAATAATAGAATAAATTAAGCAAGTGATTCCGAATCACTCGCAAATTTATTCAGTTATTTTCGACTGTGCATAGAATTTTTTAGTGGGTGCTATTTTGATGAACGGCGGAACGGTCCGAACAAAAGTACAAACAGTTGGAAAAATAGTAGGTACAGTCCGAAGGTTTGGTTTAGTAAAATTAAGTTGTTGCAGAGAGTCTGGGGGGCACAGACCCCGATTTTTTTAAAGACTTATTAAATCAAATTAGTCCATTGTTCCGACTGTTACCTAAATTGTTTAATGGGACGAACAGTCGAAAAAATGGACAAATTTGATTTATTAACTCTAAAAAAAAATGGGGGCTTCCCCCCCCCCCCCCCCCACACACACACACAACTGGCAACAAGCTTCATTTTACTAAACCAAACCTTCCGACTGTCCTGCCGTTCATTAAAATAGCACCCCCTCCCCTGAAGTATAAAAGGGCTAAGGGAGCGCAAAGTTTTAAGCGGCCCCGGGGGGGGGGGGCTATTTCCTTTTTGCCTTCCCCAACTGACAACTAGAAAAATAAAGCAAAAAAAAAAAACACTACTTTTTTCAAAGAATGCATTTTTTTTTTAGATTATTTGATTTCTAGTGAATCACAATTAAAGGAAATGGAACTTCCTTGTGGCATTTGTCACTTGCAAAAAAACTGCTTGATGCTAAAAGATTAGTATTAGTATAATGGATGTTCATAATTTTTCATATCTTAAAATTGTAATATTTCTTGCAGTTTGTATGCAAAGGTCAACTATTGCTTATTATTGCTTTAATTTTATTAATTTGTTGCCAACAATTGTATTTTAGTCCACCTAATTTGCATAAATTAAACTGGTTTTAGTCTTTCTTTTTTTATTTAATACTTATTAAAATTAGAGGTTGGACGAATCCTAAATTTTCTCGAATCCCAATCAGAATCTTAAAAGGTTCTCGAATCCCTCATATAAGAATCTTATATTATTCATTAAGAAGATACAAATAAATGAAATAATATTAAATATTAAATTATTAAATAATAATAAATTGTGAAAAGTGAACACAGTGTGTGTGTGTGTGGCCACAGCCTCCTATAATGTATAATAGGAGGCTATGGTGTGGCACTCAGGGTACCACCGAAATAGCAACAATCACCGTTTTCTTGTTAGTGAATGCTTCTATTGGACGTCAATGTGGTTAAACCTAATTTTACCAAATTTTTTAAGTTTCTTTTCTAGGCATAGGATTCGAAAGATTCGAAAGACGAAAAAAACGCGAAGATTCGATTTTTCGAATCTCGGAATATTTTTCAAGATTCACGGGATTTGAGGATTCGAATGGCCCATCCCTAATTAGAATCATGAACAAATAAATGCTCTGAATTTTTTTCAATTATACAAGAAGCGTTTTAAATTAAAATCAATAGCCACAACCAATATTCTAACTGAAGTGTATATACAAATATAAGAATTCATCATCATCATCATCATTTCCTGCACCTTATCCCGCAAGCAGCAGGGTCGGCCTATATACAAATATAAGAATTAAATATAAATATTTAAATAAAAGTACAAATACATAATGTGTTGGTGTCACATAGGACCTAAGCAGTTGCCCATTTGGTAAAACCTTTATAAATGTAGGCACAAAAAAAACACATTAAAAACTAAGATTACTTACAAAATTATTGTTGAACAGAATTTTTAAAAGAACGCAAAAATTTCCAAATTCCAAATCGCAATTTAAAAATGAAACAGATAAAAACTGATATCACATTAAGGTTCACTTCTTTTTGAGAAAAAAAAATATGCCTCTTGAAGTCGTCTATGTTTCACTGTTGTATTTACCCATTGCACTTCTCATAGATACAGACTAAAATTAACATGAGAAAATTGATTTTTTTTTCTTTCTCCAAAATGGGAGCCATTTTATTGGCTGCCGCAGTGCACTTAGATCTATAAACAGAGGCTTAAAAAGTCTAAGCCTTTACACATGCGCATTGATAATGATCATTAAATATTTCTATGTATATCCGGTGGCACACATAAAACGTTTCTGTTTAAAGCTGAGCGTCCACTAGGTCGGTGACGTTACGCGCACCATCCAGTGCCGCGTCACCGACCTAGTCCATGGACACACAGCTTTAAGCAGAATTTTCTCAAAAATAAAAACATAAACGTTTTTGAAATTTTAGATATGTAAACATATATCGTAATTAGTGCCTATAATAAATGAAAAATATTCGAGTTATTCCAAGGCAATTCAGCCAATTTTTTTTTGTTAGACCTTTTCCAATTTGTTTTTCTAAAATAAATTGTGATAAAAATAGATCCCCAAAACAAAAGTGTCAAAAGGCATGTTTCTTTTTTCTTGTAGAAATTAAATTATAAAGACTGCAGATTTGGCAAATAAAGTTTGTTATAATATTGTGCAAAAATGACTAATTTGCTCAAATATTATCTCAGAAGATATTTCAGATAAGATTGATTTCAGATAGTTGATACCGGTAGGGGCCTGATTACAGAAAAACAAAATACGACTGTTATATGACACTAAAATGTCCCATGTAGATCACAAAAGCAAATTCCAAATTGTTATGACAAATATTGTCATATGACTAACATATAATAGAGCCCAAACAGTTATAATTTGTTAGATCTAGCTCATAACCTTGTAACTATCACAAAACCAAATTACAAAATATTATGACAAATTTACAATCATATACAAAAGAACAGCACATGTGCACAAGCAGACATCATAAAGTAGGCCTATGATTGTCATAATTTTATGAAATGTTCTATATGTATATATGCCTATGTTAGTGGCAGTCATATGACAATATTTGTCATAATAATATTTTGTAATTTGCGTTTATGAGCTAGATATGACAATTTACTGTCATATAACAGTTATTTTCTTTCTGCATGTAATGAGGGCCCCAGAATACTATCACATGCAGTCATAAAATAATAGTGTATCAATGAGGTAATGAGGCTCTAGATATTATTATAATAATTAATATTTTTAATTATCATAATTAGCAGCAAACTCACTAAATGAAATTAATGTTAAATTAGTATATACCTTTTTTTAAAGTATTGAAATGGTTTGGCTCAGGCTTCACGTAAAGGGCAAACTTGACCTTTTTTTACACTTGAGGTACTTGGATGTAGTGTGGACGTATTAGATCTATTTGGGATTTTCAGTTTGTTTGACCTCTAACCTCCACAAACTAAACATTGATATGAATTGTGGAAACATTTATAGCCATTTTGGGTTCTCGTATGAGACCCCTTTTCTGCCATACAGTGGCACACATACCGGGACAAAATAACGCATTAAAATCCTCCTGCATGATGCCCTTTTTAATGGTGTTTAAAACAGATTACCTTTTACATGTAATACCTAGTACACACCTGATAATTTAAATGCATTTAAATAATAAACGTGTTCTACATAGCCCTGTGAAGGACAAACAAACAATATGTTGAATTCAATTTATTCGGTTAATAATGTCAAAATATTGAGTTAATACTTAAAAATAATATATAAACTATTGACAAAGTATTTATTTCGTATTTCTATTTGAAATATTAATAATAAAGTTAATTTTTATTTGGTTCATGGATTCCGTATAATTCACCTAAATACATTTAATTTGAATTCATTTAACTAATGTGGTATACAACATATAAGGAGTACAAGTATATATAGTATAGTATAGAAAGTTTTTAATTTCTAATATTTATAGATTATAAACACAAATAGGCCAACATCCTACACCCTACACCATCTGAGGTGTCAATTGCAGAATAAATCATAAAATAGTAACAATTATATCTTGTGATGTCACTGCTTGTGCACTATTATTTAATGACTGTCATATTATGTTGTACACCTGCAGTTAATGGCAGTTATATCATAATTTTTGTATACTAAAAATATTTTGTAATTTGCTTTTGTGCCTGCTATAAGGTTATGACCTACTTGTGAGAACTTACTGTCATATGACAGTCTTGTTTTTTCTCTCTCTCTCTCTGCATTTGTAGTTATAGCCTAATAGTGTTCAATTTAGGGTTTCCATTACCGGTAAATTGGTATTATCCGTCTATTTTCTTACATCGGTATTACCGGTAAATTGACCTTTCAATACCGGTTTTCCGGTAAAAAAATTTTTATATTAATTTGGATAAAAGAATTGACCAATATTTAAAGAATCACTGAGTTTAAAATGAAAATTTCACATAATTATGTGTAGAAACCAAGAGTTTTTTCAAAGACTGAAGTCAAAAAAATGGTATCCTGATGCATTTGTAACCGTTTACGAAAGTCGCAGTAAGGTCCTAATGTAAATGTTCGTACATGGGCGCTCGCACATAGAAGCAAGGAGGAGCGGTCGCCCCCCTTTCCAAAAAAATTTAATGTTGTCCCAAAAATGTTGGAAAAGCACAAGAATTCAAGAATTTTTAAAATTCGAGAAAATGGGTCAAAACCCAAGACTATAATAGTCTTTGACTTTTTTTAAAAAACGGCCAAAAGTCAAAAAATATTTAAATGCTCTAAAAGCTCTAAAAATGCCTCAGGTGTGCTCAATGGTGTTACTAAAGCTGCAAGAAATCACCTCACAATCGCTCAATTAAAATACAGTAAAGTGCAAAATGCAATAAAAAGTATTATTCTTTACATGCTTGATTTATATAATTATTGAAAAGGTCCTTCTATTTTTAAACAAAGTTTAAAATTGTTCGTTTTTTAACCCCATGTTTTAATCCCATTGGATCAAAAACCGTCCAACAAACATTTGAAAAACTCGTTAAAAAGATCTAGAAGAATAACAAAATAATTAGCACATACTTTCATGTACGACTTTCCTTTTTATAAATTTTAAAAAGGTCCTTCTATTTTTTTAATAAAGTTTAAAATCGTACATTTTTTTAACTCCATGTTAAGTCCCACAGGAGCAAAACACCGTCCCATAAACAGTAGAAGAACTCTCATTAAAATGATTTAGAACAACCAAAAAAATTAGCACGTACTTGCATGTGTTTAATGCCTTCACGATGATTCTTATTTCAAAATTCTGAAAGGTCCTTCTAATTTTAAATAACATTTTAAATCTTACGTTTTTTACTCCATGCTAAGTCCCATATAGGACCAAAAAACCGTCACCCAAACATTTGAAGAACTCCCATTAAATACGACTTAGAACAATCACATAAAAATTAGCACGTGCATTAATCTATTGGCTTCACGATGTTTCCTTTTTTATGCTTAGCACGTGAACTTATTTTTCTATTAATTATTATGTGACTTCAAACCTGGAGAAAAACATTAAAAAACCGTTTTTCAATCAAAAACGTTAGTAGCACCTACATTCGGAGAAATTTCGAATTAAACAATGTATCTAGGCTCTTACCGTTTAAATGGGTAAACGAGGCCATACTTTTATTTAAGAGCCTAGATACAGCGTTTAGTTCAAAATTATTCCGAATGTAGGCACTGCGATCGTTTTTGATTGAAAGACGGTTTTTTAACGTTTTTTTCTCTCCAGGTTTCAAGTCACATAATAATTGATAGAAAAATAAATTCGTGTGCTAAGCTTATAAAAAGAAAACATGGTGAAGCCAATAGATTAATGCACGTGCTAATTTCTATGTTCTAAGTCGTTTTAATGAGAGTTCTTCAAATGTTTGGGTGACGGTTTTTTGGTCCTATAGGAATGTACGATTTTAAACGTTATTAAAAAAAATAGAAGGACCTTTTCAAAATTTATAAAAAGGAAACATCGTGAAGCCAATACATGAAAGTATGTGCTAATTTACTTTGTTATTCTTATAAATCGTTTTTAACGAGAGTTTTTCAAATGTTTGTGGGACAGTTTTTGATCCAATGGGATTTAACATGGGATTAAAAAACGAACCATTTTGAACCTTGTTTAAAAAATAGAAGGACCTTTTCAAAAATTATATAAATCGAGCACGTAAAGAACAATACTTTTGATTGCATTTTGCGCTTTACTGTATTTTAATTGAGCGACTGTGAGGCGATTTCTTGCAAGTTTAGTAACACCATATAAGAACACTCATTTGCCTGGTTGTCATCTGCTCAAAACAACAAGATGGACGTGTACCATAGGATCTTAATATCATGAAAAATACTTTTAAGGTTGATTTGTATTCTTGGGGCCAAAAAGATTTTTCGTGTGTGCAATGGTGTGTTAATATTTTAGAGCTATCCTTTTCTGTCTCAAAAAGAATTTTAAAATATAGAACCAACAATCATAAGGGATGGGACAAAATACATTTTGGGCTATCCAAATTTTCGTTTCATCTTTTTTCGCGTCAAACGATTTCTACTGTATAACCATACAAAAGATTTAATTTATTTATTACGTACCAAGTAACCAATGGTTCATAAAAGTGTACATTTATTTTATGATTTAAGACCAGTTTATATACTGAATAATTGTAGCCCAATAACGATATATGTGAAAGTAGGGGGATGTATTAAGGCCCTTGCTGCGTGTCCCTATATGATCCAGTTTTAAATTGTAAGTTCAAGAGAACAAAAGCTGGCAATTGTGCAGAAAACATAGGCCTATACGATGCCTATGCTTTAAAAAAACCTGAACCCCTAATGGCCTCATTACAGAATAAATTCTAAAATTGTGACAAGATGCATGACCTTATGATTAAGGCCAAATATTTTATTTATAATCAATTAATCATCATAAAAAATAACATAAATAGGCAAAATTAAAATGACTTTGCTTAAGAAATTCGTTGTAGAATTTATTTTATCAAAAAATGTTTTTTAAAGAAATAAGTGAAATTATACAATTTTCCAAAAAAAGGTACAATTTGTGCATTTTATGAATTTTTTTTTGACTAAACTGATTATTATTGTAAATGTGGCACACCTATGGTTTCACAGCGAACGCAAATGAGGTTGGAACTGTGATTAGCTTTTAGAGCAAATATTCCTTTAGGGTAAATGGTTTAAGGCAAACATCCCTTTAGTACAAATGATTTTAGGGCACATGTCCCTTTTGGGCAAGTGAATTTATGGCACGTGTCTTTAGGGCAAGTGCCTATATACCCAAATATCTATATCTCATACATTACTAGTTTTAACAAGAAAATAGGCCATATTTATAATGTGCAGGGCAATGAGGTTCATGCACTTAAAAGCAACAATATATGCATGTATTCATCCAACAAAAAACAACTAAATACAGTATATACGCCATTAAATATGCACTATAAAAATCGTATTCAAAATTTTACCCATGAAAATTGAAGAAAACTGTTTTATTAGAACTTACACATTGCAATGGCAAACAAGCAACATTTTTAAATTTTCAAATTCAAAACTTCATCGATTTTTGCCAAAAAATTTTAATATTTAGAAAAATTTCTCTCAACATCAAAGGATGTACAAGGAGCATAAGTGGCGCAGAGTATCATTTGTATCAAGATCATCGTTAATTTCATTTATAGATATTTTTTTTCAAAAAATTGCAAAAATTACAATTTATGCACTTTTTTTTTGCCAATTTTGGCAAAATATGCATACTTTGAAAAAAAAAAAAATGAAAAAATATGCATTATAAAATTTATATATTTAGCTTTAGCATGATATGAATCATGTTCCTATCTCATTTAGCATGAATTCTGAGCCAGAATTCTAAACATGCATTTGCATGAATCTCCTTGCCCTGATAATGTGTAATAAAAATAAGAAATTTCTAAAAAGATAATTTAAAAAAAAAGAATGAAATAATATAAAATTGTTTTATAGATTTTTACATATTTATAAAAAAAATATTAGTTCAATGAGAGAAAAAAAATCCACATTTAAAATTGATTTAAAAGACTACCCTGTTGTATCCATATTATTTGAAATGAACCTATGTGTGGCCTCTATATAGGCAAACTTGGAACATAACGAGCTTTTTAATGTGGCTATCAAAAGGCCACACTTCAGCAGCCATAATAACTGAAAAATAATTTGCACATGTATCTCTAAACAAAGCTGAATTTCATTGATAGCAGTGTGCAATTCTTTATCTGCACACAAAGTTGCTTTAAAACCCCATAATATGTCAGCACCCTGTGTGTGTGGGGGGGCGGGGGGAACTATATTTATAAAGTAATAATAATTTAGGCTTATCCATTTGAAAAAGTAAGGGGCGTGCTGGTGGTGGGTGTCACTTTGTCTACACACCATTTCATAACCCCCCCTTTTCCTTTTTCTATTCTTTTCTCATCCTCCTCCTCCTTCCACTCCACTCCAAACAAAACAAGCCACTGCTTCAAAGTCCCTATACTATACTAGTATGAAGGAAATAGGAAGAGTGCAATCACTGCCAATCAGTTATCAATCAGATAGTTGAGCATTTCCCAGGATCATGATGTATTGATTCATCATGACACGTGCAATGTTGAAACGAAAACTCTTAGGCCTATTCATTAAGCTTATCAAGTTTAACCATATCCCACATTCTCATTAAAATTCTAAAAAAAATATTTCAAATGACATTATAATATGTAGACATATTATGAGCGTATATTAAATATAAGGGTTTAAGAAGGAGGAGGGTTGGTTATATAACAAAAGGTATAATGGCACCATGCATATGACGAAAAAAAAAAACATTGTTAAAGTGAAAATTATATTAGGGTCCTATATTCTAACTGTAAACACACTTATTTCTCATGGAATATAACGTCCTTGTGATGTAAAAAAAATGAAAACGACATTAACCTAAGAAGACTATAGAAGAGTGAGCAAATGTGACAATGAAAGGGTGGAGAATTAAACATATGCAAACAATGAATATTCAATTGAAGAGCAATTTTTTTCCAATTAGGCCTACCGTATAACAATTGTATAAAATTGGGCTATAAAGCCCTTGGCAAACAGTACACTTTTGGAACACTCAGACCTGGAGAAACCAATTTTGTATACTGGGCGGGGGGGGGGGGGGGTCGGACATTTGCCCTAAAGGAACATTTGCAGTAAAACCATTTTCCCTTAAGGGAAATTTGCCCTAAAACCACTTGCCCTAAAAGGACATTTGCCCTAATGTGTAGTGTAAATTTACATCATTTAGCACTTTTTGCGCACCTGCGGCACACAGAACCTATTTAACACACTCCACTGAAAGACACTAAACCGTATGAAAAGAGAGAAGAAAAAAATGTTTTTTAGGGCAAATGTTCTTTAGGACAAATGGTTTTAGGACAAATGACCTTTAGGACAAATGGTTTTAGGGCAAGTGTCTTTAGGGCAAATGTCTATATCCCATACAGGGCCACCCAGCCACTTATATTTTTTGCATCAATAATTTCAATCTTTTCCTACAGAATCGATTCACAGATCGATAATTTATTTGGAAATTATTATTAGAGAGTTTGCGCCACACAAAAAATAGGCATGACAACTGGATTTTACGACAACTATGTGAAAAAATTATCTCCAGTTGTCGTTCCTATTCGAATCTGTACGATTATAACAGAAGTTATAGTCGTACACAACTACAAAAAAAAGGTAACTGTGCACGCGCATTTCATATGGGGAGGCCCACTTCCTGTTAAAAAAATTTTTTTTGCCTCCATCTTGGCTTCACCAGTTAAAAACGCGAAAAAACGAAACCAACTCCAAAAACTTATTTCAAACTTCCAATTTTTAAACAATTGCTAAAATATTTTTCCAATATTAATTATTAAAATAATTAAATAATTAATACTGTTATTCTTTACCAATGAATTCGTTTCTTTACCGATGAATTCGATTCTTTACCGTCGAGCACAAGGTGTGGGTGGGTATTTCCGGTTTAAAATCTATATTGTTGTTGTGTGTGGAAGTTGTGAGTGCAACCTAAAGGCTACAACTACAACTTTTCAACACAGAAAACGACAATCTACAATTAGTAGTAGTTGTAGATAGTAGTAGTTGTACCGTGGCGCAAACTCTCTATTATATATATATTAAGCCAGATCTATCTTTCTTCGTCTCCTAGCTTCCTTACTTCATTCCCTCAGTAACGCTGTACAACCAATTAAGGACAAAAACCTTGAACCACGTCGGAATTTATATAAATTTAAATGAATAAATGAAACGCTTTTTTTTCTCAAGGTTAACTATATGTTGCACTCTTCCCATCCAAGAACCCCATTATATTAAATTGGAGAGGGGAAAAGGTGGGAAAGTGTAGAGGGGGGGGGGGGGAGAGAAACATGGAGGGGGAAAAAGAAGGAGGGGAAAACTGAAATTGATATGAAAGGAGTACAAAAAGGAACAAACGACACGCATGCGCACACCAGAGAAAATGAAACGCTCATTTTCTCTTTCAAATATAAAAAAGGGAGGAAATAGTAGCAAAATTAAACTAGAATTTATCACAGGCAATTAATTGTGCCCAGCATTAGAATTTCTTTTGCTCCGCCCTTTTATGAATGTCATCAATTTCTAATTGGTTTGTTACTTGGTCTGACGTCATAAAAGTCCGGAGGAAAAAAAATTCAAATGCTGGGCACACTTGCCTGTGAATTTTGCTCCCGTCATTTATGACGGGTTACCCCACTAGTTATATATATACTAACCCTAAGTCTGTCCGTCTATAACGCTGTACAAACAAGTTTAACAAGGACAAGGTTATGTTGCGCTCTCCCGATGCAAGCACCCAAACAATATTAAGGTGCTTATAAATAAAAAAAAATAGTTAAATCAAACTCATTCCCCATGATATTAAATTGGAGAGGGCAAAGGTTGGAAAGGGTGGCGGGTGAGAGAGAGAGAGAGAGAGAAAGAGAGAGAGAAAAATGTGGAGGGGCAAAAAGGGGGAGGGGATAATAGTAGCAAAATTAAACTAGAATCTGGCTCCCGTCATGTATGACGGGTTAACCCACTAGTTCGGAAATAATGACCTTGGTAAAGGCAAAAATATGTAAGCTTATTAGATTATATGATGGATCCATTTGGTGTAATCTAATTGTCCATTACACGAAATGTTTGTCCATTTTGTTAAATGAACATAAAATTGGCAAAACGCGAAATGGACATAGATAGGCCTATATTTCGTGTAATGGGCAATTAGGAGAAACAGACGTTATATGTCACAGGAGTTACTTGTCAAATGCTTAATATATGACCACAAGATGGGGCTTAAGAGGCTACATCACAAAATTACACTGCCCGCAATACGTTTATTTAATATTATATATATATAAAATCCCAGGTCTGTGTGTTTGTGTGTGTGTGTGTGGAGTAACAAAAACCATTGAAGCACGTCGGAATTTATATAAATTTGAATAAATGAACCGTTTTTTTCTCAAGGTCAACTATATGTTGAGCTCTTCCTTTGGAAAGTGTAGAAGGGGGGGGGGGAGAGAGAAAAGTGGGAGAGGGTGAGGGGAAAAGGTTGGAAAGTGTAGAAGGGGAGAGAGAGAGAAAAGTGGGAGGGGTGAGGGGAAAGTGTAGGGGAGAGAGAAACGTGGAGGGGGAAAAGTGGAAGGGGGAAACTGAAAATGAAATGAAAAAAGTAAAAAAAGGAAAAAACGATGCACATGCGCAAAATTGCCTGTGAATTTTGCTCCCGTCATTTATGACGGGTTACCCCACTAGTATATATATAATTTTCAATTTTTGAGTTTTTGTTTTGTAAACGCACTAGTTTTTCATATTAAGAGTTGTCCAATTTTGATAGTTCAAAGTGCAATGTGTACTTTAAATATACGAGGGTGGTCCGGAAAGTATCCAGATTTTTTATTCAAACGATACATACGTAACGATATAATATACAACCGTATTATAGTGGACGACACATATGTATATGAGTCATATTAGCAGACATATTCACTTTTCGACATAGTCCCCGTTCATCACGATGCATTTCCTCCACCTCTCCATGAGTGAATCCATCCCACGTGCGTAGAATTCTGCAGGAGTGTTTCGAATCCAGCGACGGATGCCAGTTTTAAGATCGTCGATGGTCTCAAAGTGATGTCCACGCAGACCGTCTTTCAAGAGACGGAAGAGTTGAAAATCGGATGGTGCTAGGTCCGGACTGTAGGCCGAGTGTGGAACGTTTGCGATTTCAACCTTCACGACGTTAGCGATATGGGGGCGGGCATTGTCATGCTGTAACAGAACTTGATGGGGTTGCAATTCTGGACGTTTTGTGCGGAGGCATCGAGCAAGTTTCTGCAATGTCTTTACATAACCCACCCCATTTATTGTCTCATTACGTGGCAGATACTCCACCAGAATAATCCCTTTCCTGTCTCAGAAGATGGTATCCATTACCTTTGACACCGACGGCACAACCTTGAATTTCTTTGGTGTGGGTGAGGATGGATGACGCCATTGCATACTCTGCCTTTTTGTCTCCGGTTCAAATTGATGAATCCACGACTCATTCCCTGTAATTATTCTCCCTAAGAATGCACCACCTTCCGTATCGTAGCGCTGTACCAACTCATTGGAGATGTACACCCTTGCACGTGTGTAACGACCCGACTGGTCCGTCACAATACCTCGGGCAACTCTTGACCCGTCCAAAAGAACTTAAGCAAAACTTACCCGGACACCAGACTCCAAACGGGGACGGGATCGTACCTGTAGCAGCCCTCTTCACGGTAAACGATGGGTAATGCCGACTTCCTAGAGTCTCCCTTGCCGGACACAACAGACGATTCGCCGCCACAACAAGAATATCGTGGTGGGACCTCTCCCACTGCGAGCCGACATAAGTGCCGGCCGATAAAAGCCGGAAATGGATGGTGGAAATCCCCACAGATTCCTCCACCCAGTGGTACTCCCCAATAACACACAACACCAAAGTAGGTTTAAATAAAAAGATGTGTTTATTAAGCACTTACTCAGTAGTAAAATAGCAGTGGTTAAACATGCAGTGATATTCCCACAACTTGGTAGGTGGAATGCACCAGGAAAACACAACAAAGGCACAAACAAATGAAGATCTAAACAAAGAACAAAGGAGGCCTCCCTGCCCTCCAGCATCAATTTGTTTCTCAGTTAATAGCCTACAACACACTGCCCAGATTCAATGGCTGACCAAGCCGTTGAAACCTCCAGACAACTCCACCTGTGAGAGGTCTGCTGGCACCAAAATGGCGTCCGACCCAACAGCCTACTACATGCTGTCAGGCAGATCACCATAGGGAGTTCGTCCGCTCAATCATGGTCATCAGAATGCATTCGAGGTACTCATCTGGCCCAGAGTTTTCTGTAGTTCAGATGATCATGAATAAGTTTACCTACGGAATCTTTACTGATTCCTAATGCTGTGGCAATGTCCCGTACACGAATCTGTCTATCGGCTCTAATCATCTGATCAACCCTATTCTTTGTTTCATCATTCACAGCTGTTGAGGGTCGTCCCGACCGGGCTTCATCTGTAATACGCTCGTGCCCAGCTTTGAATTTGGTAACCCACTCATAAACACTTGCATGAGCCATAGCGGCATTACCGTACACCGCACACAACCTTCTGTGAATATTAACAGCCCTTTCACCTTCTTTAGTAAGGAATTTTATCACAGCTCTTTGTTCAAAACCAATGGTATCCGCCATTGCTGTTTGTTACCGCGCATGAGCAAACTAACAAGAACACACACAACAACAACGTGCACAGCACTTGCGCACAGGCCAAAGAAAACATTCCATGCATGTATGCGGTCGTCCATTCATTATCGGATCGAGAGGAATAAATATCCGGATACTTTCCGGACCACCCTCGTATGTTTATTTAGTGATAGAATGATTAATGTTAAAAAAAAATTGGTAAGCGTACTAAGCGTGCTTCTATTTTTTTAAAAAAATATTTAAAAATCGCGAATTTTTAACTCTTATTTTAAACTACACATCCATTAAAATGTAGGTAAAAATACCTAAAAATAATTTTTAAAAACCAGAAAAAAAAATCAGCGTGTTGGCTTCACTGTGGTTTACTTGTGGTTTTTTAAAATTATCACGTACTGTAAGCGGGAGTGACTTTGTGACTGTTTTCGATACTTTTTCAATGCTAACAAAAATCTTTAAAATTGAACTCAAAACTACCTATTAATATTGGTTGCCCTATCCTTTTTCTACATATTCGTGTGGTTATTAAATCTATACCTGTAACAACGGTGGACTTATTTACCTTAACATTTGTTACAAACTCACCCCTCAATGTGGGGTGACTTTGTGACAGGTGAAATATTGGTAAATAAACACATGGGAAAGAGTAGATGTAACCAAATAACCCAACACAACCTTTATTTAGACTTCATTACACATTTTTATTTTAAGATTAACAACTAATCAAATGACATTTTGTCATAAAAAAAGTAGAAATTTAAGTGAGAATTTTCCTAGATGGCCTCATGGTCATTCCAACTCTTATTTTTACAGTACCATCTGTTTATCTGTTTGGGCAGATTTTTTTTGAATTTGAAAAATTACTCTGCAAGCAGCCATAAAAGCCTATGGCAGAGGGACAAGAGTCCAAGTGCAGCATAGAAAATGCATTGTCAAAACCAGAAAATATCAAACCCTAATGATATAAACCCAACAACAATTTCAATATTTTTTAATGCTGCAAATATATGCATTGTCAAAACAAAACAAAATTATGACTCCCATAAAATACGTTTTTCCTGCACAAAATCCCCAGCAAGCGAGTTCCATTGTCGAATCTCCCTCGGGACAAATGACCAGTAATAAGAATCTGTTCGTGCAAAAATCTCTCCAACTTTATTAGAGTGGTCACCCCTACCCAAATATAATGCCCTGCAAAGTTTACTTGAAGTAGGTTTAGGGCAAGAGCCTTCTAGCATTCGATTAAAGATATTAAGACTAAAATCTGAACGTCTTGCAAGTAAACTATCCCAACCAAGCTCTGAAAGCATTTTAGTTACACTGTTGGCATATCCATATTTACCACAAACAAACCTAGCAGCCCTGCGTTGGAACCATTTCTATAGAGTGAGCTAAGTCCTCAGTGTGGGGATTCCACACAGAGCTGCAGTATTCTAGATGGGGACGTACTAATGAATGATATGCTATACATTTTACCTCCCTGGGACACCTTCTTAGAACGCGTTGACTAAACCTAAGCATCTGCATAGACTTGGAAATAATCTGTTCGACATGCAGCTTCCAAGAAAGTTTAGCTGTAATCGTTACCCCCAAATATTTATAAGAATCTACGTTATTAAGTGGAATGGCCCCTATTCTATATGGAAATATTATTGGATTCCTTCCCCTAGCTACCCTCATTACACAACATTTTCCCTTATTAAGTTGAAGTTGCCATTTAGAACACCATGCCTCTATTGCTTTCAAGTCACTATCAATAATATGGCAATCATTGTCAGAGGTAACCTCACGATAAATTATTGTATCATCTGCAAATAGCCGGCAATTGCTGCTAACTTGACTGCTGAGGTCATTAATATACAAAAGAAACAGAAGCGGACCCAACACACTACCCTGAGGAACCCCTGATGTAACCCCTATCCAGTCAGATTCAGACCCACCTGCAACAGGAAGTTGAATTTGTCTTAAAAATGAACTCATAATTGCAACACACATTTGGTGACATTTACTCAGTGTTTTGGGCAAATTTATTACATTGTATGCACATTGCTTTGTTAATGACTTGAAATATTGGTGTTTTGCTTTGAATCGCATACACTACAAATGTTTCAAAGGACCAAACATGCTTATTGCTCTTGGTTAGTGCAGTACTACTAATAATAAAATTTTGGCATAAGTTTAAAGTATTCAAATCAATATCTACTAAGTTATAAAAATTCAGAAATTAGTTCTTGAAGTGTTGATAAAGAGCCTGACTTAATAGAAGGAGAAAATACATATTTCATGATTTCCCTTGCACAACCGTAGTTTTAAGTTTTTTTTTATCTTTTTGTATAGGACAAGAAAAAAGAAAAGCCAAAAAGACACCACTTTTAAGATGCTGCTCCAACTACATCATACTTTTTTTTTAAAAGGCTTCAGGTCTGTTTTTCTTATATGCCCCATGATAATTGAACTGATTTAAATGCAAATTAGTGCTGTTTAAATTACAATGCCCATTTGCACACAAATTGGCAAGACTCCTCCTAGTCAGTCCTGCATAGGATCAGAAAGAAGGAATGTGATGATTGGACACGAAAAAACAGGGGAACCATTCACACCATAAGATGTAATAATTTCTACGAATGCACCGGCTTCCACATACAGTAGTAGTTGTGTTGTAGTTGTTCATAGAGTAACTTCTTTGGATTTATTAAAAGTTCATCATGGTGTATAATGCAACATTTACATATTCTGCCTGATGAAAACATTTGGCAAAAACCACCAATGCCATGACTAGACAAACTGCCTGCAGAGACAGTTGCAACAAAAACAAGAAAATGATGAATTTGACTATGTATTGTAATATGCAGCCCATCAGTTTCCAGTGTACAAAGTTCATTCAACATTCGTTAAAACATTGATTGATAGCCATTTTTATTGAAATGATCCAACCCAAAACAAATCTTGATCATTTATTTTTTTTTGGCATGGAACTTTGTCATACTTCTGTACAAGTGGCGTAGCTAGGCTTGTTTGCGGTCGAAAAAGCGTTGACCGATCCCGGTCAGTTAGGACCCGGCAGAGGCGTCGGCAACCGCGTGCCCACTTTTGACCACCGTGGCCGAATCTGGGCAAAATCGGCCGAAAGTGGTTATGGGAGCCATACGTTGAGAACGGTAAACAAAGTTATGCCTCCAGAGAGTAAACCCCTGGCAAATCTATGACTTGGTTGCACCCCCCACCAATTAAAACTTTGCGCCCCTTACCTTCCTCTCCACATAGCCCTCATACTGGGTGGAACCGTTATAGGTTAGGAAATTAAGCTTGTTGCAGGTGGTCTGGGGGCACAGCCCCACATTTTTTTAAAGAATCATTAAAACAAATTTGTCCATTGTTCCGACCGTTCTTCCCATCAAATTAGGGAACAGTCGAACAATGGACTAATTTGATTTAATAAGAATAATTTTTTTAAAAACTGGAGGCTGCGCCCCCAACCACCCTGCAAGAAGCTTAATTTAACTAAACCTAACTTCTGACTGTTCCTACCATTTTTCCGACTATTCCTACTGTTGTTCCGCCGTGCCCATTGATCTCTATGAAGATTTACTGGTGCAACTATGTAGTTTTCAAAAGTAAATATTAAATGAAAGTCGATTTATTTTCGAAATTAACTGAATAAATTAAGCGCGCGATTCATTCGCTTAATTTATTCAATTAATTTTGAAAATACATAACTTTCATTTTGTTTTTTGCACCCCAAACCTCCTGTGCCCTCCCGCAGTTGTGGGTCTTGTGGTTGTCTAGCTACGCCCCTGCTCTGTACTATCGTACAGATGGTTGACCCAGTTCTATACAGCTGACAATGCCAATATCCTGTCTGGGGTCACACCATGGGGCTTGGGCCCTTTTCCTCCTAGTCCCACCCCTTAATACAAAGAGAACATCCTGATAAGCTTCAACATTACATCTATGGGGCTACATTTTTCTTTTGAATTTTGTGTATTAATAAGAATGAGTCATGTTTGACATTAAAGCTGACCACTGGTCAATCATTTTTATTGATTTATTTGATTTGTGTTTTCTTAAATAACCAATCAGAGGATTCTGAGAAATTGTTCTCAGTATCTCTCTTCAGCTTTGTGGAGCTTGCCACATGGTGACACATGAGGTTGCTTGTCAGACTTGTGGTCCCAGATTGGAAGGAAATTCCAGTGTAGCTGTTGGGACTGACCTTGTAGTTCAAAATAAGGCAGCCCAGACAGGTGACGGATGGATGGTCGTGAAAGGCAAAGGGTCTCGGCCACAACGAAAAAGCTTTGCCAGTGTGGTGGCCAGTAGTAATCCTACTATGGTTGGAAACCGATTTGGTATGTTGGCTGAGGTGGGTAAGACTGCCTCAACTTCTGCTAACAATAGACACCAACCTGGCAGGCCAATCGATGTGCATCTCATTGGTGACAGCATCGTTCAGGGTGTGAGAGTTGGCAAAACTGGAAATTCAACAACGTGGTGCTATCCTGGCATGCGTGTTGAACATTTAACATCTCGAGTCAAGGCTGTGCGAAATAAAACGAGCTTAAACCCTGTTGTGGTTGTGCATGCCGGCACTAACAACCTCGTGATGGATACACCAAAGGGCATTGCTGAGCGACTCAGACATTTTGCTGGGGAAGTCAAACGTTAGACCTCGTGCAAGGATTGTAATTTCATCTGTCTTGCCTATGTTTGAGCGTGGGGCAAGGGGCTCATTTTGTCCAAATCCTGCAGTCTGGCAGACTTCATAAGAGATTTCTCTTCTCTGTCACAGTGCTGGTTATCTGTATGTTGATGCCTCTCAGGAGCTTCTTAAGGCCCCTGACCGGTATTATCTGCGAGATGGCCTTCACCTGACTGCAGCTGGTAAGGATGTCCTGAGCTCCATCCTCTGGAATTCTGTCTGCAGTAATTTCCAGGGAAACCCTTAACTATTAAATGCCCTGCTTTAAGGAAGAAATGCATTTTAACTAGCTCATGCACATTAACTGGCCAAAATGAACTCCCTTCCCCTGCAAATTAAGTTATCATAAAACCAAATTCTTTTTCCAAAAAAAATTAAGAATGCAGTCTCCTACAGAACTCATATAAAGGCACTAATAGTAAATTGCCGAAGTGTTAAAAATAAGGTTATCCAGTTCAGAGAAGTCACCGAAAGCTACGATGTGGATGTCATATTTGGGTGTGAATCGTGGCTTTCTGCAGACGTGGTATCAGAAGAGGTGTTTCCTCTGAAATTTAACGTATTCCGTAAAGACAGGCAGCTAAAAAATGGCGGAGGTGTCTTTCTCGCTATCAGCAAAAATCTTATTTCTAGTAGAGAACCCTCATTTGAGGGAGACTGGGAGATTGTTTGCTGTAGCGTTACATTGAATAATGGGAAAAAAATATTTCTATTTTCTTTTTTACCACCCACCTGCAAATGACGAGGAGGAATTGCTCCAATTTAGAAAATGTTTAGACTCTTTATTCTCTACTAACAAATATGCATCAGTTCTAATTGGAGGTGATTTCAATTTGCCAGGCATAAATTGGAACACATATAGTTTAGATTCATTGTGTCCTAATCATAAATTATCAGATATTCTTCTTAATTCTAAGTCAACTTACTCCCTTGATCAATTAGTGCAAACCCCTATGCATTCCACTATCACATCAGCAAACATTCTAGACTTAGCTTTCACTAAAACTCCTGAACAAGTATGTTCACTTGAAGTAACTGATGGCTTAAGCGACCACAAAATGATCTACTTGGAGCTTAATATCAAAACTGATAGGCTACATTCAGATCCAAGAAAAGTTCCCCGATATAACAAAGCTGAGTGGGATAATCTTAAGCTGTATATTTCAAATGAACTTAATGAATAAATAGGGAAATCAAATGATGTAAACCAACAGTGGGCTTCATTTGTCAATGTCATTTCAAAAGGTACCCATAAATTTATTCCATTCTGGACAATTAAATCAAATTCAGATCCAGTCTGGTACACAACTGAAATACGACGAGCCCTTCGTAAACAACGAAAAATTCGTTCCAAAATGAAATCCGATGATAATTTAAATATCAGGTTGCAATTCAACTCTTTGCGATCCTATGTAAAACAACTACTTAGAAAGGAGCCCTCAAACTTTACAATTTTGGAAATATGTTAAAAGTCTTAACAAAAATCCAAATACGATAACCTTCATAAAAACCTCCGAAGGTGAAGTCTGCACAGACAAATTGGTCATAGCAAACACCCTCAATAACTATTTTCAGTGTCTTTCACACGGATGACAGCATTGAGAAGCAACAAATGCATGCTTTGTGTGCAAGTATACCTAAAATAATAATAAACCTTAACGGTTTACAAAAGTTCTTTTGCAACCTAGATGTAAACAAGTCACAAGGCCCTGATGAAATCTCAAACAGATTGTTAAAGGAGTTGTCTGTCGAGATTAGCACCTTTCTTAAGCAGCCTTTTCGAAGCGTCTCTAAATGGTGGCATGTTACCACAAGCATGGAAATAGGCAAATGTTTGTCCAATTTTTAAAGATGGAGATAAAAACTCACCGAACAATTATCGCCCTATATCCTTAACGTCTACAGTATGTAAATCTCTTGAACATATAATTTACTCTTGCAAAATGAAGCACTTAATAAATCACAATTTAATTCATGAAAATCAGCATGGTTTTAGAAAGGGCAGATCATGCGATACTCAGTTGGCACTATTTATACAGGACATCCAGTCCCGTCTAGATTCTCAGGCTGAGTTTGATTTAATATTTTTGGATTTTGCAAAGGCATTCGACACAGTGAAACACTCACTGCTAATTAATAAACTAACATCCTTTAACATTAATAACCAAGTAATTTCATGGATTTCTTCCTTTTTAACTGGTAGACAACAGCATGTCCAACTTGATGGTTGTGTATCGAACTGGACTAATGTAACATCCGGTGTACTTCAGGGTAGCATACTTGGAATGCTCCTCTTTCTTTTATTTATAAATGATCTCCCAGATAACCAAACCTGCACAATGTGACTGTTTGCTGATGATGCAGTTATTTATAAAGAAATTAAAAGCAGTAAAGATGTTGAGGTTCTCCAAAAAGACCTTAACAGTATTACAAATGGTGTCCTCATTGGCACCTAACGCTAAATAGTAGCAAATGCAATGTTATGCGAGTTTCCCGTAAGCATGAATCTTGCAGGGCAGATTACCGGATGGGGGATGCACTGTTGGATCATGTTGATACCTATAAATGCCTTGGTTTAACACTTTCCAAAGATATGCTTTGGAAGGAACATATAACAAGAACAGTAGGCAAAGCCAATCAATTCATAGAGAACATTAAAATAGTGTAAAGAAAATGTAAAGGAGGACTGTTATTTTGCACTAGTTAGACCAATATTAGAATATTGTTGACCAATTTGGAACCCATTTAGAGTTAACTTAATACATGAATTAGAAATGATACAGTGCAGGGCTGCAAGATTTGTTAAAGGTAAATACATGTATTCCTGACAGTGTAACCCTCTTGCTTAATGAACTACAATGGGAATCATTAGCTAACCGTAGATCGGAGCAAAGCCTTGCTCTTCTTGATCGCTTGTTGTCTACAGATGACATGGGATTGCCAGAAGGAATTCTCACAAGAAACCCCCGTATCGGCAGACATTGCCATCCAAAACCCATTAGGGAGTTAAGAGCTAGAACTGATGCATATTTTTGGTCTTTCTTTCCAAACGTGTTTAGACTATGGAATGCTCTTCCTGCTTGTCTGATTGACGTGATTGTGATTAGGAGAAATCCCCCCTGCCACATGGCTTTCGAGCTGATCGCAGGTGCAATGATTTGAATTGAATATAAAATTAACTCTCCAAAACTAAGAGCCTTTCAGGAAGTCAACTGTAGAAAGAAAATACCATGTGAAACAATTCTATGTAAAAACTGAATGCCTTTATGCTATGAATCTGGATAGAGGCATTAAGAGGTGAAATTAAAAGCTGCTAATTCTGGTTGTCTGTGGATAAAACAACAGATGCTGCTGGAAACTACATTGGAAATTTGTAGTGGGAAAGCTCGCACCAGAAAAGGCTTACCAACCAGTTAATAGCATCAAAGCTGTTGGAGAAAACTAACCATTCAACTGTTGCCAGACTAGTAAATGACTCAATAAATATGCCTTTCGCAAATGAATCAGCAGAATCTAAATTGCTGCTTGTTACAACTGATGCTGCAAGGTACATGGTCAAGATGGGAAAATCTATTGCTCTTTCCTATCCACATAAGATTCATCTGACTTGCATTGCTCATGCAATGAACCATGTTGCTGAGGAGATTCGCCTTTCATTTCCTCAAATAGACGAGCTTTTGGCATCTTTAAAGCAACTGTTCCAGAAAGCACCATCAAGAGTTCAACTTTACAAAGAGGAACTACAAGGTCTACCACTTCTACCACAACCAGTGTTGACAAGATGGGGAACATGGCTGAATTCTGCAGTTTGTTGCTGAACATTTTACTGAAATTTCTTCATTAGTGGCCAAATTTGATTCAAATGATACAGCTTCTATTGAAAATGCCCAAGACCTTTACATGAACAGAACTGTGGCTGCTGATTTAGTTTATTTCAGCCCACTTTGGTTTCTTAGTGCCCAATACTGCCAATATGGAAACAGAAGGTCAACAACTCACAAAAGCTATGGAAATAGTGAGTGAGTGAGGAGGTAACAAGAAATTTGAAATCTGTTCCAGGAAAAGTTGGTAAAAAGTTTTTGATAAGCTAACTAATGTATTAGAAAATAATCCAGGTTTCAGTATTGTCTCTAATATTGCTGATGTTTTAAATGGAACACCAGGAATTGACATACCTGAAAGTTTATGCCAGCTACTGTGCAATATATGAAATTTGCCCCAATCACTTCTGTTGCTGTAGAAAGGTCCTTCTCTATGCATAAGTCCATTTATAGAGATAACAGGCAATCAGTTAATCATGAAAATCTTAATATGTACATGGTTGTTCATTGTTTCCATGCACAAAATCAATAATAAAAAAGTCTATAAACTGCATGGTGTTGATGTTTTTAGTGCATAAATGCATGTATATTTTGGGATTTTTGCTGCATAAAAATACTTATCTTACAAGCCTTTACCTTACAAACAAACAACTTGCTCCACTTACATATACAATCGAGGTTGAAATGTCATCCGATCTTGTCACGTGTTGTCGAACGATTATGTTGTTAGCTGAAAATAAACTGACAAAGGTCGTGCATGTGCTGTACGGCTCTAGAGGGCCTGGCCTAGAGAACTGAAAAACCTTCGACCAGATGGAACTCCTGTTTTTCAAGAAGACCATGAACCGTGCCACATTTCCAAAAAAAGCGAGGACATTTTTTTGAAGAAAACTTTCCTAGACTGGCCTCGATACTCTTTTAACACGAATCCAAATGAAAGTCTTTTGTTAATATTAAAGCAAAGGTCAAAAAATAAACTGTAATACAATAGGAAAAAAATGAATGCAGCAGTGATGAGGATTTACCTTCTTTATGGAAAAAAAGTATGGAAAAAGTATGGAAAAAAACTGTGAAAAACTTGTGGATTCCATTCCCAAATGAATTAAAATGTTAATTAAAGCTAAAGAGGGGCATAAAGTACGAAGGGAAATCAGAAAATAAGGTTCCCCCAACTCATGTACGTTTTCAATACTTTACTTTTAAAGCAATACTTACATGTTTAAAAGATACATCTTTACACTATTTTGTTTATACTCTCTGTTGAGGTGGAAACCTGTTCACGCAGCCATTTTCGTACTTCGTCCTTGACATGCTACACATTAATTCATCACCATCACGTCCGGGCCATAAATAGCTTCAAGTTCATGATGAATTTGTATTGATGCTGTCCCTTTTGCCCACAAAAAACAAATAACTGTCTGCACCTCTTCTTGTGTCACTCAAGACAGTGTAGTACTTAACCATTGTTGACATGCAAAGTTCAGGAAAATAGCGGAACTTGGGTAGATAATTTCTGGACTTTGTGTCAGCAAACAGCCATAAGGTTCCCTATTTAATTGCCACGGACGTACTGCACGCAGTGAGTACGGCTGTGGCAATTAAATAGGGGAGATATTTTTTTTACTTCCCTTTGCATTATGATGTTTGATCTCCCATCTAGAAATTTTTTTGTTCAAAATAAAGCTTTTCTTCACCTTATAAACCCTTGTTCACATTCAACAATAGGGTGGTAAAAAAGATGAAATGCTTACATTACTGCACATTTAGCTTAGTGGGCTACTTGGCTATTGAGATTAATGGTTGGAGACGTCACTGTCATTAGGAGTCAAAAACACCAAACATAAAATCACGTAGATGTTACTGAAAACAAACAAATTAATTGCATGATGCAGTAAATTTAATGAGTTTTCAACTTGTAAATTAAAATTATTAATTTAATTGTCAGCAATCTACATTACTTTTTTTGTTAAATAAAAAACCAAACAATTTCTTTTTAATCTTTATATTTTGTTCCTATAAACTATTAAAAAATCATCACTTCGGGCCCAGCATATCCTCAGGACGGACCCACTGTTTAAATTGTTCGTCAGTCACGAGACCAAGCTTTACTGCAGCCTCTTTCAGCGTTAAACCCTCTTTATGAGCATATTTTGCTATTTTTGCAGATTTGTCATATCCTATGTGAGGATTCAGTGCTGTCACTAACATCAGTGACTCCTGCATCAGTTTATTTATGCGCTCACGGTTTGCCTGAATGTTTACGACACAGTTGTCAGTAAACGAAATGCACCCATCACCAATGAGCCGTACAGACCTTTAACATTTAAATTAAAATTGCATTACTTCATGGTGCAAAGACATTAGAGAGTTGACCAAATTCCGTACGAAATTAGTTTATTACTAAATGATAGATTTTGACGTAACTTCCGCCTCATTTCGTTGTAAAATGAAGATTAATTTCGTATAAACAAAATAAACGTGCAAGCGCAAATGCATTGTAACGTCGTTTAAGAAACTTGAAAACGACGCCATTTTCCCACTGCTTCAATGAAAAACGATGTCGATTCTGAAGGAATAACCACCCCTATATGGAAGGTTTCCGAAACAGAAAGGACAAAATCGAAATGAAAATGAAATCACTTAATTTAAATATATAAATTTCATGCAAAATTTCGCTAACTCTCAATATATAGATAAAAGATCCTTGTAACCCAAAATATACCTTAACACATTGGAGACCATCATTGGCTTAAACACATTCAATTCAAAATGACCATTGCTTCCACCAACGGTAACTGCAACATGGTTTCCCATAACCTGTGCAGCTATCATTGTTAATGCTTCACACTGTGTTGGATTAACTTTTCCTAAAATAAATATAAAACATTCCAAAGTTGTATAAAAACACCCTTTGGCGTATTCAAGAATGTAAGAGCTTGCCACAGTTAAATCGATTACGTATTTGTGTAAATAATAAATAAGGGTAGCAGCTATCAAGCTACATTTTCCATCAATAATCGTGATGAGGTTCTTCAATTCCAGACTAATAGGTATATATATTAGTACTGCCGAAGCCGTCTGAAGAATTTTATCATTCAATATCCAAAAGAAAGACTAAGCTTTATATTAGGCCCCGTTTATCTTTCTTTGTTTCCCTGTATGTGTAACGCTGTGCAAACAAGGACAAAAACGCGTAAGCACATCGGAATTTATATAAATTTAAATAAACCGCTGTTTTCTAAAGGTCAAGATTATGTTTCGCTCTCCCCATCCAAGAACCTCATGAAATTAAATTAGAGGGGGAAAAGGTTGGAAAGGGTAGGGGAGAGAGAAAGAGAAACGTGGAGGGGGAAAAAGGGGGATTGGAAACTGAAATTGAAATGAAAGAAGTAAAAAAAGGAACAAACGATGCGCATGCTCACACCAGAGAAAACGAAAAGCTCATTTTCTCTTTCAAATATAAAAAGGGGAGGGGATAATAGTAGCAAAATTAAACTACAGTTTATCACAGGCAAATGTGCCCAGCATTAGAATTTCTTTTCCTCCGCCCTTTTATGAACGTCATCAATTTCTAATTGGTTTGTTACTTGGTGGGAAGGGTGCAACATATAGTTGACCTTGAGAAGAAAAAAAACGGTTCAACGTTACTCACATGAAAAATATCTATATATATATATCTATATATATATATATATATATATATATATATATATATTTTTCATGTGAGTAACGTTTTGACCCTTGAACCACGTCGGAATTTATATAAATTTAAACGAATAAATGAACCGTTTTTTTTTCTTCTCAAGGTAAACTATATGTTGCACCCTTCCCACCAAGAACCCCATGATATTAAATTAGAGAGGGGAAAAGGTTGGAAAGTGTAGAAGGGGGGAGAAAGAGAAAAGTGGGAGGGGGTGCTGGGCACAATTGAGTGTGAATTTTGCTCCCGCCATTTATGATGGGTTACCCCACTAGTTCTTTTATATTATGCTTACTGGGTCAAAACATTTTCACCTTGTGAACAGAACAACTCGACCTTTGTCCAGGTCTACAATGTCACAAAATCTTGACTTTTCTGCTCTAATTAAAGATTTCGCCAATAAAAAGGCCAGAACAGCTAACTTTTAATCTTCAGATATTAATTAAACTTAAATTTAAAATTAATTTTCTTTGTGATATTTGCACTAAATTGTCATTTTTAATCATAAAATAATATGGTTTTCTCTATGGACATAATAATCGATGTGTTTTTTTTTGTTCTAATAATTATATAATGAAAACAAGTATTTTCATTTTCTCGCCCTGAAAAAAATCTGCCCCAGGGCGCCACGGAGGCAAAGGCTGGCACTGGTCGTGATTTAGAAAAGAAAATTAACCTACTTTTTCCCTTAGATCGTTATCTTTTTTTTCCCAACGGAAAAATAGATCCGCCAGTGAAGTAATCTCGTACAGTTGATGGGGCTACTGAGTCAGGCTTTTACTCCTCTTGTGAGCGTTTAATCCAATACAAGTCTAAATATGTATGCGCCATTCATGTTACGTTGCTGAAACAACATTTATTTGAGAGCCTAGCTACAGCATTTAGTTCAAAATTTCTCCGAATGTAGGCGCTGCGATCGTTTTTGATTGAAAGATGGTTTTTTAACGTTTTTTTCTCTCCAGGTTTCAAGTCACATAATAATTGATAGAAAAATAAATTTGCGTGCTAAGCTTATAAAAAGAAAACATGGTGAAGCCAATAGATTAATGCACGTGCTACTGTTTATGTGATTGTTCTAAGTCGTTTTTAATGGGAGTTCTTCAAATGTTTGGGTGACGGTTTTTTGGTCCTATGGGACTTAACATTGAGTTAAAAAAAAACGATCGATTTTGAACCTTGTTTAAAAATAGAAGGACCTTTCAGAATTTCGAAAAAAGCTTTGCTCCTATGGGATTTAACATGGAGTTAAAAAAATGTACGATTTTAAACAGAAAGACCTTTTTCAAAATTTATAAAAAGAAAACATCGTGAAGCCAATACATGAAAGTATGTGCTAATTATTTTGTTATTGTTCTAAATTGTTTTTAACAAGAGTTTTTGAAATGTTTGTGGAACGGTTTTTGATCCAATGGGATTTAACATGGAGTTGAAAAAACGAACGATTTTGAACCTTGTTTAAAAATAGGACCTTTTCAAAAATGATATAAATCGAGTACGTAAAGAACAATACTTTTTATTGCATTTTGCGCTTTACTGTATTTTAATTGAGCGATTGTGAGGCGATTTCTTGTAAGTTTAGTAACACCATTAAGTAACACTCATTTGTCTCGTTGTCGTCTGCTCAAAACAACAAGATGGGCGTGTATATCTGTTTAATTTCTTAATATCTTCGCTTGTTGCAGTCTATGTGGGCGGCCCTTTCCTTATTAATGTTTGAATTTTGTTCTTGAATGTTAGTTTCCACTTTACAGGAAGCTTTTTAAATTAACACCTAAAGAAAGTAGTCAGAAGCAATAAAGTCTGTCAAGTGAGTTTATGCAATTCTGCCTAATAAAAACTGCTGTAGCAGTAAAGTAAGGATCGCGCATCTGTGATAACAAATTTGAAAGTTTCATGCTAAAGGTGAATTTTGTTTTCAGCTGTATAAGCTGAAAATAGAATTCACCTTTAGCTTAAGCATAATAAATGACAAAAACTCAACGCTATAAACGTGTACCTGGCATGATGCTGCTGCCAGGCTCATTTTCAGGCAATATTAATTCACCGAGACCACTTCTTGGACCAGAACCTAAGAATCGAATATCGTTGGCGATTTTCATCAGACTACAGGCCACAACATTCAAGGCACCAGAAACCTCGACCATTGTGTCGTGAGCTGCAAGAGATTCAAATTTGTTCGGTGCAGTTACAAACGGAAGACCTGTGTTTTAAATAAAACAAACCAACAACATTATTTAAAACACTCTTACTTTGTCCAAACAAAAAAAAAGGTTTCACATTTGCTAAGCATATCAATTGAAAATTACATCATGGATTTTGATGAAGTTTTGCGTATTGGAATAGGGACACATTTTATCCAATTAAAGCCACTTTTTCATGATAATAGTTTTCTTTCATCGTACTATCGCACTGTTACGATAGCAATATCACACTATCTTGTTTGACTAGATAGTTGAAAGTACTATTGCGACAGTGATATTAACTATCATGATTACTATCACCGTGCATACAAAACTGTCTCAATAGTTAATAGTTGTTGAGTGACCACTTGCAGGGAAATATTCACTTTGTAGGGAAATTTGGCTTCTGGAGGAAGAGGTAACACTGTTGTTGACTCAAACACCTTTCTTAACTGCTGGTGTGTTTTGCGTGCTGTCAAACATCACTGTCATGACATAACTATCACTTTACTTCAAGACATGTAGACAGTTGCTTTCGTGATAGTGAACTACTTCAACTTTCATGACAGCTACTCTCCCGAAAGAACTATCGCCATGAAAACGAGGCTTCAAAATTTTTCTTAGAAACACCACTAATCAAGAAGTGCTGAAATTTATTGGCATTTTCTAATGGAATTATATGATAAAAGGAATGCAGGCATTTTTCTTTTCTTTTTTCTTATTGTAATGTGTAATGATATAATGAATATATGTAATGACATAATGAATGTTATAACCTTGTACCCTTTCCCTCTTTATGATGTAAATAATTAAATGGAATGTTGGTTCTATAATATTCTAGAACCTATATTTAGGTATAAAAGGAGCTCATTCTTAATTGTTAGGCACTTGGACTGTGGCTGTTCTATTGACTCCATACTTGTATATTGGTCTATTTTAAGTATAATAAATTTTAAAGATACACAACAAATGGCGACGAGGATGAGATCTTATTTTAATATAAGTTAGAATATGTGTATAACTGGACTTTATATATAAGTACAAAAAAGTTTTTTATATTGCATTATACAATATGGCAACATCATTGGGAGTTCTACAAGTGTTTAACAAAGGAGATGACTGGAACCTCTATAGACAGCAACTGAACTTTTTATTTTGCAGCAAATATAGAAATTATTAAAGATGATGCACACAAGAAAGCCATTTTTTTGGCCAGTTGTGGTCAATACCTTGTGGCAATCTGGTCTGCTCAATTTTTAAATTTTGAGTGAGCAGACGAATTTCCCTATGGTGGTCTGCCTGACAGCTACAGTAGGCTGTTAGGACGGACGCCATTTTGGTGCCAGCAGACCTCTCAACATGAAGTCTATGGGTGAGAGGTCAGATGTGACCTCTGTCCCCTCCAGGGGGAGTTGCCTGGAGGTTTCCTGTGGCCTAGTCAGCCACAGGATCTAGGCAGTGTGTTGTAGGTTTTGAAGGAGACTAGACCTGTGGGTGGAGGTCAAGAGGACCTCCACTGTCCAGCATCTTCATCTTCTTTTGTTGGCCTGTTGGCTTCTTTGCCTTTGTTTAAAGTGCCTTAGGGCTGGTCAAACGGACCAGCCCTTTACTGTACATATTCATCACTGCCTTCATCATCTTTATTTTAAGTATGAATTATCATAAGTATGAATTAAATACACTTTAATCATCACTTGCTGTGTCCGTGTCTTTTTCTTGGGGAGTACCGCGAGGGGGGTGGGATTTCCGGTTGAGGATCTCCATCGTCCTGCTACCAACCTTTTTCGGCCGGTACTTGTGTCGGCTCGCGGTAGAACCGTTGTTCTACCGCGATATTCTCGGCGTGGCGGGTGGTTTTTCGTCGTGAGGGGCTCCTGGAGCCGACACATCCTGAGGGGTACACCGTGGGAGAGGCGGCTACGGGTACGGTCCCGTCTCCGTAAGGAGCCGGTAAGCGGTAAGTTTTATGTCCGTTTTGGGGGTAAATTTACCGGGGTATTGTAACAGTCCGGCGGGACGTTACAATTGGTCGAGGAGCTGGGCACCTGTACCCCGCCTCTTGCACGGTGATTTACCGTGTATTCGACCGTTTAGTCGGTCGAATCACCGTGCGGTGCGAGTACGCCACTGGGCGCGGACTTTGGTCCGTGGGACAGCGGCGGAAACCACTGTTTCACCATTTATTTACTGTTATTCACCGTGGGGAACGGACTTTGGTCCGTTGTACCGTGGTGAATGGTAAATCTACCGCCATTTACCGTATTTTTACCGTGGGGAACGGACTCCGGTCCGTTGCACCGTGGTTAACGGTAAATTTACTATCGAACTACCGTGGGGCACGGACTACGGTCCGTGGTACCGTGGTTTTCGGTGGTACGGTGTACGGTGTTTTACCGCAAGTACACCGTGGTGTACGGACTTTTGTCTGTTGGTCCGCGGTAGAAAGTGGTGAAAGGTCTTTTACCGAGAAGTACACCGTGGGAAACCAACTTTTGTCCGTTATACCACGTTAGAAACCAGTAGAGTTAAACTCTGACCGTACTGCACCGTGGGACACGGACTTTTGTCCGTGATACCGCGGTTTCGCACGCTCCCATCCGTAAGTAACGGTATTTTACGGACTTTTGTCCGTGAGTTTACCGTTCTCGACGGTGGAAACCCGTTATCTGGTGGCTTTGTCCAGATTTTACCGTTCGTTTACGGTGAAAAATGAAGACAGCCCCAAAAGTACCGACGGGAGGTCGGGAACTTGGTGCGGATGCGGGTTTAGAGTTACGCGGCCGCGTAGTCGACCGTCCCCTTTGGGGGCGGAAGGCGGAGATCCTCTGGAAACAGGAACGAAGTGGTAGCGTAGACGGGGATTTCCCGGAGGACTGGGTCACGGTGCGGAAACGCCGCCGTGACATTCTTCCGGGAGAATACCCATTGGAAGACAGTGAGTCCAATGGTGATCTCATCGGGGAGTACGATCGGCCACGGCCGAATGTCCAAGTTTCCACTGCCGCCCGTCCGGTTGGACGGGGCGGTCAACCCCTTCGGGACATGGTAGAAATCCCAGAAGACTGCACGTGAGGGCCTGGCCTTTTTGGCCGGGCTATCCGAGCAGCAACTCATTGAGATTGCCTACAGGATAGATGTCCTTCGTTTGGAAGGACGACTGTCCCGGTCGACGATCGAGCCGAGGGTGGAACCTCGGTTCTCACTGTCGCCCGTGCGTGAAGGTGCATGGAGGGAGGAACCACCGGTACAAACCCGGTTGGTACCTCCACGGGAAGCACCCAGGCCATCTCCTAGGGAGATTGGCCGGGCAGTTCCTCCCGCACCTGGACAGCAGCCGAGGGTTCAGTTGATGATACCCTCGGAAGCTGAGTCCGTGTCTGACGGTTCGGTGAACCGGAGCAGGCAGCCTCGCAGGGTTAGCGCCGCTGCTTGGACGCCCGCTCCAGCGGTTCCAGCGGAAGTTCAGGTGTTCGGGTTCTTTAACCCGGTCCACTCATTTGCTCGTTACGACGGCAGAGAGGACTTGACACCTTTTCTCCGCAAGTTCGAAGCGAAAGCCCGAGCTCAGCGCTGGACGGACGAGTCCCGATGCAGTTTCTTTACGTTTCTGCTGGACGGTCCGGCGGAGGAGTATTACGCCACTTTGGTGGAAACTCTTCCTGACCTGACCTGGACTGAGCTGAAGGACGCTATGCGTAGCCGCTTCAGCACCAGTAACCAGGCTCGCCTCTGTTTCAGCGAATTTGAGTCGATGAAACAAGAAGCTACCGAGTCTGTGCAGGCATTCTACTGGTGGTTCTTGGAACTGTCCGACCGAGTGTCTCCGGGCAAAGACGAGAGCTGTCGGCTCATACGCTTCAAACGGAAACTCCTGACACATCACTGATCAATTGATCGGTTGCAAGGCCGACACGGTAGAAGCATATGCCCGAAAGGCATGGCTGGTTGAAGCCGATTTGCTTCTGGTAGGTAAATTACCTAACCGTGCTAGAGGGGTTCCTCAGGACAGGGCTAGTGCTCAGTCCTCCGGAACCACGGCTAGCTCTGGGAGCTCTGCCAGAGCTTCATCTTCGAGCCAAACGGGTGCGAAGGCTGCTGCACCGTCCAAGTCGGACAAAGCAGGAGCCAAGACCGGAGGCAAGAAGAAGACGGCAGGCTCTGGCGGAAGTCAGCCGGCGGCAACGCCTCGAAGTGCGGACCGTACAGGAGATTCACACCGGCGACTAGGTCCTTGTTTCGGGTGTAACCAGATGGGTCACCTGAAGAAAAATTGTCCGAAGGCTGCGGCCAAAGGGCAGGTTGCCAGAGTGGTGCCTGACGAGAGTCAGAACCTCCAGCCAACCGCTGGCGTTGTGCCAGTTTGGCTGGAGGGTCGTAAGTACCTGGCCACCGTTCATGATGGCCAGTTCTACTATCGACTCGTGGAGGACGAGGAGAAATCCTCGTTAAACCGCCGCCGGTCGCCACCGAACTGAGTGGTGTGCGACCAGTAAAGCTTCAAAACTCAGGTGCCTGTCAGGGCCTGGGTTCTGAGCGAGGGACGTACCTCCGGGCGGTCTCCAAGTATGTGGATGTCCTGCGTAAGGCAGGGGTACCTCTGGCGAGGTCTGCGGACCCGGAAATTACCCAGTGGGTATTTCCATCGTCACGCTCCACATTGGATGCCGTGTGCAGCCAGCTGGATCGCTTTTTTGCCCCCTCACCCTACATGCCTAGTGGTGAGGTGCTAGATCGTGCGCTCATCGAGCAGGCAGAAGGAGTTGGTGCGCCCATACCTCCTGTTGGGCCTGGGGAGTCTCTGGTTTCTGAGACAGTTCCCCAGTCTTCTGCACGTCTGGAATTACCGTCCGGTGTGGACGGTAAGGTGGACGGGAGGCAGAAGGTCGATGGAGGGAACCCGCGGGTTCCCATTCCTGAGCTTCAGAGCCGGGCCTACGACGTAGGTTCACCACGGGTGTGGGTGTCGATAGGCGATCGTCTCTTGGAGATGATCGTAGACACCGGGGCCGACGTGTCGGTCCTAAGCATTACGGTGGCACGAGTGATGGAGTTGCCTATAGAGGAACTGGCGGTTCCTTCATTCCTTCTTGGAATGGGTGGGCACTCCATCGAGGTAGTAGGGGTCACAAATGTGGAATTGACCATCCACAAGAAAACCTTCAAGGTGCCTCTCCTTTTGGTGAAAGGAGAGGGCGAAGCATTGTTGGGCATTGATCACGCCTCACGCTTCGGCTTGATGGTAGATATCGTGCACCGGATGGTCTACTTCCGGGAGGATGTCTAGACTGCACACCCAGACGCCCTCCAAGCTGCATTCACCGATCAAGCGCTTGCAGAACCTAGGGAGGTGGAAGCAATTCCCTCGCCGATACCAGGGGCTTTGCCTCAGGGACGGCAACTCCCAGTGGATCCGCCTGCACTAAGAGAATTGACGGTAAATGTCTCTACCCACCAATCCCATCTGCCCCTAAAAAGGCAGACGACGGTGAAATCTCCATGGTGACTGTGCATGAGGCGGCTGATGATGTTTTAGCCGCTACTGCACGGCCATTAGCCGCTAAGACGGCGAATTTGGCGGCTAGGCGCCGTTTGCAAATTTAACAAACAAAGGATGCTGGCACCACGTGTTCGAAACAAAACACAAATTCGCCATCATAAAAGCTGTGCCAGACTGGAAACAGACGGAATAATTGAAAAAGTCCCTCTAAGGGAATTTCCTTCTCCTGCCTGTTGGCAGTTCTCTTTTCTTTGTTAAGTGTTTTACGGTCAATGACCGTATACACACGTGGTGGGAGTGGTTTCGCCGCCATGACTGTTGTCATGGTGGCCAAACCACTATGGAAAGCACTTTTCCGGCGGGTTCAGCCCGTCCGAGCGCCGTTTCGCTTGGGAAGGCCCAAGTTCGACGGTATTTGGACGGTAGAAGCCCGCCAGGGAGTGGTTTTCACCGATCGAAGGCGGTAAAACACAGTTTTGGCCGTGAATTGCCGACTTTGGACGGTGATAACGGCATTTTGCACGGTAGAAGTCCGTGCAATGCCCTTTCCAACCGTCGGAACTCGGTGAAAGGGTGTTTTCACCGTCCGAAGGCGGTTAGCTATGGTTTTTACCATGGTTTACCGACTTTGGACGGTGGAAACCGCGATTCGCATGGTGAAATCCCGTGGAATACCCTTTCTACCGGTTCCGAAAAGGGGAAAAGTGGTTTTCACCGTACGAAGGCGGTAAAACACGGTTTTGACCGTGAATTACCAACTTTGGACGGTGAAAACAGGAATTCTCACGGTAAAAGCCCGTGGAATTCACTTTTCCACAGTGAAAACTTGTTTTTGACGGTTTGTTCCCTTTTATCCAGGTTCACCACGGAGAAGAAGGAGGAAGGCGACGGGAGTGGCCAACGGTCCCCCTCCCTCAGCCCGCTGCATCCGAGGGATGCAAGGCTGTTGAAGACGGGATCGGAAGGCTCCCCATCATCTAGCGGACCAGAAACGGCTGACGCTACCGTGGAATCAGTTGATTCCCCGGCGGCAGAGCCCGTGATAGGTCCGGAGACTGCCCAGTCGACTCCGACCGGTGTCGGAGCCTTCTGGGGCAGATACCTGCAGTCTCCCACCAGGGATACGGCTGCTACCACCGTTCAGTCAGTGGCGGCGGTAGTTTCTCCGGTTGGAGAGACCGCAGAAGCGGGTGTTGATGGTGGGAAAGCGGCTACTGGTGTGGTAACTGCTAGTACCCCGGAACCCGAATCTCCGTCTGTTCGAGACCTCCCAGATTGGTCTGGGGTGGTCGAGGACAGTGAGGACGTCTCTTTGGGAGCGTCCTTAGTCATTGACACGGAGATGGAGGTCGAAACCACCGTTGATTCGGTGACTGACGCCTCCAGGCAGTGGCGGAGTCGTAACTCCTCTTCAGAGTCTGACGGGAGTGGTTCGGCCTCCGAGGGTAAACTGTCTGGGACGGGATCCCCCGGAGTTCTTCCCGCCGATCCAATACCTTTGGAGGCCGTGGCTGTGTCCTTGGCCGAAGAAGAAGGCCGCTTGGATCGGTTAGATGAAGCGAGACGGGACATGGTCCAGGAAGGTGGTTTCCTCGGGGAGATTCCGACCGTGCAGGCGAAGAAGGACAGCGCAAAGAAGCGCAAGAAGAAGTCCGGAGCCGCACGGATCACTGCCAGAGCCAAGGCTCTCGCAGAGAGAAAGGCAATGCTTAAAGCTAAGGAGGAGGCGTTGAAAAAGTTGACGCCTGCTGTGGGGCTTCGAGCAGAGACTCTCGCCCGCCCTGACGGTTGTCCAGGGGCTGCTTGGCCAGAGAAGCCGGCTGCTGGATCGGGTCCGCCCGAGGCAGTAGCTGGCCACTGCGGCTGGCAGTCGGACAACCCAAAGAGGGACCGGCGAGCAGAGAAAAAGGCTACCCAGCCTCCAGTACCTGCTACCGGTAAAACGGGAAAATCTGTGAGTGGTGGTGGTGGCAAGGGACAAAAGAGGTCCCGCCCTCACACCCCACCAGTGGCTGAATGCTCTAGCGGCAAGAAGGCCAGGTCCTCCGGTCGAGGAAAGGCCTTCGAACCTCGGAAGCCCGAGAGCTTGGAGGACAAGCTCAAACGGCTTCAGGCTCAAGCAGCGAGCTTGCACCGACAGATCGCTCGTGCGGTCAGTGCAGGTGAGCGGCAGGAGTTTGAGCGCCGGGCTGCGGAGTTCCCTCCCCTGCAGGGAATGCCCGCCCGGAGTCTGCTCGAAACAGGGGAACCTCCTGTCGGTCGTGGCGTCCCGCCTATTGCGAGTGCCACGACCAGCACTGGCCAGAAGCGAATCGCCGGGAGGGAGGCGATGCAGGCTGCCAATGCACCAGCCCATGGTGCGGAAGCCAAAGCTACTGGTGGCAAGGGTCAGCCGACTCTTGCACCGAAGGAGAAGCCTCTCCTTCGGGATGGTCGAGGAAGATTTGTCTCCGGACAGTCATCGTCGGCCGTCACCTCGGCTAAGGGCACTTCTACGAAGAAGAGTATGGCTTCGGCCGGAAAACCTTCGAAGAAAGAGTCCGAGAAGGCGAAGGGGGCTAACCACCCGCCTAAGCCTGATCGGCCCAGTAAGTCGTCGGGGTCAGTTAAGTTTGACACGACGCATGGTCAACCTTCCTCTCACGGGAAGAAAAAGAAAAAGGACCGTAAAAAATCCAGGCGTGAGAGGAAGGGGAGTCCGACACCCTCCTGTAGTAGGCGCCAGGGAGCCGAAACTGGAGGCGTTGTGGCGGAAAAGGAGTCCCGGCGTGCTCAGGCAAGCACGCCGGCCGGGAGTCAACCGATCCATACCCGTCCCGTTGAGGCGGCGAGGATGGATGGTAGGTCGATGCGCGACATTTTGGTCGGCACGCCTCCATCCTCCCCGAAGGTGGATGCGGTCTCGAGCCTGCGGGTTCGAGCAGTGGGAACCCTGCACCGTGTGACTTTGCCCTCACCTAAGGGCGAAAGAACCTCAGTTGGAGGAGTCAGTGTCCCCACAAGACGTGACCCCGTGACCCCCAGTGGGGGTACACCCTTCTCTCCGGTCCATGGCGGCGGGGTATTTGATACCCTAGGACCTGAAACGTCAACCTCCCCTAGGCCTGAGGAACGGCGTATTGGCACATTGCCCCCGTATTCAGATGCAGAGGTGTATATGAATAACCGACTTGGTCTCTGGCAGGACCAGCCGGGAATGGAGGGTTGCCAATACCATGGCTACTACCGTCTGGATGAGCCACTTCCAGAGCCATGGGTAGCAAGGCTACCACTGTACAACATGCGCCATGTGGTGGCATTTGGTTGTGGAGGTTTCCCGGTTGTGATGGTCGTGAACCCGGTCCAGCAAACGTTTGCAATTTTGGATGTGGTGGGGCTAGATGCCGGGATAGTTCGTCTAGCCCGGCGTGCAGCCCCATTCATTTAACGTTTGCTGGGATGCGACCTAGGAAGTATGGCTGGACAGTTCATTACTGAGCCTCTACCAGGGTGCGAGACCGAGCCCGCGGTTGCCCTGGTAGACCTCCTAACAAGTCGGACGCTTCGCACGCGTCCGCAACTCCAGGATATTCCTTTCGAGGAATTCCGAGCACTGGAGGAAAGCCGTCTTAGGGGGACGGTCTTCGATACTGGTTTTGGGTGGCGTAACACCCAGATGTGCTTGTGGTGGGCACGTCGGTGGGCTGCGGAGTGGATGGGCTCCACTTTCGTGACACCGCCAGAGAAGCCGTCCGGAACCTAGGAAGGTCAGGTTCGGGGAGCAATCCTGGCTGGCTCAACTGACCTGTTCCCGAGACAGAACAGGGAAGTTGAGAGGATTGTGGCAATCTGGTCTGCTCAATTTTTAAATTTTGAGTGAGCAGACGAATTTCCCTATGGTGGTCTGCCTGACAGCTACAGTAGGCTGTTAGGACGGACGCCATTTTGGTGCCAGCAGACCTCTCACCATGTAGTCTATGGGTGAGAGGTCAGATGTGACCTCCGTCCCCTCCAGGGGAGTTGCCTGGAGGTTTCCTGTGGCCTAGTCAGCCACAGGATCTAGGCAGTGTGTTGTAGGTTTTGAAGGAGACTAGACCTGTGGGTGGAGGTCAAGAGGACCTCCACTGTCCAGCATCTTCATCTTCTTTTGTTGGCCTGTGGGCTTCTTTGCCTTTGTTTAAAGTGCCTTAGGGCTGGTCAAACGGACCAGCCCTTTACTGTACATATTCATCACTGCCTTCATCATCTTTATTTTACGTCATAAGTGTGAATTAAATACACTTTAATCATCACTTGCTGTGTCCGTGTCTTTTTCTTTGGGAGTACCGCGAGGGGGTGGGATTTCCAGTTGAGGATCCCCATCGTCCTGCTACCGACCTTTTCCGGCCGGTACTTGTGTCGGCTCGCGGTAGAACCGTGGTTCTACCGCGATATTCTCGGCGTGGCGGCGTGGTTTTTCGTCGTGTCCGTCATGGGGGGCTCCTGGAGCCGACACATCCCGAGGGGTACACCGTGGAGAGGCGGCTACGGGTACGGTCCCGTCCCCGTAAGGAGCCGTAAGCAGTAAGTGTTACGTCCGTTTTGGGGGTGAATTTACCGGGGTATTGTAACGGTCCGGCGGGACGTTACAACCTTTTACAACTTGCATATACATTGGTCCAACCTTTAACTCTTGAAGAAACTGAATTACCTGATATTCTTGAAAAGATTTCTGGGTAATATTCACCCAAAACCTTCCTTCATAGTGCGTCATTGTACGTTTAATTCAACCATATGTTCACCAACAGACTCCATTTCTGCTTTTGCGAATAGTGGCATAAATGATGACCGCATTCAAAGAAGTTTTTTGACTGAAAAATTTTTAACTTTTGAGAAAGCCCACAAGAGTTGTGCCTCGGTGTTATACAGGTGCCAATGTTCCCGTACTTGGTGAAAGTGAAGTATCAGTGTCAGTGAGTATTGAGTTAAAAAGACTTTCACTTGTGATTGTTAAGAGGGTGTTTGGTAAAAAACAAGACATGCATATTTTTGACGGTTGTGGACTGCGTCGACTTTGAAGTGTAGGTGAGGCTCAGCAGTTGACGAAGAAAAAGATTCGTCATAGAGACCGTTGAGTGAGGGTTGTTCTATTTCCAAACAGGAGGAGTGCACGTTGGTCTTTTTAAAAAAGGGAAGAGCGCACGAATTGCCAGCGCGCCAATTCGTGGCTGAAAACACTCTGAAAACACGCTGATTGGTTGTTTTTCTTCTAGTATTCGTTTGATAGTTCTGATATGTAAACTGCTCCTCCTCATCAATGATAATCGATTTTGAAAACTGTTTTCAATACTTCAATAATACTAAATACAAATAAAAGAAATTTTTAAAATCAAAATAGCTTAGAAATAAACTTTTTATCGATCGTTTTATTTTGATTTATTTGCATTGAAAATACATGGGGCATTTATTTAACAATGAATAAAAAGTTTATTTATGATTTTTTTTAATCAAAATCGTTTCATATTGATTTCGTATAATTATTGAAGTATTGGAAACAGTTTTCAAAATCGATTATCATTGATCAGGAGGAGCAGTTAACGTACCAGAACTATCAAACGAATTCTAGAAAAAACAACCAATCGGCGTGTTTTTCATATTTTCATTGAGAAGCGAGAAGTCATAGAGATAGTGCTTTCCACCTGTATCAACTACTCACACCGCCTACAGGCAAAATAATCGACTCGTCGCATATGCATGTCTTCTTTTTTACCAAACACCCTCTTAAAGGCAAGTCAACTGATTTATTGGGAAGAAATTGGATCAGAGATTCCGGAAGTGATGTCTATTAATACAATTAACACTCATGCTGGATGTTATAAAAGACATATCCGATACTGTGAAAACTAATGAGCTTGCTTCATTGGTTAATGAATACAAAGATTTATTTACAAAACATCTTAATGGAAGTAACATCACGATATCTTTGGACATACAGAAAGATGGAACTCCGAAATTTTGTAAGGCTCATAATGTACCTTTGGCATTGCAAATTAAAGTGGGTGACGAGATAAGATAATTTAGTTCGTTTAAATATATGGGAGCCAATACGCTATTCCAAGTGGGCAACACCTATTGTTCCTGTGTTGAAACCAAATGGAAGTGCAAGATTATGTGGTGATTATAGTGTGACAGTTAATAAGGCTGCGAAGAGATATTCATCCACTGCCTAGATTGGATGAACTACAAAATAAGCTAGCTGGAGGTAAAGTTTTTGCATGTTTGAATGTTTGGATGAACCATCTCAAGAATTGGCAACAGTCAACACTATCAAGGGTTTATACAGATGCAAGCATTTACCTTTTGGTGTTTCTTCTGCTTCAGCTATCTTTCAAAGAGTATAGGATAGTTTATTCAAGTCCATAGAAAGAGTTGCTGTGTTCCAAGATGACATTCTTATTAACGGAAAGGAGAAAGTTGAACTGAGAATGAGAGTGAAAGGTGTTTGATGTCCTGCAGGAGCACAGATTCCAACTTAAGTATGACAAATGTGTTTTTGGAGTTGACCGTATTACTTTTGTCGGACATGATTTTACTCCAGAGGGCATTATTCCAAGTGAAGACAAGGTTAAGGCCATATTTATGATTTAACACAAAAAGATATTGAATAGAGATGGGGAACAAAAGAAAAACAGGCCTTTCAAAAGGCTAAAAAATGGCTTCAATCGGATCATGTTTTGGTTCCTTTTGATGATAGTCAGATGGTTTATTTGGTTGCTGATGCTTCGGAATATGGTATTGGAGCTGCTCTGGAGCATAAATCATCAAATGGAAAACGATTGCCAATTTGTTTTAATCTCGTGTTCTATCACTCTCAAATGGAGAAGGAAGCTTTAGCCATTGTTTATGCAATTGGTAAATTTCACTATTATCTATATGGTAGACATTTCCAAATTTTGACTGATCATAAGCCACTTATCAAGTTGTTTGGTGAACATCAGTTTATACCAGAAAAAATATCACCAAGAGTCGTTCGATGGGCTCTGACACTCAAAGCATATGATTATCATAGTGAATTTATCAAAGTAAGAGAACTTTAGTGCCGATGCATTGAGACGACTTCCAGGTGATAAGAATGAAGTCGAAGTTCCAGATATGTTCTATGTTTTCATGATTGAGGATAAAATTAATTTTATTAAATTAAACCAGATTTGAGATTGGACTAAAAAGGACCCAGTTGTGAGTCAATTTCTGGAGTATACCTTATCTGGATGGCCTACAACTGTACCACTTGAGTTGCAACCATATGCCCGTCGACGAGACCAGTTTTCGGTCATTAGAGAATGCCTCAGTTTGGGGAATCGAGCAGTAATGCCAAGTGTCGGAAGAAAACAGATGGTGGAACTTTTGCATATACGGGACATCCAGGAATAGTACGGATGAAGGGTGTAGCTCGTAGTTACATTTGGTGGCCAAATATTGACGAAGAAATAGAGGAAAAAGTAAAAAGTTGTGCTGAGTGTCAGCTTACAGCTCAAACATCACCAAAAGTGTCTCCAACATCCACCAAGTTGGCCAAATATTCCTTGGATGCATTTACATATGAATTTAGCAGGACCATTTATGGGAGAAATGTTTCTCATTGTTGTAGATGCTCACTCAAAATGGATGGAGGTTAGTTCCCTTCGACAAACGACCTCATAATACATAATCCATGAATTAAGACGTATGTTTGCAACATTTGGATTATGGGAGGCAGTTTGTAAGTGATGAATTTAATGCCTTTTGTATAGCAAATGGCATCAAACATAGAACTACAATGCCATATCATCGAGCATCAAATAGTTTGGCCGAAATAGCAGTTAAGATATTTAAGAATGTATACAAAAAATGTGCAGGCTCAGACTCTGATTATATTACTTTTCAAAGATTCCTGTTTCATCATAGAAATACTCCACATTCGAGTACAGGCGAAACACCAGCACAATTAATGTTTAATAGAAGGCCACGTATGCATCTGGATTTTATTAAGCCGTCTGAAATTAATGCATCACAAAACCGAGCTAAACACCTACACGATTACACAGCTCGTTTTCGTTCTGTTGATATGGGTGATAGTGTTCAAGTAAAAATGTTTGATAAACCTAATATGACATATGGGGCACCAGCCACAATTTCTAATTCAACAGGACCTGTCACCTGTGAAGCTGTTCTGGAATATGGAAAAAGTGTGGCGACATCTAGACCATATCAAAGGTGTACAGAAATCAATTGATGATGTAAATCCCGGTGGGATAGAAGCAGGATTGGAGGTGCCAAATTTCAATGATGTTGATGAACAAATGGATTCAGGCATACAAGTGTCCGAATCAGTACCAGTGCAACAATTATCACGCACATCTAAACCACCAAGTCGATATGGTTCTGATTAATGGTAGTGTTTCTTTTTAAGTAGGGGATGTAATGTGTAATGATGTAATGAATATATGTAATGACGTAATGAATGTTATAACCTTGTACCCTTCCCCTCTTTATGACGTAAATATATTTTAAATGGAATGTTGGTTCTAGAATATTCTAGAATCTAGATTTGGGTATAAAAGGAGCTCATTCTTAATAGGCACTTGGACTGTGGCTGTTCTATTGACTCCATCTTTGTATATTGGTCTATTTTAAGTATAATAAATTAGTTTTAAAGATACACAACACTAATATTTGAGTTGAAAACCAAATGAGAAGTTTAAACATGATTTAATCAATGGGTTTAACAAAGTAATTTAATCACTTCGTACCTCAGCTGGAAGAGTGGCACAATGCAAAAAACAAAAAAACTAAGGCTGTACAAAGCCGATTTACTGCTAATCGGATCGACGAACAAATGTTAACCGATTTCTGCACTCAACAATTAGGTCTGCTCCCCGATAAAACAGCAGCCATGGAGTAATGCATTACCAACTTTATCACAAATTCATCTTTAAAAGAAAATTGTTGTCTTGCCAATGCTTTGTAAACTCGAAAATTATAATTTAACTATTTTTCCATATGTTCTTGTGCGAACCGCTTCTCTCTTGGCGGACACAAGCAGCCAAAATCGGTAGTGACATTCGGCATAATCAGCTCGGTTAAATCGATCGGCATGCCAATTTTTTTGTGTGATCAGTTCGGTATTGGCTAGGTAAAAAAAAAGTGTGATCGGTACAGCTATAAAAGCATCCTTTTTGGGAAAATGAGTTTAAAGTTAAGAGAATATTCATGGCTTATTTTGCTGAGCTTTTCAAGTGCAAAAACCATTTTAACTATTCAAAATATTGGTTTCTTTGGCTCTCCTATAATAGATTGAGTAGTGCCGCTCTTCTAGAAAAGGTACGACTTGATGTTACTGGATGAATCTCAACGTTAATATAAAAACATTTATGATATGTTTGAGGCATTTAAAGATTTTAATAAAGGCAGTAGGATTACCAGTTATCTTTGATATTTTGGCTGCTATTTTCTCTGCGAAACCAACTCTAGTATTCAGTCCCGTACCAACAGCAGTTCCACCTAAATTAAATTTTTAATATTTTAGTTGCAGTGAAAAGGTCCCTCCATTCATACATAACCCATCATTTTTCAAATGTGAAAAACTGAAATTACCGGCAGCTAACATATAAAGCCTCGGTAAAGTAGTTTTTATGCGATCAATGCCGTACTGGATCTGTGTGACGTAACCAGAAAATTCTTGCCCAAGTGTTAGAGGTACTGCATCCTGAAATTGATATGATGTCAAATACACAAAACCTGCCAAAAGACAACACTCATTTCCAATGCATCACAGCCCAACAAAAATATTGTCACAACTCAAAAAATATTGATTTTAAGTTAAGCCCACAGAAGGCCTCCTATAGATACTATATATAGGAGGCTATGACATAGGCAATTAGAAATCGGGAGGGACGAACAGAAGTTGGCTCCGCCCTTTTTATGACGACAACTTCTAATTTGTTGGTTATGTACTCTGACGTCACATCATTCAACGTCGAACCAGAAAAAAAAACAGACTTTCACTCGCGATTTTCTTTAAAAATAATGCCACCAGACGAAGCTGGCGTCACTTTTGCCTATGAACATGCATTTAACGCTTTAACATGTAGAAGATAGGGATTTGCCAGTCCAGTAAAGTAATAGTCTAAGGTTAAACCAACAGAAAAGCAATGCTCTGCCATACATACTTTTCGAAGACAAGATTACAACTTACTTGAGTGTGGGTCCTTCCAATTTTCACGATATCTTTAAATTCCTCCTGTTTCGATTCGAGAGCAGTGAGAAGTTTCGTCATCGCTGGCAGCAACAAATTATGGATATCCACAGCCACAGCTATGTGCATTGCGGTTGGAAAAGTATCGTTCGAACTCTGGTTTTCAAAATAAGAATCATAAAACAGTTTAGGCTTAATGCTATGACAGTTACAAACAGGGCCGGCAAAAGGGTTTTCATGCGCCCTAGAGCGACTTAACACCCACACCACACACACACCAACGCCACCAACTCTGGATACGTCGAGAAGCAGCAGCATCATTGGACCGACCTGTTGATATCCAGGATGCTACACATCCAGGGAAAAGGCTCGAGTTTCCCGTGGAGAAATGGACTGCACCTATGGAATGGACCTAGTGTGGGCAGCAACTATCTGTGTCGATACTGATGGTTCCAAACTCGATGGACAGGTGGGATCAGCCTGTGTGGTGGTGAAACAGAACAAGGAGATACAAACATGGGGGTGCCGGCTTCCAGACATGTGCTCTGTGTTTCAGGCTGAGTTAGTTGCCATTCAAAGGGCAGTTCAAATGGGTGGTGCACTTACACCCCGGGGTTCGGAGGCAATGATCTGTTCTGATCCACTTTCGGCACTCACAGTGGTGTCAAACGGAGACTGTTCATATCGTGATTCATACGAGACAAATGCTGCATTGTGCCGTTTTCTCCGATATGGTCGGCATATTCGCTTGGCCTGAATCAAGACACATGCTGGCAATACCTGGAATGAACGGGCGGATACACTTGCTCGGCAGTGGACAACAGCACAGGAGATAACTGACCATAGTATTCCTCGGTCTAGCTTGCACATTGATGTTCAAGCTGAGGAAGTGCGCATGTGGCAGTCAATGTGGAATGCAGCGAGCACTGGTCGCCAGCTTTATGGTTGGCTCCCCAGCGTGACTCTGGCTGGAGCTATTTTCTCAGGATGTCTGGTGCAGCTGCTGACAGGCCATGGCCCTTTTAATAGCTATTTCAAACGCTTTCGGCTCACAAATACGAATGGATAGTGTCCATGTGAGGCAAATGAATCTCACAATGTTGATCACATCTTGTACCGTTGCTTGCTTCCAGAGAGTGACTGCTTGCAATCATCTTGTGATGGCAGTCAATAAGGCTGGCCGAGTCCAAAATGTGCTGTGGCCAGTTTCTGTTCAAGAACTTTTAAAGGTAAACCTGTTACCGTCATTTCGGTCCTTTGCAGCAGCAGTCATTGTTTCGCTATACTGTACAGGAGGAACCCAGGAGCACATCTGCAAGTAGTACAGACTTGGAGTAGGAGTACATACAGTAAACTACTAGTTGCAACATTCAGTGCAGACAACACTACTATAGATGTCCTTCATCAATAATGTGAACATTAGTTGAGAGATGGGTGACATATCGTCCTATTTCTTAGCTGGGAAAATGACATTCATACTAACATGTGTCTTATTTGGGAACATTTCTTTAGAGACAACCTGGGTGCCACCTCGGCTATTTTGGCTGTGGGGTTGCCCAGTTGATGAATACTGGTTTGCTGGGTGTGCCCATGGGCATGAGTGGCCTAAAGCCTAACGGCCGGAGGGCCGAAGTCATTTCACTCACACACACACACACCACACCACACACACACACACACACACACATATGTGTACGTGACGGTAAAATTTACAAAAAATCACTTGTACGCTTCTTTTTATGATGAAAGAATTTTCCATCGCTTGAACACACGGGTTACTTTTTAAAAAGACCATTACCTCCAGAAATTTCTTGTCAAAATATTGACAAGATTTAAACGATTGTCAAAATATTTTTTAAAATTAAATATAATTCATTAAAATTTGGGATGGGCTATTCGAATCCTCAAATCCCGCGAATCTTGAAAAAAATTCGAGATTCAAAAACTCGAATCTTCGCGCGCTTTTCGTCTTTTCAAATCATTCGAACCCTAACCTAAAAAAACTGTTAAAGACTTTGATAAAATTAGTTTAAATTCCATTGACGTCCAAAAGAAGCGTTGACTAACAAAAAAACGGCGATTGTTGCAATTTCGGTGGTACCCGGATCACCAATATCACCATGTGGCCTTTCTCGGAGTGCCATACTGTTTTTTTTTATTAATTTTTATTAACTAATGTTCTAAATTAATATTAAATATCATTTCATTTATTTGTATCGTCTTAATGAATAATATGGGATTCTTATATGAGAGATTCGAGACTCGGGAGATTCGAGAACCTTTTAGGATTTGGATTCGAGAAAATTTAGGATTCGTCGCACCTCTAATTAAAATCATAAATATAAATATACATAATATTTATACAGTGTTATAGGCCTACAGTATAAACATCATTAAACTATAAAGCAAAAAGGTATAGTTGTTTAGCTATAGCGGTGCATTTACAAGTACTGTATATGGATAACCTTTTTATGGATTTCTGGTCCATAAAAACCCCAAGCAATTCTGAAAGTATGTTAAGTCTTTAAAAAAAATACAATTAAACTCAAAGTGCCTTCCACAATAATAATGCCCCTGCCAAATTATTTATGTGCAAGCCTGCCAAACATAATAAATTGCACTGGATCACATAAAAACTGTATAGTAATTAGATGTAAGCATGTCATCAGGTCTAGATGAAATTTCACCTAGGTTACTGAAGGAATAAGATGTAGAAATCAATCTATTCTTAAATAACCTTTTTCAAAAATGTTCAATTAGTGGTCTGGTGCCACAAGCCTGGACGGAGGCAAATATTTGTGCAACTTAGAAATTCGGTGGCAAAAATTTACCAAAATAATTACAGACCCATACTAAATGAGGCACTTAATCTTCTTTTGTTCGGAAGGGATCCACCTCTGGTAGAAAGACGTTGGGGCTGTGGTTCAACTGTAGCCAGTTGGGCCCCATGAAGACGGGGTGCCCAAAGGCACCTGCAGCACAGACTGCTGCATGGTTTAAGCAGGGTATGTGCTGACTTCTTTATCGACAGTAAGTGCTACTTCTGTCCCGTTACTGCACACAGAGACCAACCTTCATTAAACGAAATCCTACCACTATCAAGCTGAGGGGCAGCGGACTGGAAGAGATGAAAAAATCAGGCGTTACCTGTAGGGCAACAACTGATGAATGTTCTTTTCTTCAGGCTGTCTCCGCATACAAGCAGATCCTGCAGGATGCCGATGTACCTCTGACAAGGTCTGTGAACCCAGAAATCATTAGATTAGTATTTCCAGAGTCAGGCATCATAGAGACAGAGGATGACCACCCTATTAAGGAGGTTACCCCTGCCTATATGTTGGACGGGCTGTTTGGAAAGCTGGTCAAAAAGGCTGAAGGTTCTGGTGTGTCCCCGAGTCAATCTATGCTAGGTGTACTCGAAATTAGGTCTTGCGAGAATGAAAATCAGAGAAAACCCAGGAGGACCATAGATCACATTTAAAAAACGACCCAGTGAGCATGCACACTCTGCTGACAAAATGTCAAGAGGTATATCCTGCTGGCTGATGTGCCATGAGTTCTAGTGTCTATTACCAATCATCTATTGAGGAAGATTGTGGACACTGGGGTTGATCTGTCTTATCAGTTCAGCCATAGCAAGGGAAATGCGGTTGACTGTGGAGAAGGTTCATCTTCTGATCTCTGGACAGTGAAGGCACCCCTGTCATCGTTGGGTTGAGAGGTTCTGAAGAATCCGACGGATCAGACAGTATACTCATCGAAAATATTGGTGCCCCACATCCTCGTGAATCGCCTCCTCTTCCTATAGAGGTTGGACACAAAACCTGGAAGAGGAGAGAGGTGAATAGTCCTGTGAGTTAGGAATATTCCACGTGAGAATGTTCCAAAGAGAAGAAATTTATATGGGAATATTCACCAAGATTATTTTTTTCCAGTTTTTTTGGGGTTTTTTCATGTTTTTCAAGGTGCACTTTCTTCGCAATAGTTTTGCCATTTTCAGGCGGACTTTCTTTTCGCTTCTTTTGCTATTTCAGGTATGCTTCTTTACGCAGGTGGAACATGCCTAAAGTCTGACGGCGGGTGGAGCTTTAACCCTATTACAGGTTTTTTTAGGGAGAGTATAAAAATTTCTAACACAAACGTTTTTCAAATTTCAATATTCAAGTCACAGAGCTGATCATCATTTATTTGACCACACAATACATGCAAACTATTGTTTCAAAACAGAACTCTGAGCCTGAGTCAAAATCAGAACTTCACATTTTATATGCCAAAAGAGGAAATAGATACAGATAAGATTTTAGAAAGGACAATGAAATAGATAATTACTTTGATTTATTTGAAGTATCGTTTGACGATTAAGAATGCGTCCCCAAATATAAAATCTATTATCAAATGCTTCTTAAGCCACGAGCGTGTATGGCTCACCGATGCCACTCACTATCATCACCGAATAGATATAATAATATATATCTGTGTATACTGTACATATCTAATCTGTGTTATCATAGAGATAGATAGTATGCAACAACAGCTGTAGGTATGCCAAGAAATGTTATAATTACGAAAACGTTTCAAGCATGTTACCTGGTTGGGGAGTGTTTTTTGTCTCATTATAGAACGTAACGTGTAACTGTGGTTTTTCTGAATGTCACAGGCTGTATTGCGTATACTTTATATAAAGTACTTTTTCCTTGTCCTTTAGCATTTAGATTTAATATTCCAAGAGAGAGAGAACAGTTGTGCATTGTGGTCACTACATTGTCACTGGTTATTTTTGAAAGTAAGTGCCACAATCAACATTAAGAGGCTACATCACAAAATTACTTCGAAAAATCTCCGCAAAGAGCGCTAGCATCGTTTTTCTATTGAGCCCATAGACCCGATGTTAAAGAAGAAACGTTAGTTTTTAAAATACACAGCCGTGGAAATATGTTTATTTTTCATATTTAAAGTTGTCCAATATTAAGTATTC
>JAUPFP010000003.1:5913478-6003478 GCA_036925085.1 Brachycybe producta
GCTCGTTTTTAATACACACGTGTTATAAAATTATATTCCAAATAAACTTCCTATTACTAGGTCAAATTGATGACACCCGATCCGAAGGAAGTGGAAAAAACACAGGAATTAAAACGCATTGAAGAAGCATGCAGTAATGCGATGCGTGTGCTTCATGAAATTTATTTTCTAGATTAAGCTGTGTCTTTTGCACGATTTTAGCTGCAAACATGCAGGATGCTTTTCTCGTTTTATAAAGAACTAGTGGGGTAACCCGTCATAAATGACGGAAGCAAAATTCACAGGCAATTGTGCGCATGCGCGTCGTGTTTTCCTTTTTTTACTCCTTTCATTTCAATTTTCGTCACCCCTCCCACTTTTCTCTCTCCCCCCTCTACACTTTCCAACCTTTTCCCCTCTCCAATTTAATATCATGGGGTCACCCCCTCCCACTTTTCTCTCTCCCCCCTCTCCAATTTAATATCATGGGGTCACCCCCTCCCACTTTTCTCTCTCCCCCCTCTCCAATTTAATATCATGGGGTCACCCCTCCCACTCCTCTCTCCCCCCCTCTCCAATTTAATATCATGGGGTTCTTGGATGGGAAGGGGGCAACATATAGTTGACCTTGAGAAAAAAAAACGGTTCATTTATTTTTATTCAAATTTATATAAATTCCGACGTGCTTCAAGGTTTCTGCAGCGTTATCCCAGAAAGAACAACGATAGATAGAAAGACACTCAAACAGAGACACAGACCTGGCAAAATTATATATACAGTATAATATCCCAGGTCTGTGTGTGTGTGTGTGGAGTAACAAAAACCATTGAAGCACGTCGGAATTTATAAAAATTTGAATAAATGAACCGTTTTTTTTTCTCAAGGTCAACTATATGTTGAACTCTTCCATTGGAAAGTGTAGAAGGGGGGGGGGGGGAGAGAGAGAGAGAGAGAGAGAGAGAGAAAGAGAGAAAAGTGGGAGGGGGTGAGGGGAAAAGTTTGGAAAGTGTAGAAGGGGGAGAGAGAGAGAGAGAGAGAGAGAAAAGTGGGAGGGGTGACTGAAATTGAAATGAAAGGAGTAAAAAAAAAAAAAAACGACGCGCATGCGCACAATTGCCTGTGAATTTTGCTCCCGTCATTTATGACGGGTTACCCCACTAGTATATATATAATTTTCAATTTTTGAGTTTTTGTTTTGTAAACGCAGACTAATATTTAACTTTCGCTTTAGACACAATCGTTTCAAAATAAAAAGAAGTTTCAAATAAAAGTACTAAAATGAACAAACCTCCTGGTTTTGCCAATAATTGTGTTTTTTGTTTTTGTTTTATAAAAAAAAAAACTTAGTTGATACTTATTTTTTTGCTACACTTTCTTTGTAGTCCAGTTGTCACTTTGGTTTGTGATGATTTTTAAGCTTTTTTCATTATGGCAATTTTAGTTTTTTTTATCAGTGTCCAAACTGCATATTATCAATGTAATATAAACAGTCTGGTTATTATACCTGGATTTTCTAGCAATGTCCTTGGGACTGTAAAAATTCAGTTCAATGCAGTACACCTGCAATGAGCTCAAGAGCCATGTGGCAGAGGGACAACTCCCAATCACAAGTGATTGTTATTTATACAAGGTTTAGACGTCATCATCAAATTAAATTCGTTTCTAAAACAAAACTATGTGCTAGAAGAAAAGACCACAAATCGCACAGGCAGTTAGAAATAGGTCAGAACTTCAGTTGGCTCCGCCCTTGTTATGACGACTGGCAACTTCTAATTGGCTGGTTATGTAGTCTGACGTCACATGCTCCGCCCTTTTCAACGTCAGACTACATAACCAGCCAATTAGAAGCTGCCAGTCGCCATAACAAGGGTGGAGCCAATTGAAGTTCTGACCTATTTCTAACTGCCTGTACAAATCGCAGCTCGGCTGGAAGAGTGACACAACTAAAAAAAACACTTTTTTTTGGGGGGGGGGGGGGGGGGAATGAGTTTAAAGTTGCATTTTATCTATCTCAATCTATTGTAGGGGAGCCAAATAAACGGGTATTTTGAATAGTTAAAAACTAGAGGTGGGACGAATCCGAATCCTAAAAGGTTCTCGAGACTCGAATCCCTCGAATCTTGAATCTCTCGAATCCTTCATAAAAGAATCCTATATTATTCATTAAAAAAATACAAATAAATGAAATAATATTAAAATTAAATTATTAATACTATAATAATAAACAAGTGTGGCACTCAGGGTGGCCACAAGGTGACATTTTTGACGTCAAGAGAGTTAAAAACTAATTTTAACAGAGTTCTTAACCATTTTTTTAAAGTTAGGATTCAAAAGACGAAAAAAAGCGCGAAGATTCGCGGGATTCGAATGTCCCATTCCTAGTTAAAACGGTTTTTGCACTTGAGAAGCTCAGTAAAGTAAGCTATGAATCTTCTCTTAACTTTAAACTCATTTTCCCCAAAAAAGAACTTTTTTTTAGTTGTGCCACGCTTTCAGTCGAGGTGCAAAATATGCATCGGTTCTAGCTTTTATTTCTTTAATAACATACGGGTGGCAATGTCTACTTATACGAGTTTCAATGTCTACTTATATGAGTGGTAATGTCTAGTTATACGGGTGTTTTCTAGTAAGAATACCATCTAACAATGCTCTCTTCTCTGGAGCTAGGAAGCGTTCAAGAAGGGCAAGCAAGAGGTTTTGCTCAGCTGTCCCCCACTGAAGGTCACCTAGCATGATGGTTACAATGCCAGAATACATGTCTTTACAATTAACAAACCGTGCAGCCGAGTGCTGTACTTTTCCTATTTCATGGATTAGATTAACTCAAAAAGGATTCTAAATTGGTGAACAATATTCTAATAGTCGTCTGACAAGAGTAAAATAACAGACCTCTTTTACAATTTATTTACAATATTTCTAAGTCTGCTGTATGAAACACAGCATTTGATTGGTTTAGCATACTGCTTTTCTTATATGTTCCTTCTGCAAGTGTGACAATTTCTTCTACCTTTTGTCTCTATCGAATGGCTACCATTCAATGTACATTAGAGAGCAAACAGGAGATGGATGGCAATGAATTGAAGATGTTGCTTTCTGAAGAGGACAAAATTCCTCAGAAAGGTGGTTATCACCCGCTTCTGATCATCGTTTCATTGCTCCAAAGAGTATTTACCTCCTTTTTGATTGGTCCTTCGATCGAGCTGAAAGAAGAGGTTCAAACGAGTAGACGACGCAGTTTATTATAACCCTTTATTTATCTTTGTTTATAAACTCAAAAATACAAAGATGAACTGTAACAAAATGGATGACAAACATCCCGGAGCATGGTGCTTTTATAAGCTTGGACCTGTGCACACCTATGCAATGTGACGAGGTCCAAGTGACCACACTTGGGGTGACCACTAAAGTGATTTCAAGAGATCATGAAATACTGGGTGCTCTAGAAAGGATGATATTCTTTGATGATTTTCAAGTTGAGATACAAGAAAAAAATCGCATGGACTCATGTCTCATGAGTACTGAAAGTGCCAACTTTTGAAGCAATTCTTTTGTGCTCGTTTTTATTCTATTAACCAAACATCCAAATTTGTAATGAATTTAAATGTCCATTTACATTTTGGCCTAATTGTCGAATGTCTTTACAAAAGCGGATAGCAGATATGTGCACAACCTGTGGTATGGTTTCACCCTGCAAGAAGTTGGGAGGTAGAAACAGGATGTTTCTATTATTAGTAGGCCCCCTACTGTGACATCTGTAATGATTTGCTACACTAAAATAGATTAGACTTTGTTCCAGCTAGTTAAGGTAACGGTGTTACATTCCCACTCCCAACATTCTTCTAGCTACAGTATAATGTTCCGTCTCACCTAAATAAAAGTTGTTCAGCTTTGTTTCATTGGTCTGAAACTTTCTTTTCAATCAGCTAGACTGCACGACCAGGTTACAAGCCCAAAAGAGCTATGGTCTGGTATGTCACAAATGGGGATATCATACATGATCCGCTCCACAGACAATTAACATTTTAACAAACCATCTCTTCTTTGGTTTGCATAAAAGTATATTTAGAACAAAATGAATTTATCTTACTTGACTTTTATTCACGTGATCATTTGGGTGCACTGGTTTCTTGCTGCCCATTTCTCCTCCCAGCATTTCGATGGCACGATTGCTGATCACTTCATTAACGTTCATGTTGCTTTGAGTTCCAGAACCAGTCTGCCAAATGACAAGAGGAAAGTGGTCACCGGATAATTTTCCCTCAATAATCTGTAATTGAAATTCAAGAACAAGCATAAATTAATCAGTTTTAAGCAGGGTTGGCATGATTTGACCAAAATGATTAAATTGCGATCACTGAGTTAATAAAATCACTGATTAAATTATGTTTTAACTTTTCATTTTTAATGGTTTCACTACTCAAATATAAGAAAACAAAAACAGGACTTGAAATTATTTTCTTTAAATTTATAGGAAGCTAACTGGAAAAAAAAAAAAACAATTGCACGCATCCCTACTTTTGAGTTACGAAACAAAAACCATGCTATGAATAACTCAAGAATTTCGTTTTTTTTTTTGCTTTTTTTTCAGGTTTTTCAACTTCAACTTGCAATCTCTTCAATTAGCACCATTTTGTTAAAATTACAAAAACTAAAAACTTAAAAAGTATAATTTAAGGCGGCTTTACAGATATCACTGCTGCAGCAGCTAATGCTATACTCCCATAAACGATTTTGCAAAACTTGGACGCAAAAATATCAAGCGAAGGTTTTAAAAAAAAACATTGTGAAAAAATTCAAATCGTTTTCAAAACTAGAAGCGCAAAAGATTGTTAAAAAATATTGTAAAATGTAAAATATTTTCTTGGCTATAAATATAAACAAACAAAAATTCTTGATTGTAAAGCCATAAAAGACTGAGCATCCAAAAAAAAAGTTAAAATCAAGGTTTATAAAAATCGTGTTTTAAAAAAAAAAAGTTTTTTTTTGTTTTAAACAGTTTTTTTTATAAAACTTTTAATAAAATTTTTAACAAGTATTAACTTATCAAGCAATATGAAAAGCTAATAATTGAAGTTTGTGCCCATATTAATTGTACTTTATCAATACTTAGAAGTTAGTACTCACTGACAATACAAAACTGAATTCATATTAATAGAAGACACTTTGTATTTCTTTTTCACATACATTTCAACTGCTTACTATGTCCCTTGTTTAATGTTTTTTTTGATATCTAAATAATATTTTAATTATTAAATGAGTTTTTGTTCTAATTTTAAAACAAAATTTCTACATTACTTTTTTGTAAAATACTACAATAGACTACAAATAGACTGAAAATTTGAAACCTTCAATAAGACTTTCTAAAGTCTAAATTCCAAAGAAAACCTAAGACAAGAAATGGAATCAGAATACTTTATGATTACAGAAACAGCTCACTGTAACACCCTGTAAATCGTGATCCCGCCAAAACCATAGCCCGGGGGATAAACAACTCTTGCTCATCCCTCTCCCTCCTTCTGACTCATACCCAAGAGGCGGATTGATACACATAGGACCATGGTCACTTGGACCTGGTTACACCTCGCAGGTGTACACAGGTCCAAGGTATAAAAGGGCCGTGTTCCTCTTTGTAGTCAGTTCTTGTCCTTTGCCTGTATTACGTGATCTTTATCTGAATCATGGGCCTGAGGACGCACCGTTAGTATTTCATATATTCATCCTTGTATTCTGTGTTTCTTATAAGTGATGAATAAAGAGTTATAATAAGAAACAGCGTTGTCTTTCTGTAATGTAACCAACTTCTCTTCAGAGGCCGGAGACTCCATAGGGCAAGAGTTATACGATTCCTAGCAGCTGCAACATCTTCTCTTGTCGGTATACCGAAAGGAGAAGATGTACATCAGCGTCGACCGGAAGAGAAAGAGAGATGGCCGCCACTCTGCTGCATCGATTTCACCCCCATGCAGAGGAGTGACCACAATCTGTCTCCATCCAACTCTCTCTGCAGCTCGAATCTTCTCCGTGCGGGCACCGCGCGGTTCGGAGAAGAATCGAGGTACAGAAGATATCATCTAAAGGTTGGTAAAATAAAATGGTCGATGCCAAAAGCTCACATCACACTACAACTAAAATCTACAGTAAAGGCTCATTTCATAATTACCAGTGAAGATAAGAGTAGGAACTTATGAAAATAAATCTATTTCTAGTGAGAATGACTATGGAAGCTAATCCCACACTTCTGCGCAAAAGAGTGAATTGAACTTTGATACATCACACGACACATGATGAAAACAATGAATTTAACTTGAAAAAAGAAGTGTAAAAGTATTTTTTGTTTAAAACACTTGTTTTCTTTAAAAAAAAAACAAGGTATTTTTTAACAGTGTTTTAAACAAACGTGTTTTAAACATATAAACCCTGGTTAAAATCAAACCTAAAATATTAAGAAAAAAAGTTTAAAGTTTAAAAACGTGTGAAGTTTATGGCGAGAAGGTTATTTCGAGGCAAACACGCAGGGAATGGTGTGATTTGTTCGAGAACAGCCGTAATGGCATTCAAGTGGGGAAGTGTGGGAACACCCTCCACACAGCTCTGATTTGTCGCCCTGCGATTTCCATGTCTTCGGGCAAATGAAAAACGAACTGGCAAAGGTGCGATACCAGTCGCACAAAGAAGTGAAAACTGCTACTCAAAACTAGTGTTCACATGCTGGGTGGAATTTTTATGAAGCTGAAATCACAAAGGTTGTTCAGAGATATGAAAAATACAAGAACTTGTAGTTTGATTATGTAGAAAAATAGGTTTTTTGTTTGCTATCGAATAAAAAATAGTCGCACTATAAAATTTGTTGTACTTTTTGAGTTGTGAGTGAATGCAACTTACTCTGACTGGCAATGACTGCCCCTAGTAGAAATCCTTAGTTACAATTTCTTTATTTGGAACACTTAGTTACAATTTCTTTATTTGGAACACTTAGTTACAATTTCTTTATTTGGAACACTTAGTTACAATTTCTTTATTTGGAACACTTAGTTACAATTTCTTTATTTGGAACTACTTGAAAAAGAAAATGGTCGGAAAAATCTGAAACCAGTGCATTTCCCCGCCATAATAATTAACTGGCAAAATCATCGTGTTTTTAATATAGCCCCCCAAAATCTGGTCTCGTATTCAGAACTGCATACAGCATATTTGGATATCTGTATCTCTATCCAAAACAATCGTTGAGTTTGCTTTAGTGGCTTTAAGCTAAGAAGGTTAATTCTATCACATATCCAGAGTTACATCATGAAGTGAATAGGGGCAAGATTTTTTTATCGAACATTTTTTAAACAAAATTTACTACGGGTGTCAGTAACATTTTACCACTGAGACAGTGACTTTAATACCATTCAACATAAAGTGACGTTTCCCATAAACCCATTTGCAATAAGAAACATTTGCCATAAAATCATTTGTTCTAAACGAACAATTGACATTGCTGTTAAGGGCAATTGTGAGGAATTGGTCCCATCGATTGTAAGCGAGACATTTCCCCTGCTTATAACACCTTAAATCATTATCAAGGGGTTTCACATCTATGAAAGAGTGTTAAGAACCATGTGGGAAGCTATATTGAACAATGTTGAAATGTTTCCCATTTCGATGAAACTAAAAAAACATGATTCTGAGCTGCTGTGATTCAGCCCCGAAACATTTCAACATTGTTGCGGGATAGAATCACAACATACTCGATTCAGCCCCACAGCAATGTATCACAACAAAGTATCCCGGCGTGTATTACCCTTAAGACTAACACCTACTATGTAGCCACTATTTACAAAACAATGCTCTAGCTTGTTGGCTTCATTTAAAACTTTTAATTTCATAATTTGTTTGTGGTAAATTGTGTAGGAACAAATGACCAGTAGCATTAATCGGTCCATGCTAAAATCTGTAATATAATGCCCTTGCACAGTTTTCTTTTAGTTGGTTTAGAAAAAGCGCCTTCTATCATCCAATTAAAAATGCTTAAGTCTAAAATCTGTCCTCTTTGTAAGTAAACTGAATTTCTTACTACAAGTCTTGGATCAGTCAATTCTTGTTTAACCTATTCTTTACAATTGATTTGGATAAACCTACATGATAAAATAAATAGAAGTCTTCAGGGTTGGCTGTTTTAAAACATTTTGTTTAAAACAGGTTGTTTAAAACAGGTTGTTTAAAACAGGTTGTTTAAAACAGGTTGTTTAAAACAGGTTGTTTAAAACATGTTTTAAACAGCATGTTTTTTTTTTAAAAAACATTGTTTTAAATCAACCAATTTTTAAAGAAATGTGCCAGTTAAATATTCATGAACTAAAATCATACAATCATGGTGATTTCTCTGTACAGACTGAAATTAGATTAGATTTATAGAATAAAAATGCCATTCACACCCACAAACATAAAGCTAGTCACTTTTGAAATTGGCATGAGTCAGATTACACTGTGAAACTTCCTGTAGATAGCTTGTGAAATTTATCTTTTATTTCACAATGAGTGGCTGCAAAAAAGACCCAGTTTGGGTTTATTTTGAGGAAATTACTCAGCTGGGGAAAATTAAAAGAGCAAGGTGTAAATGTTGCAAACAATAAATTGTCGCTCTTGTTGCAAGATTAAAAGCACACAGAAATACTAAATGTAATGCAAGAGTTGAGGAGTCTGATGGTATCACTGTTGATGAACCTGATGATGAAGTGGATGCCGGCCCAAGTGGGCTCAATACCGGTATGTAGCAATTCTCTAATAGTTCGCTTTCATAATATAAAACTGATTTTTAACTTTTATTTAATTTTAAATTCCTGAACACACCTCACAAGCTCCAACAAAGACAAAACTAACCGATTACCTTGTCAGAACAAAAGCGAATGTAAAAGAAAAACTTGATGAAGTGTGCACGTTATGTATTTGCCACAAATGCACCTTTTAGAGCAGTTGAACATCCTGAGTTTGTCAAGTTTTGCCCAGGGTATAATCCTCCGAATAGAAAAATCATTTCCGGTCCACTACTGGACAAAATTTTTGACAAAGAACAAGAAATGTGCACGACTATTTTGAAAAACAAAACAGTTTGTCTTAGTATGGATGGATGGTCCAATGTTCGAAATAACCCTATAATTTGTTCTTGTGTTATTGATGATGGCGAAGCTTATTTAGTGGATACAATCCATACGTCAGGGCATCCACATACCAGTGGCTATTTAAATGAAGTTGTTGTTAAAACTATTGAGAATACTGAGAGGATTTATAACTGTCGTGTTGGAAGTATTGTTACTGATAACGCTGCTAACATGGCAAAAATGAGAAAGGAATTGCAAATGACAGAAATGAGTATTAGAGAAGAAAGCAACATAAATGTTCTAACATATGGGTGCTCTGCACACTTGCTGAATTTATTAGCAAAAGACTTAAATATCAAGTCTGTAATGAATCACTTATTGCCAGTTTTGAAATATTTTCGTAATAACCATGCAGCAAAGACTTTGCTAACTGCTGAGAATCGATCATCACTAGTCATCCCACTAGAAATCCGGTGGAATACAACATGCGATGCTTTGAAGTCATATCTTAAAAACTGGTCCATATTAATGAAAATTTGTGTAGAAAATCAAAATGTAATCGAGTCAGATGTTTCAAAAGTAGTTCATAACATTGCTACCAAACGAAATGCTGAGGATTTGTATGAAAGGTTGCATCCAATTGCAATTGCTTTGGATTCTGTGCAGTCAAATCGCTGCACTATTGCAAAATCCTATATAAATCATTATTTTAATAAAAAAACATTTTTTCTTAAAAAAAACATTTTTTCTTAAAAAAACATTTTTTCTTAAAAAAACATTTTTTCTTAAAAAAACATGTTTTTTTTAAATAAAACAGGGGTTTTATTTTTACAAAAAGACATGTTTTTTCCAACCCTGGAAGTCTTCATTTCATAAAAAAACATACCTCATCGGCTGCCTTGCAAATGGCGTCAGCAATCTTGACATCGAGGCCGAACTCCTTGTTAACTTCTGCTGCAGCCTTCTTTAAGATACCAAAAGCTTTAATAACAGGAACCTAGAAGTAATCATTTTTGTCACTAACTTCATTACAATTGATTAAGACACTATAAAATATACAAAAGTTTATATCACAGTTTGCTAAGGGCGGAGTCTTTCCTTATCACTCCCTCTCATCTTGTGCACAAATGTTCATGGAAATGACGCAATCAACAGCCAAAAAGTAAATAGTATAAACAATATGCATGGCTTCCGGAAGACGTTAAGAATTTTTAGTAAATTTTATAAAGTGTCATAATTGACGAATAACTAAAACCATTTGCCATAAAACCACTTGCCCTGAAGGGTCATTTGTCCTAAAATCCTTTGCCCTAAAGGAACATTTTCCCTAAACCACTTGCCCTAAAGGAATGTTTGTCCTCAAACCACTTGCATTAAAGGGATGTTGGCCATAAAATGATGTTTGTCCTTAAACCACTTGCCCAAAATGGACATTTGTACTAAAACCACTTGCCCTAAAACAATTTGGTTAATCTTTTTGATTTAAGACTTCAGCACATACTAGGACAATCTACGTTTAATTTAAAGTAATCATTTGTACGCATCTTCTTAAATTTAAATTAATAATAAACCGCCTTGGGTGGGGCTCCACTTCTAGTTTTTATTTTTATTAAATAAATACTGAATGACAGGAGCAGGAGACAGCAACGCTACCACATGGGCTTATCTCACAAGACACTAGACACTCACCAATTTTAGGATTATTACATAATAGTACAATGTGAGTAAGGTTTGAGCATTATACTACAGGAACTTACAAATTTACAAACAAGAAAAACTATATTAAAATGTATACAAATACATATGTACAATCACATAGATTGCAGTTATCTACACAAGTAGCTTACATAGTATGTATGCGATAAAAAAAATCAAAATTTGTTTCTAAAAAATTCATTAAAAAATAACCTGAGTAGAATTTTTTTAATGTTTTTTTTCCCCCAGCATCATATTGAACCAATGACTCAATTAAATAAAAAAAATACTGCATCTCTTTTATCTGAAACCTTTCTTGAGTTGTTCAACACTCAAACTCATGGATCCGGACATAAAGACATTCATTTTCGCCCCTTTTCTGCACGATACTGTATAATGACCTTTTTTGGAACAATAAAGGTTTAAAAAAATCTGACCGAACGTATACTTCGACTAACTTCATGTTATGTGTGTTAACTGATTCTTCATGTTAACCATTTTTGTGTTAAACGGTTTTTTCTGTATTTTAATAACTGCTGTATGAACAGCAGCCATTAATTGGCCCCGATTATGTTTATTCGAACCTAAATCTTTGAAAATTTTTCAAATATCAATTTTTTTTTGTTTTTGCTTTATATGACATTAAGTCAAATTCATTTTTTGACGTTTCACTGCATAAAATTGAAAATCCTCAACTAATTAGCAACTATAGACAATTGTGACACATCATGATTAATGTACATTAAACTGTAATTCCACTATTCCGTTCCCAAATTTCGTACAAAATATAAATATTATTTTTCATACATACCGGCATACGCTCCGTTTCTCCACCAATGTCGAAATTTAAAGTTGATCTCAAAGTCTGCGCTCCATAGTACATGGCTGAAGGAACTTTAACTTCACCAAAACTGTCGCTTTCAATCCGATAGTTGTTCTAAAAAGTGAATAATTACATTAGAGGAATTTGACCAGATTTGTACAAGAATATTCATTATGTCATAAATTAGATGTTGATAGTTTATAACCTATTCATAATAAACCAATGTATTGACATCGTTCAATGCATTGTCTCCAACTCTTATTTGCTTGCTTGGAAGAATCTACTACGTTCTAATTGTTTCGGTGCATTAAACGAAACGTGAAATGCAGATACAGGCGGTCGATCACCAGGTTACAAAAAAAGTTCTGTTCCCAAGACACGTCTTAAGTTACATTTGTATGTAACTTGGAATAAATAAAAACTTGGTGGAGATCATGGGGCTGATACTTGCAGTGTTTTGGTTATTATCTGCGGATTGCCATAAACAGGACGTTACTAAACAGCGGACCCCCTGTACTATGGATTTGTTTTACTTTTAAATATGCGACTGCGGGGGAGAGAGGGGGCAAGAGGTTTGGAGGGATTTGGGGGTGCACTCCATATCCTTTTTCATTCTTGTTGCGTGTTTAACCTTAAAATTATATCAACGGAAGGAGAAAGAGAGAGGGAAGGAGAAAGAGAGAGGGGGAAGGAGAGAGGAGAAAGAGAGAGGGGGAAGGAGAGAGGAGAAAGAGAGAGGGGGAAGGAGAGAGGAGAAAGAGAGAGGGGGAAGGAGAGAGGAGAAAGAGAGAAGGAGAGAGAGAGAGGGAAGGAGGAGAGAGGAGAGAGAGAGAGAGAGGGAAGGAGAAGGAGAGAGGAGAAAGAGAGGGAAGCAGAAGGAGAGAGGAGAAAGAGAGGGAAGCAGAGAGGAGAAAGCGAGGGAAGGAGAGAGGAGAAAGCGAGGGAAGGAGAGAGGAGAAAGCGAGGGAAGGAGAGAGGAGAAAGCGAGGGAAGGAGAGAGGAGAGAGGGAGGGAGAGAGCGGGAAGGAGAGAGGAGAGAGAGGGAGGGAGGGAAGGAGAGGAGAAAGGGAGTGAAGAGAGAGAAGGAGAGAGGAGAGAGAGGGAGGAAGAGAGGAAAGAGAGAGGAGAGAGAGGGAAGGAGAGAGGAGAGGGAGGGAAGGAGAGAGGAGAGGGAGGGAAGGAGAGAGGAGAGGGAGGGAGAGAGAGGGAAGGAGAGAGAGGGAGGGAGGAGAGAAGGAGAGAGAGGGAAGGAGAGAAAGAGAAGGAGAGGAGAGAAAGAGAAGGAGAGGAGAGAAAGAGAAGGAGAGGAGAGAAAGAGAAGGAGGGAGAGACTAGGGTGGTCCTTATTTTTTAAGTTTTTAAAAGTCTTTGTCTGACCCTCCCATGTTGTTCTATTATGTATAAAATTATGTTGTGCAAAGTTATATTACAGTCAAGCAATATTTAGGGGTAGCTCAATGAATATGAAATTATTTTTTATGATTTTTCTCTATTATTGCAGGTAAAGTGAAAAATTAATAGTTATGGCTACTGCAACCAGAAAAACCAATACTTTATGGCTTATTGGGCCAGAAGAGACCTCTATCAAGGGATCAAAGTTACCCTCTAATAAACAAGTGCTCAGTGTATTTTTTATCACCACCGAACCTTAAAAAAGACAATCCGTGAAAGTTCCCATAGTGCTGTAAAAGAAGCTGCAGTATTTTTGGAAAAAGCCTGGATTCCCATAAGACATGAACAGGATTGTGTTAAGAAGACAGAACAGCTTCATGAGAAGTGGGTCAAACTGAAAAAAAATTGTAATAGGAAAAGTGCTGTTCAGCAAAGTCATGAGAGTCAGTTTAAAGATGACCTCGATAATTTATTTGACATTGCTCATAAGGATGCCCTCACAATGATTACTATTCTAGAAGACAAGTATTTTCTACTTGCACAGAGAGAAAAAGGTCGGCTTCCTGTGATTGTTTCAGGTTTTAGGTGTTAACCAGCTTCTAGGTGTGCCTAAGTTGCAGGCAGGCACTGGGGGTGTCAGGCAACTGCTGTTGCAGATTTCCTTAAAGAATGGGATGTTGTCGATCAAGTGAAAGCTATGTGCTTCGATACCACATTTAGCAACACAGGTCACAGAAATGGAACTTGTATTCTGTTAGAGCAGAAATTGCAGAAGGATCTTCTGTACTTTTCATGTCGTCACCATATCTTAGAACTTGTTCTTGCTAGTGCATTTAATGAAGCCATGGGTTGTACCTTTTCTGGCCCTGATGTAACCATATTCAAGCGATTCACGCAATTCTGGGTTAAAATAGATCAGTCATCTTACAAGTCTTTAGACAGCAGTGAAACTGTACAGCTTGTGATGAAAGATGAAAAAGACAATGTCATTGAATTCTGTACTAACCAGCTTCAACAAACTGACACTAAAATCAGAGATAATTACAGAGAATGTTTAGAATTAGCTATTATCTTTCTGGGAGGTACACCACCACGAGGTGTGCGATTTTTAGCCCCTGGGGCTGTACATCATGCAAGATGAATGTCCAAAGCAATATACTCACTAAAAATGTGGCTGTTTCGTAACCAGTTTACTCTCACTGCAAGAGAAAAAAAAGGACTATGCAACATATGTGTCTTTCTTGTTTATGTCTACATCAAGGCTTGGTTCACTGCCCCACTTCCCATTACTGCAGCTTTCAATGATCAACAGCTTCTGCAAAAGCTTAGAGATTATAAAAAAATCAATCCTTCAATATCCAATGTTACTTGCAAGAAATTTGAGGGACATTTTTGGTACTTAAGTGAGGAACTAGTTGGATTGGCATTTTTTGATGACAGTGTGCCAATCAAATCAAAACATGCAATGCTAAAATATCTTTATGAAAAGGAAGGTGCAGATCAGCCTCTGAAGAGAATCCAAAAATGCAAGTGGCTCCGTTAATATGAGAATAGAAGACTTTGTATCGAAGAACTCAATGCACTTATTTGACCATCTTGGCATTTCCAAAAGGTTCTTAGAACATGATCCAAAGATATGGCATCTGCGAGAAGACTACAAGCAAGCTAAGGATATCATAAAACATTTACAAGTTGTGAATGACAATGCTGAAAGAGGTGTGGCATTGCTGAAAGAGTACAATCCAATATTAACAAAAAATGAAGATCAGAAACAGTATTTGCTTCAAGTTGTAAAAGAACATTCTAGTCGTTATCCAGATTGCAAAAAGACTACATTAGCTACTTTGTAGTCATTACATGTTTGGTCCAATGTTAATAAAATGTGCATAAATTACATTGTTGTGTTTTAATTGTAACTTATGTATACAAAATAGTTCATTCTAATTATTTCAATATTAGTGACACTAGATAAACAATGGTATATACATTTTAGGAGAATACATAATGATTACGCTATTACGAAAACTTTGAATTCATTGAGCTACCTCTAAATATCAATTAAAATTTATAAACTTTTATGTAGACTATTTTTTTGGTTGGGAGAACAATTCTGGGGGGTCAGAACATGAAATATTTGCATTTAAAAATTACAATATATATCAAGGGACCACCCTAGGGAGAGAGGGAAGGAGAGGAGAGATAGGAAGAGGGAAGGATTGGATTTGATTTGAAAAATTACTCTGAAAGCAGCCATAAAGGCCTATGGCAGAGGGACAAGAGTCCAAGTGCAGCATAGAAAATGCATTGTCAAAACCAGAAAATATAAAACCCATTGATATAAACCCAACAACAATTTCAATATTTTTTTAATGCTGCAAATATATGCATTGTCAAAACAAAACAAAATTATGACTCCCATAAAATACATTTTCCCTGCACAAAGCTGTTGTTTTGTTTTGGTTGCTGTCACTGCAGAAAATGGAAATAATTTAATGTTCCTTGGGCGGCCCAGTACCATTTGATCCACGGACCGGTACCGGCCCAGGGGTTGGGGACCACTGAGCTAGCCCATCTAAAACTTCCCCTCCAAACTGTCTACACACATCTACCCACCACCTCACACACTACATGCACACACATTAGATCTTTTCACCTACCCTCACTCAACCCCGCCAAAGGAGCATTCCCACACCAGGTGCATCCTGACACATTTCCCTCACAATCTCTTTACCTCCCCTTTTTTATACCTTCCACAAACCTCATTCATCCTAGGGTGCATTCCTATTCTGGGTGCATCCTAACACACTCCACAACCCCACTACAAGATGTGGGGTGCACTCTCATACACTGGGTACATACTAAAACAATTTCTTCTTCTTTCATACTTAAACCCATCCCAGAATACCCCATACACCACCACACAGCATTATTAACTGTTTGGGAGTATGGCAGCCGGGAAATTGGACCCTCACCGAGATTTCTAAATCTCTGTGAGTAGAATTCTCCAACTTGTAGACTCTACGGCATGACTGAGTGGTGGCAGAAACAAAGCAGCTAATGGAAGAGGCTAGAATAAAAGCCTTCGAAAGAAGATACCTGCGGGATTACACTACGAGAGCTGCAGCAAGCTGACCTTCGTTCATGAATACTACAGGAGCTACAAGGAGGACTTAAAAAGATCTGGTGGATATAGACAAGAGTACCAAGCATACCACGACTAGGCGACAGACTCGAGCTGCATCAAAGCGGGCAGGAGGCTCGACAGCTACAGGGGTAGATGTGTTGATATTGTGGAGGTTACGGAGGCACCTGATTACTTCACACTGTAAGGAAGCAACATTCTACAGCTGGTGTTCCGGCATATTGACGCCATACAAGGAGTGATTTTGGTCAAAACTGATTTTTCATCAGGAGCACCAAGAAACTGTTAACAAACACCTTGAGGAACTTCTTAAGGCATGCATTGTCCTTAACAACAACCAGAAGTTGTCCCTAGAGCTTGCCCATGCACAGGGCAACACTCACAAGTCACCCTAGAGGACCCGGCGGGAAGAGGTGGTCGACACCACCTCAACCAAGCAACCACAAGCATCCCATCACCACAGACTCTGGGTGGAACTTTATACAGAAGACGAGCAAGAGCATGAAAGTCCAACATATGACGATGTTTGGACAACGGCGAAGAGGCGACACCACAAACCTCAACAACAACCTGAAGAGCATACCTACGGTATACTAAATAAACCGAAGACGGCCCTGAGAGCATCCTATGCCATTATTGTGAAGGCAACTGAGTCAGGCGCCACCTCACGAGCAATCGGGGCACAGTTGCAAACGAAGATTGCCCCGAGAGGTCAGTGGCAGCTTTAAATCGATTCGTAAGGGTAGGAACGGAGGGCTCATCATCTTAAATTTACTTTCCAACAGTAATAAACGTCAATTGTTGTAAGATTTTTTGTTGGAAGATTTTTTTTTGGAAATCCATGGCAATTGCCTCGGCTTCTTCTGTCCTCCTTGCCTCTCTACTACATTTCTTAAGAAAATAAAAGAATATTCACACCTCTCCAAATGTAATTTCTTTTCAAATATATTCTCTTTAATTTCTTTGCTCAAATTTTCTTTTGTTTCACCATACGCGCCGTTTTCAATTTTTTTCTTCAATAGCTGATGGAGGGTGCTACTCTGATGAACGGCGGAACAGTTGGAACAATAGCAGTAAGAGTCATTAGTTTCGGTTCTGTTAAATGAAGCTTGTTGCAGGAGTTCTGGGGGCGCAGTCCTCCAATTTTTGAAAAGAATTCATCAAATTAGTCGATTGTTCTGACTGTTACCTAATTTGAACAACGAGAGGCACGGTCAGAACAAAGAACGAATTTGATTAAATAATTCTTTAAAAACAGGGGGCAACGTTTCCCAAAACCCCCTGCAACAAGCTTAATTTAACCTTAGACTATTACCTTCCTGGACTGACAACTCCCTATCTTCTCCATGTTAAGTGTTGCATGACTGCTCTAAGGTGGCAATGCTGACGGAAGCGAGGCCAACTCCGTCTGGTGGTATTATCTGTACATAAAATCTTACCCAATATCTCGTTTAGTTTCCTCTAGATTATTGCCTTCCGGTAATTAATAGTCTAAGATATACATACTCTATAGCATCACAATGAACTCGTCCTAAACGTGATATCAGTTCGAAATTTAATTTATATTCCCGCAAGAGGCGCTGTATCGAAAACGACGCCGCATATCTGTCCAACACAAAATTTCGGGAGTTGCCAGTCCAGGAACAGGCAATTAGAAATCGAGACATACAGAAGTTGGCTCCGCCCTTGTTATGACGACCGGCAACTTCTAATTGGTTTGTTGTGTGGTACGACATTGAAAAGGGCTGAGTATGTGACGTCAGACTACATAACCAACCAATTAGAAGTTGTGTTCGTCCTAAAAAGGGCGGAGCCAACTTCTGTTTCTCCCAATTTCTAATTGCCTCCGTCCAGGAAGGTAATTGTCTAAGATTTCACAGAAGCTAACCTTCTGACTGTGCCGACTATTAGTGCCCCACGATTTGGGAACCACATTCTTAAACCTTGTTGTGATACATTGTTGCGGGGCTGCTCCGATTCAATGTTGCGGGGCAGAATCGCAACTGACGCGATTCAGACCCGCAACATTGTTCCGTGTCCACACCTACACTCAGTTTCTCTTCATCCTTCTGGCTTTCACCATGTAAATATTACCAGCGGAAGCGGCCCTTGCAATATGGGCCTACACGGTGAATCATAAAGAGGGGCAAATAAAGCAGAAACGGTGGTGGGCACACAAGCTATTCTCCGCTGAGAGCACATTCGGTTTTAAGCCTTTTGGACACCCTGAAATTGGAAGATGGGGCCGGATTTCTAAATTTAATTTCTTTTATTTGCCTTTGTAGTATGAAGACCATGAACTTCCCACAAACAATTCATACAGGTCCTCCATTAGTTTAAAAATATTTTCAGTGGTCCACATCTATTTTTAAGACGAGATTCAGTCGCGATTCAGCCCCGCAACAATGTATCGCAACAAAGCATCCCGGTGTGTACTACCCTTTACCGTTCATCAAAATAGCACCTCACACAGCCAATATCTCAGCTTTAAACAAATCACACGAACTGCGAACATCCTTTCTAGTGTAACCAAACAAAATGTTAAAAGTTCGGTTCAAAAAACTCGCTTTGCAACCTACCTGATCATTCTTAGTCCGTAAATACATTTGGTGAATTTTTTTTATATTCAGTTTTTCAGGTAGGTTTATCTTGTTCGTGTCTTTCAACGAGTAAAGCGACTTACTATCCCTAAGAGAATCAATATAATCCATGACTTTGGCTCGAGTTACGTCGGACGTCTCGTTTCGTCTGTTTTTGTCGTGTTTTCCCCGTCCATCTTCCATAATCCTGCCAAATTCAGTTAAGTTCTTTTTTAACGTTTGAATGCGGCGAGGGGTGATACCATGCAGCGACAAAAACGCCTTGTAACATATCGGCACATCTTGGAGCAATCCATCGACACGAGCTCGAACTCCATAGGCATACGAAGAATGATGAAAACTTGCCTCCGTAATCTCCTTCCTGTTGCGCCGACGTTGAACCTCCAGAACTGTAACAAGCCCACCTAAATACTTGTTTTGGGTGTTATAATCGCCCATCTCATTGAAATCTGTGATGATACGTTTTCTTTCGTCCTCAATAATCACTTCAAAGCATTTAAAACGTGCACACCGACAATCCTCACCGATTTCGTGCGTAGTTGCACGAAGTTTTTTCATGACATCAGTCATCTTCCCGGTTTTTTTCCTTTTCTTTACATGGTCCTCCGTTAGTATACCTCCCACGACACTATTGGTATCACTAAACCGACTGTACATGTCTTTTTTTTTTGCGAAACTAATAGACTAAACAGATCAAAAAGTATAATATCACAAGTTCAACACTACCTCCTGTTTTGCAGCTGACTTGAGTAAGGGCTCGTTGATACATAACGAGTTGGCACATACGACATTTTTTGACCACACTCATCTTTACATGGATATCTCTAGCATTCTAATTTTAGGACAGGCAAAAAAAAACATACATTAAAATGCTCGTAAAAATACGTAAAAATATTTTTTTATAAACAGAAAATAATCAGCACGTGCGCCAATGTGTTGGCTTCACTTCATTGTGTTTTTTAAAAATTATTTTTTAGGTATTTTTACACGCATTTTAATGGATGTTTTTTCTCAATGGAGTTTAACATAAGAATTAGAAATTCGCGATTTTGAAATACTTTTTAAAAATAGAACCGCACTTACCAGTTTATTGTCATTCTATCACTCGATCAGCATATATTTAAGGTGCACATTGCACTTTGAAAACTTAATATTGGACAACTTTAAATATGAAAAATAAACATATTGCCACCGCGACTGTGCATTTTAAAAATTCATTTTTTCTATGGTCATTGGTTCTGCGGTCTGAGGCATCAATAGGAAGACGATGCTAGCGCTCCTTGTGGAGATTTTTCGAAGTAATATAGTGATGTAGCCTTTTCAGAATAGATTAAAATTGAACAATGATGTAGCTTTCGTGTCATGTCATGCTTTAAAGATTCAAACAACAATAAAAAGGTTATATTTCAAGCCATCGTCATGAAACATTCTTTTTAAATTATCACCTATTATTCTCGTTTCTCTGTTCACTAAAAAACGTTATCGTGAAAAACGTAGTTTATCTGAGATGTCAATGTAAATTTATTTGCGAGTAGACCTCATATTGGTCAGAAAATGGCGTCCCTACAGGCCATACACGGTACACCCAACTGAATAGATATAAGACAACGATCTATAAAGAATAGATTGGCAATGTCATAGACATCAGCGCCCCCAAACTGAGGCTACTGCAGCTACGCACCGCCATGACAGTTATAGGCAGAAAGGACAGTGCTCAGCAGTCAAATACATTAGGGCAGACGGGCAGAAAAGGCAGAATTTCGTTATTTCTGGGCAGGTCGCAATATTTTTGGGCAGGTGAGGGTAATCGAGGGTAGGTGGGGGTACTACCTGTCAACAGTGAAAAAGCGAATGACTGTAACAGCAACAGCTAACTAACAGCTAACAAATTAATTATTTTCAAAGTTCACGTTTATGTACGTATTTTATTATTCATGTTAAATGTGTATTTTGGTATTTAATTGTGTGAAATAAATAATTAAATTTTATTGTATTGTATTCAGTATAATTTTACGAGTAGATAACATAAATAATGAACAAATACATTAAATGTGCAGTTCCTTTTCTGAAAAAAAAAAAAAGAATATATGAGTTTGCTATGAGCAGCCCATAGGCAATTAAGAGCTTTTTGCCTTTTACTGTCATGGCCGCCGTAGTGTTCAATTCGCCTCAAAATGGCGTCTTAACTGCCAATCTATTCTTTATAGATCGTTGATATAAGAGGTCTGGAGAACAGAAAGGGAAGTTCACATGGGTTTGAAACTTTCAAGGAGGACACTTGGACAGTGTTGCCACAACTGGGTATGATTTACTAGATCTGGGTATTTTGTCCGTCGTCTGTGTATCTAGGTATTTTCTTGTCAATTTTGAAATAATCTGGGTATATATTTGGCCAATGACCACTCAAGTTTCACTCCTCAGCATGCGTCTATGTTAACTTAGTTAAAACTAAACAAACCAACAAGAGGCGGGCTAGCCAAAGGGTAGCTCGGGCAATTGCCATAAGTTGTACTTTTTTCAAAAAATATGGCCAATTCAGTATAAAATGCCCGGGTGCAAAAAATCCTAGTAAAACCGTGGTTGAAGATGTGCGTGAAGGACGTTGTCTGCAGAGATAAGCGAAGATTTTAGAACTCTACAAATCAAGATTCCACATTGTCAATTCATACATTGACAAAAAACAATTAACATTTTTCCAGGTCCATATTAAGACAGGCTGTTAGAAATAGGGGAGAACTTCAGTTGGCTCCGCCCTTGTTATGACGACCGGCAACTTCTAATTTGCTGGTCGTCATAACAAGGGCAGAGCCAACTGAAGTTCTGACCAATTTCTAACTGCCTGTCATATTAAGGCGTGTGCCAACTGTTCCATGCACAGGTCCCCCTCCCCCAAGTTTAGAGGCCCCCGCCCACAACACATAAAAATCGCTTTGACTTGTCATATTTATTTTGTGATAACATATTTCAATATTCTATATTTGTTAGTAAAATTTATCGCAAACTAAACTAGAAATTCTCTAATCAAATCCCTGTCTGTTCATTTATTGTACCCGATATGTGTCGCTAGGGGCGCTGGTAGCCTGTTATTACATGGAGTTTGACAGTCCGTGCTTATAAATTAATGCAACCTTTGCTTTTGGCAAATCGGGAATAGTACTACATATCTGTGGACGGTACCGTTAGCCTGAATAATGCAGCGGAAATGTTTTAGTGGTGCAGAAAGCTAAAAGAAGAAAAAAAAAGCAACAAAGAACATTCTGTGACAGGCAATTAGAAATCGGGACAAACAAGTTGGCTCCGCCCTTTTTATGATGAACGCAACTTCTAACGTCACATGCTCCGCCCTTTTCAACGTCGAATCACACAACAAACCAATTAGAAGTTGCCAGTCGTCATAAAAAGGGCAGAGCCAACTTCTGTTTGTGCCGATTTCTAATTGCCTGTCATTCTGTGGTACAGAACGTCCAGAAAATAACGTCTTTTCTTAAAGTACCAGAACAGTTATTAAGCACAAACAATGTGCATGACAATAACCAGGATGCAGTGTTTGAAATCGATGTATATGTAAGCTACATAATCATTCATTGGGGAACTTAACTTCTAAGGGCCCCCAGGTTGTACTTGGCACAGCTAGGGCTCTCAAAAGTGTTACTCCGGGCCGGATATATGGGCCGGAATATATCGGCAAAGAGGCACCACTCTCTGTCGGTGCCTTTGATCTCAGTGTGCACTACAACAGCGCCACAAAAAATAGTGGCAAGTGAGCAAAGATTTTTTTTCTATTTATAATTCTAAGTACCTTGCTATTTAGTTTATATGGGTGGTCATCCACATTGTGCTGCAATTAATTGCCAAAACGATGATAGAAAAAAAACATCATTTTTTCGATTTCCAAAGGAAGGTAGGAAAGAAAGGTAAATAATATAATTTTAAAAATAGAAAAATAATAGAAGGATAAATTAATGGAAACTTTTTAGACTACATGTGTAATGTTTTTATGGTAATTTTTTTTGATGGAACAATTTGTGGTTAATGAATGTTAATTGTTACTTATAAACTAGATACGTCAAAAACTATATTTAAAAAAAATGAAAAAACCCGATATATTAGTATTGTAAAAAAACGTGTTTTTTCTGTTTTTTTTATTTTTCTTATTTTCCATTTCCCAACCTTCCAATGTGGTGTTAACTTGTTATTATATATTTTTTAGTTTTTATTAGTGTTGTAAAAAATGTTTTTTTTTTTCTTAATGTTTTTTAAAAAACAATTTTTTTACCGTTGATTTTTTTAAAAATGTTTTGTTTTAAAAAAAAACGTTTTTTTTTGTTCTTTTTTTAATTTTTCTTATTTTCCATTTTCCAATCCTTAGTAGTGTTGAAACTCAACATGTTTTTTTACTTTTTTTTTTTTAAGTTTTTATTTTAAAACATGTTTTTCAGATTTACTGTCATATAGTGAAGGTAATTAAAATGACAATTCACGAATCTGACAATTTATATTCTTATTACATAATTCATTACTTAATTTCAGTCATTTGTAAAATTTCTTTTATGTAGTTATATTTTGTTTAAAATGTTGTATTTTGTTTGTTGCTTACAGTAAATTTTTTTTGGTGCAGGTAAAATATGTGTTTAATTGTTTTTTAATTAGTGTAAACTAAAATAGTTGATATTTACTGAACATATGCTTGTATTTTAGAATTTCTTAGAAAGTAAATACTTCATGACAGATTAAAAAAGGCGAAAATAATTTTCATAAAATGTATACTATAAAAACATGCTGAAAACAGGTCATTTTTAAAACTAAACTTTCAAAACAAAACTTTCAAAACTAAATTTTCATAAAAAATTTAACATCTTCTAATATTTTAGTTTTGAAATACATTTATATGCATAAAAGAAATAATAAAAGTAATGAAAAAAATAAAATATAAAATAAATCTGCACAGATGTGCTTGTAGAGCTCCTAAAATAACATTACATTTAATTCTGATAAATGTATGCTTGCTCACTTGCCACTTGGCGGCGCTACTGATACAAATGCACACATTTTAGCTTGAGTGGTGCCTCTTGGTTGATAATAAACTCTTTGATATGGTTTCCAAAGTTCATACTTAATTGTGGGATGTTAATAAATCACTTTTATATAATAATAGTGATTTTTTGGAAATGCAGAGCAAAATAAAAAAAAGAGTAAATTATTCAAAATTCGCAGCACACAGCTCAATTTCCACTCACGTTCCACTAAAAGATTGGGTCAGAATCGTCTATCCCGCGTATTTGAGGCATAAAATAATGTGGGTATGTTTAGCTATTTTTTAGAAGGAAAACTAGGTTTATTTCTAAAACTTGCTCGGCAACACTGCTGTTGGAGTTATGATTATTTTTGTTTTTGACTTATGTTCGCATGGACTCTGACCGTTCTTAAGCGACGCATTTTCTGTTACCCTTATATTTATATCGTAATCCTTCATCACGGATTAGGGAGAAGAATTCTCCCTAATTCTGTTCCTTTAACATGTAACCAGTACTACTAGCTTAGTTCTAAGCTACCAGAAATAACAGAAAATAATCTTACCATGTTTGCAGATGAGTGCAATAATTGAATCCCCAGAACTTTTCCAGTGAGCCTCAAAAATAAATTAATGTTAGCTGGACTTCGTTTGATTACTGACGTTAAAGACATCGTTAATCACAGTAATAAACAAATACAAGGTTATTTAAAGGTCACGCGATAAGTTCCTCGTAATTTCCAAGAAACCTTATAACAACCCCGAGGTCACAATTGTTTCCAAAACAGCAAGGCGGCCGTAGGGATGAGCCATTAATCGATTATTAATTGATGAATCGATATTTATTATTTTTTCGATTTTGACAATTCTGATGCATCGATTGAATCGATTACGACATTATGATTTTTTGTTGTTGCGCGCGTCCAAGGTTTGTAGAGTATGTAAGGTGTGCTCATATCACAAAGCCACGCCCCCCCAAAAAATCGACCTCATATTGTAACGTCACTGGTGTCAACACTTTTTCTAATTGTTTTTGTTTTGCCGAATTGTCTGCTAAATTTGAGCAGACGACTTTTCCTTCCAAATAGCTGCAAAAAGGCCCCTTACTGGTAGTGTTCCTTACACTTGTAACGACCCGACTTGGGTCCGCCACAAACCCCTGGCAAAACTTCCCCGTCTTACCAGATCCCAGGCTCCTTCGGGGACCGGGATTGCAGCGCGAGCTGCCCTCTTGACTTCGTGTCTGGGTGGAGCCAGCCAACCGGAGCCTGCCTCGCCAAATATTGACGGTCGGATGACCACCGAGCCATGACGAGAAACCACAGTGACCACCCGATGGGTCCACCGTAAAACCGGCACGTGAAGCACCGGCCGACAAGCCGAAAACAAGATGGAACATGACGGTGGTGGTACGGCGACTCCCAACCATAAACCCCCACCCCTCGCGAATACTTCTCCAAATGGATGACACGACACAGTGTGTAAGATAAAATAAAAGAATACTTTATTCAAGTATCAAACAAATGAATAAGACATTTACTATTAATAAATAAATATCTGCTGGTTAATCCCACCAGCAGAGAAGGTCACCAAAGCAACCAAAAAGAACAAAGAGATGCACGAAAATGATGGTGGTGTGACGGGGTGATATTTTACTTACCTTTTCTTTCATTGGAATCGTCCAACATACCTTGTACTCGTTGAGATGGATAGCTGTATCCATCTCTCTCTCTGTTTCTTTTCTCTCTTGTGCGTCCGCGTGAGTGTGATCTATGACGTCACTTCCGCGGGATTTGAACATTCTAGAGCCTCGTGCTTGGAAGCGTCCCCGTAGAATGGGGGCGTGGTCAAGCACGAGGGTATAAAAGGCGCGATGTTCAAATCTCGCAGTTCTTTTCTTGCTTATATGATGTTCATGCAGACGCTCTATAAGCCGTCAGCTTTCTGTCCGAGAGGACCGCTTATTTTCTACCGACAAATGTAAATATAATCGTTAACCATCCTATGTACCCTTCCTTCTGAGGAGACACAAACTATTATATGTTTGTTTGCAGAATAAATATTTCATTTATTCTGCATTTAGTTTTCTTATTCTTCTATCTATTCAACGATGATCGGCCATTTTATTGGGTTGCCTTCCGTGCTCTCTTGTGGCAATAATCTGAGCCCCTGAATCGAAACCCCGTACTGTCACATTTGGTGGAGGTGCGGGGTAACTCATAATTTAGCCGCGTTTTTTGAGTAATTTAGAAGAAAAGTGTAATTTTTCATGTATGTAAACAACAACAACACACGCCCCCAGACGGTGATTCTGTGGGGGGAGGGTTATTTTTAACCCACGGACTACAAGAAATCCTTTGATTTCTCTACGACAACCTCAAGAGATGGATCGACATCATCATCCTGAACTTGATACCGGATTTGACACACCTTCCACGGAGGATAATGTGAGTAATCAATCTTTGATTCCATCTATTTTGACACCACAAAATCTTCAGTTGGGAGGTTCCTCTTCTTTCGGAATTGCCAAAAAAGTGAGGATGCCCACTGAATTGATATACACAACCAGCTGTTCAACATTAACATCTGAACATATCCGACCAAGTTGTGAGTCACTCAGTCTGCATACTTCTTTCGGAATTTCGAATGAGGGAGCAGCTGGGGGATTTTTACGACAGGATACACCCACACAAACACCTGTTGAGTCGGCGGAGATGGGGGGATCGATGTCCCTCTTGCGGCATCCGCATTGATGGTGACGTCAGATTCTTCGTCACCAAGACAGGCTAGACAGAGTGTCTCCTGCCCTCCTTTATTCGTGCAGACCCACACAACCAGAAATTTGGCGGGAAAATCAAACGACTGTCCCACATTATATGCTACCTCAGCGTACACGCTTACCACACTCCCAAGCTCAGCGGATTTGGCGGGAAAACTTAAATTCCTCTCAACACCACATGACGTCATACTCCCAGTCACAAGATCAGACATCAACTGGGAATGTGCCTATGGCTGATGGTGGTGTCCGTTATCAGCCATGGGGGAGTGTGAGGTCAGGTGAGGGGGACTCAATACATGCGATGCAACAGCCGGGTTCTCACATTCTCAGCTTACACATGTGCAGTCTCAGCATTCATCGATGCCGGGACCCCACATGCAGGCACCCACATACACCCAGCCTATGCAGATGCAATCCCAGCCGGGACCCCACATGCAAGAGTCATTAGACATACAGCCTGTGTATATGCGAACTCAGCCGGGACCCCACATGCAAGTTTCCTCGTGCACTCAGCCTGTGCAAACGCAATCTCAGCCGGGATCCCGCATGCAAATTTCCTCATGTACCCGGCCTGTGCATGCGCAATCTCAGCCGGGACCCCACATACAAGCTTCTTCATATACCCAGCCCATGCAAATGCAATTTCAGCCGGGACCACACATGCAACCTGTGCATGCGCAACCTCAGCATCTATCAATGCCGGGTCCCCACGGCCAAGCACCTTGGTACACTCAGCCTGAGTCGCAGCAACTTTCGGCCCATGTCAGAGGGACCGTAGAGGGGGCCATTTATCACCGGCCATCCAAGGGGAGACCTGCAGGGGATGACAGCAGCATGGGGAATAGTCGAAGCGGAGGAGGGATAACAATGCAGAATACCAATGAGCTCTCAATAGAAGAACTCAATAAGCGGTATGGGCATCGACACCCTTTAGATCACCTCAAGCCGTTTACTGGGAGAGGCCAGGTGACCACATTCTTGGAAAAGTTTGAGGCCATTGCTGCCTTACATGAGTGGACTCCCAATCACCGATACTTCTATATTGCAACATGCGTCAAAGATGATGCATGGGATTGGCTATCACGTACTAGGCATCGGAATCCAGGACTAGATTGGTGGGGTCTTAAAGACAAGATGATGGAAGAGTTTGGTTGACCAGGGGAAAACTTGCTGCTGAGCAAAGATCTAAAGAAGCTTAAGCAGGAAGATGGGGAACCTACACCTAACTTTATCCGGAAATTCCTGAAGGTATCTGAGAAACTATACCCGGACATGTCCGACGACTTGCGTATAGGTCAGCTACGGGAGGCACTGCATCAGGCAGGGCAGTGGAGGCTGCTTCAGGGGCAAACCTAAAAGCCTTCATAGACTACGCAGTAAACATCGAATGCACATTGTACCTCGCTGGGAAATGGAATTTGAGACGTGAGGAGGATGAAGAGTTGGAGAGATCCTCAAGCCAGGCACGAAGTACCAACCGAACTTATTCCGGAACACGATCACGCTCGACTGGCCGTAACTCAACAAGCAATACAACAAACACCTCCGGTTCTCCTACCACACGGACCGACCGGATGGGACCCACTCAGCCAGACCGTGGGGCAAGAGTTGCCCCGGGTAATACTCGAAGAGGGCCTGCTCCAGATCGAAAGAAAGTAGATGAAACAAAGGCAAAATGCTTTCGATGCCATAAGATGGGGCATTTTTTGCGGAACTGCCCGGACCGTAACACCATTAATGAACTCACTAATGACAGACCGGAAGAGATATACACAGTTGACATTGTGGTGGCACCTAGTGGCATTGAGCTAGCAGTCATTTATCTTGGAGATCAAGTCAGCTATGTACCTCTGGCCAACCTAATGGCAGGGTTAAACTAGGAGAGGTGAAGACAGAAGGGGACCCTTCACCTGGCAAAAATACTGAACCCCCAACAACAGAAGAAAATTCTGAAGAATCCGGAAAAGAGGAGAGCGATACATCAACTGACATAGCTGTCGTCGAGACCGTGAAGGTCATGGAAAAATGGACTAAAGAAGATCTACTGGTGTGGTATGACATGCTGCAGGCTTACAAGGAAAACTGTTATCAGAATGGTAGTCGTGAAACTTATCTGGAAGCACCTACAAATAGCACAAACTGTCTCCTATTAGAAAGGCAGGAAGAGATCCGACAAAGGGCAGGGCCTGCTGCCGCAAGGTAATGAGTGAAATATGGGAATTCGTCGAGAAACAGTGCGTGCCAAAGGAGATTGGAGATTTTGACGAGGAGGAAGGATCACCCAGGATCACAGTAGCTATCAACCAAAAAGAAGTTAGGCTGCTGGTGGATTCTGGAGCCTTCACTAGTGTCTTGTCTGAATCCTTGGTCAAGGAGATGGGCTGGGCGGTGGAGCCAGTCTCCACCACTCCCACAGTTGGAGTTGTGGGAGGCAGCCGACTGGATGTCAAGGGCCAAGTGATCGCCACTGTTGAAGTAGGAGGAAAATCTGTGAGGGCCTGTTTCATAATTATCGGAGGTAAAAGAGAGGCCATTATGGGGCGAGATCTTGGTGGCGCGCTACATCTCATCGTCGAAATGAAGTCCAATAAAGTGTACTTCGGTGAAGCTATGTTGAATGAAAAAGTCTACAGGCAATGTGCGGAGAGTTACATAAAGAGCGCCATCCAGGAGAAGGAGAAGAACACCGATCCCACTACAGGGGTGACCAAAGAAGCGTCCAAGAAAAAGGCTGAAGTGAAAGGACTTTTCGACTTCAGGGATGCACAAGTTTTATGTTCGACCACAGCCGTAGTTCTGCCACCGAAACAAATCGGGTACATCGAAGTAGAAGCTGCCAATCCGCTCACATCCGATCTTATCTTCGTGGTTGTACCTGACGAGAGGTTTAAGACCTGGAAAGGAGTTTTCATGGCTTCTGGAATTATGCAGGGAGAGGGAAGACCTAACTTTAGGATCGAAGTTCTCAACCCGACATCAGAGGAGGTAGGAATCTCCACTGGGGAAATTATTGCCCAAATGCAGAAAGAATACTGCACGGAATTGCTGGAAATAGAAGAGGGGAAAACAAGGAGCAAACCCTTGTCCACAAGTGAATTCGAAAAGGCCATGCAAGTTGGACCGACACTTGGAAGAGAACAAAGAGCCATACTGATGGATCTGCTACTAAGACACCAAAATTCCTTTGCTTTTGAGTCAACAGAGTTGGGATGTACTGACATAACGGAACACCACATAGATACTGGAGATCATCCACCAATACGGGAACCACTCCAAAGACACAGCCCGGCACAATGGGAAATTATCAAAGCCAACGTCAAAGAGATGCTGGAGGCCGGAGTTATACAGCCATCAAAGTCACCGTATTTCTCACCTGTTGTCTTAGTCAAAAAGAAAGATGGACAGTGGCGCTTCTGCGTGGACTATCGTCGTTTAAACAGTCACACAAAGGTGGATAACTATCCTCTGCCGAGGATTGACGATGCCTTGGACTCTTTACATGGGGCCCGCTATTACGCCACAATAGACATGAAAAGCGGGTATTGGCAGTTTAAAATGGCCAGTGAAGATCAGGAAAAGACAGCCTTTGTAACCCCAGGGGGTTTGTACGAGTTCAACCGTATGCCGTTCGGGCTCTGTAACGCACCCGCTACGATGCAGCGGGCACTCGATATACTGCTGGCTGGAAATAAATGGGAGACATGTCTCGTATATCTCGATGACATAATCGTATTCGGAACCACGTTTGAGCAATTTATCCAACGACTGGATCAAATTTTAAACTTGCTTCCTGATGCTGACTTAAAATTAAATCCCAGTAAATGCTACTTCGGTTATGAAGAAGTTTTGTACCTTGGACATATCATCTCTTCCAGAGGGGTACAGCCTGATCCACACAAGGTTGATGCTATCAAGGAACTCCCGAGACCAACCAACTTGAAGGAGACACGCCGGTTCCTGGGAATGGCCGGGTTCTACAGGAAGCATATAGAAAACTATGCTCATTTTGCAAAGCCTTTAACTGAGCTTACACGAAAGAACACGCCTTTTGAATGGAGTATTGAGTGTGAAGGAGCTTTCCAACTCCTTAAAAAGAAGCTTACTGAGGCACCTGTACTCGCTGTCTATGACCCAGAAGCAGAGCTTAGCATGCATAGTGATGCTTCTGGTAATGGCATAGGTGCGATACTTTATCAAAAATCCAAAGGGAAGCCGCTACAAATGTTGAGAGCAGTCTCCAGGACACTTAAGACTGCTGAGAAAAACTATTCGACCACTGATAAGGAATGCCTCGCCATAATCTATGGGGTGACAAAGTTTCAACCTTATCTTTTCAACAAACCATTCACAGTAGTAACGGATCATCATTCGCTCTGCTATATGATGTCTGCAAAAGGGTTGGAAGGGCGCCTTGGCCGATGGCAACTGCTGATGCAGGAATATAATTACACCATCATCTACAAGGCGGGAGTAACCCATGTGGATGCTGACTGCATATCCAGGAGGCCTGTTGATGCACCAATAAATTAGAAGATGCAACCTACACCTGAGGACCTCAGCGATGATGTAATCTTTGGAGTAAGGCAGTGGGACTGGGCCTTAGAGCAGAGAAAAGATGTCCGACTATCAGGGATAATCTAAGAACTCGAAAGGACACCAGGAACAGCATTCCGGAAGCATTATGTGCTAATCAATGAAATCCTATGCACCATAAGCTATCAAGGAGAGAGGGTGAAGTTACTGCACGTTGTGCCTGAACAGCTCATTCCTGACATCCTGGGAATGTTACATGACAGTGCTGAAGCTGGGCACTTAGGAAGGGACAAAATGTTGGAAAGAGTAGCGAGCCGATTCCATTGGGAGGGATGGAAGAATGATGTGATCAAATATGTCCGAACCTGCCATATTTGTCAGCTATGTAGGAAACCACAGGAAAGATTACCTGGTTTGCTTCACGAGATGCGAATTGGGAAACCAGGAGAGACCTGGGGAATAGACTACATTGGACCATTACCGAAGTCATTAGGAGGGGTCCAGCACATAATATTAGCAGTGGACTACGCCACCAGGTATTGCTGTGCTCGTGCTGTTTGCAAACAAAATGCAAAGACTACCAAGAACTTCATCAACGATAACATCATCCATCTCATCAGAACACCTATCAGAATACTAACAGATCGAGGGACACCGTTTACAGCTCAAGAAACAGAAGAGCTGTTCAATGAACTTGGAGTTCAGCATTCTACAACCACAGCTTATTTCCCACAAGCGGATGGACTAGCAGAACACACCAACAAAATGGTGATGCAGATAGTGAAGAAAGCTTTGAGGCCAGGAGGAAACAAACCGATTGGTACTTCCATCTTTTACCATCCGTCTTTGCCTATAACACATCCAAGCATGGCTCCTCACAATTCACTCCATATCGATTGATGTTCGGAAGAGAAGCCAGGCTTCCCATTGACAATGAAATGCCAAACATACCTCTAACATCAGATGTGGACCATAATACTGGGACGATGGGAGAATTGGAGGATGTACTTTTGGAAGCCAAAGGGAACCTCCATGAGGCCCATCTACGCCAGAAGCGTTATTATGACGAAAGAAAGAAGAAGCCCATGGAATATTGTATAGGGCAAAAGATAATGGTCAGATATCTCAGACCATTGCCTGACGAAGTCAAGAAATTCCGCTATGTGTATAGAGATGGCTACACAGTAGTAGGGAGAGTAAGTGATACGGTATATGAATTGGAGTATAAAGATGGATGGGGAAGAATCGTTAGAGACTACATCAACATTGTCTACATGCGTCCATACTTTCAGCGTAAGGAGAATGTGCCCAATGTAGTTGGGGGGAATGACATGCTAAATAATTCCCAGGGTTCTCCAATTAATGATCCACACAGTCTTGAGCAATCCAGAAATAACATCCAAAAAGTGGATTTAAAATTATTCACTTCATCAAAGGAAGCCCTGAATATTAATATCTGCTCCACAAACAACAGCCGGAATTCATGTGAGGAAATTAATTTCCTTCGTTCAGAAGGAAACCTGCCAGAAGAAGTGAAGACAATATTCAAAATTTCAAAATCCACGCCGAAAACTCTATCTCAGAACTATCTTCAATCCTTTGTAAAAGAACGATATGGATTCAGTCAAAGGAATCCCTCTGACGCCAAAAGAATTCTTGGAAAAAGTCAACCACCTGACGTCATGGAAGTTCTTATGAAAAGTAGCAATGAGGTGCGAGAAAAGAAGTTCCAACGTGGAGGGATACAAAAACAACTCCACGTGTTCAACACGCATGGAGTTGAATTGAGCATCGATGGAAAAACACCGGTGGCGCAGGAATACGCGTCATTTCTATATCAGAAATTAGTGCCAATTAAGACGCCATACTACTTTCGGCATCCGAATGGTAGAGTGGTTGGTTTTTATTCTGAGAGTTTTCTTTTTCTTTGTCTTCGCATCCGGATTATTATAAGTGACTTTTTAAGTGAAAAAAAGAATTGTGTGGAAGTTTCTAATACCAACGAAAATCAAAGCCTTGAACGAAGGAAAGATCTGCAAGAACTTTGTGGAAAGGGTGAGAGAAGTATCGTTTGGGGAATTTTTCCTTCCGGAAAAGGGGCCAAAGCGTCAAAAAGTTTCCTCCTGTTCTATAAACAGAGTGCAGTAAGTTTATTTTTATTGGCCGAGTGGGATTCATCAAGTGGTTGCTTTAAGCCCGCGAATCTAAACGAGTTTGCTCAGGACTGTGTCTTCGAAAAGGAAGTTTGGAACTTTTTGAGTGGAAAAGAACGTGCACCACGTGTGAGCCACAAAACTGTGAACTTCAACTTTGAGACAATAACAACGGAATCTTCTCCAAGGGTCAACCAGGAAATCAGTCACCGAAGAATTGGTAACGTAAGCTCATTATCGATTCTAGAAGCGACTCAGACTAACCAAAAATGAGTCGTAGCCAGCGGTACTTTGGTCGTGATCGAGACCGATCTGGGAAGGATTGGCGACTTTTGGGCTCCGATGGTCGCCGATCTGACTCAGGTTGGGATCGATTGCGATCTGCGAATCAAAGAGTTAGGGTGCAGGAGATGCCCTCATCAATACGACCAATGCGATTGGAGAAGTCCAAACATGTCTACGAAGAAAGGGAGGACCGTATCGATGTGTCAACAATGGCCTTAGGGATGACACGGGAGTTCCGTGAATCTCTCCACCCCTGCAACGGATTCATTCCTGGAGGAGCAGCTCCCCCAGGATGGGGAAAGGGGCGACAAGAAGACCAACTCGAGGATTTGGAGCTGAAGAGAGTGCTTGAAAAGCAGGCACTTGCTGAATGGGTTGAATATGTCCGCAATGTCTACTATCTCCGGGAAGCCTGGGGAGAGCAGGAGGAGGAGGGTTCTTCGGGAACCTATGAGCCTGCCCCTTCTGCTGTTCCTGCAGGTGGAACTGACTGAGTCTAAACCAAAAAGAACCGCAGGGACTGAACCAATTACGGGAATCAAACCAACTACTAGCAGAGTTGGAACGGGGGCCAGACAAAAAACATCAGGACCATCCAAAGAAAAAGTGGGTGTCGATATTACCGTTGAGGGAGAGGCTAAAGCGGAAGGCCATAAAGATCCTGGACGCTCTAAGACTCAGAAAAGAAGAGCGAATCGTCAAAAGAGGAAGATATTGACGAAGAAAGTACCTCAATTGACTGTCATCTCAGGAATCACGACCCTGTCAAAGGATCCCGAACGGGAAAAATTAAAGGCTCAAGTAAAAGAGCTCCGAGCTGTTTGTCGGGAGACTAGGAATGCTGGAGTTACCCTACCAAAGTTATTGGAGGATGCTAAGGAGCCAACGGAAATACTTATTGACGAGGATATCGTGATGAGGGAAGCTCCTCCATTAAGCCAAGAGGGGTTAGCAGAAGTTTCGTCAGAGGGAGAGGAACCAATGGACTTGGACACATCAGGACCCTCCAGCAAACAAGCTCCTTCTCCAATTAATTCGGGTGTGCAGCCGAAGAAGAAAAAAAACAAGAAACATCCGTGTCACCTGGATCGTGACCAAGCCCGGGCCGTCCTTTTCAGGGCCAAAAAGGCCGGGTTTGTATTGACGTACCGAAGAATAGGGGAGGAGACTCCAGCAGAAACTCCGAAAGAAATAACCCCTGTCATCCAAAGAAAGGACAGTTCCACCGCTACGGAAGGGAGTGAGGAGGCTCGACCAGACCCATTTCGGGAGTATGCTGCCAGAGCTAATGGGACCTGCCAGACACCGCCTCCCATCATTCCATTTGACAGGGATTTGCCGGAAAACCACCGGTTACAACGACATCGTCTGCCTATTCGAGGAAGGGAGGCGGCATTTGGGGTGGATGCCGTTCTTCAAGCCGCTGACTCTCCTCGAAGACGTTGCCCTCTACATCGGACCACCGTTACGGAGCCTGGGTTGTCTGGCAGCAAGATACAAAAGCAACGGGGACACTATCTGGGATTGTATGACCTCGATGAGTCGACTCCAAAACTACTTCCTCCGGCAGCCCCAAAACGTTTCATCGTTAACGTCACCGTCTGCGGCAAGTTGGCAACCGCCATCATTTTCCCCAGATGCCACATTGTGGAAGTATTCTACTTCCCTGGGGAAGTGACTTTGCCAGCCTACAAGGTCAGCCTGAGACAATTTTGTGCTGCTAACTTTCAAAGAGGACAGTTCGAGAAGTACAGTGTACAGGGAATCCGACTCCGGGACACCGAGGAAAAGCTTCAGCCGGCCGTACTATTTGACGCGGTGCTGTGTCACTTGCAACAAACTGGTAACACCCAGAGACATCTTTCAGACACAAAGATTAACGACCTCTTCCGACGGGACCTGAGGGGAAGGACCGAAAAATGGTTGGAGCCAGAACATTAAAAAAAAACTTTTCATGGATGTGACGCAGAGATAATTGATAATTGAAGTATTGGGATGATATATTCGTTTTTTTTTGTTAGATACATATATATAAAAAAATAATAATAAAAATCTTCATTTTAAGAACCTGGGAAAGAGAAAAACAATTTCCAAGTAAATTGTAATTAATTTACTGTAGTACTGGGAGGGAGCAAGTTCTTTTTGTAGCGTGTAGCGTGTTTTTATTTCTTTTTTTTTAACAAGGGGAAAAAAACCAAGAGTCGTTTTTCTCGTTCCTAGTAAAAGGAAAATAGGGGTTTTGTTTCCATTCAATTTGAAATGGGGTTATATTCCAAAGATATTTGAATCGCTGTAATCTGTGTCGTCTTTTCTTAAAAAAAATGCGTTATCAAAAGAAGAATTACTAATCACTAGTCAAAGGAATTTGTTTCTTGTGTTTAAAAAAAAAATTTTGAGACAAGTTCATGGTTACTGTTTTTAAAAAAATATATATGTAAATTTTATTCGTTGAATTTGCAAGTTTACTCTTTTAAAAAAAAATGGATTCTAGCCAGGTGTGGGCCAGGGATGGTGGTAACCATTAGCCCCTGTCTGACTGGGGTTCTACTCGGAAAACAAAATATCTGTAAAAAAAAATGTTTTAGTTTTTGTTTGTGTCTCCCAGGGGCAGGTAAATCCACCTGATGTTCTTTAAAGAAAACTCGTTGTTCATGAGAATCTGTGATAGCTTTCTCTCTTCCTTTCTAATGTTTTTTTTTGGGTTATGATAATAATAAAATGTAACTTATCTTACGAGTAAATCGAAGCTCGGGGACGTGCTTCGCTTTAGTTGGGGGAATGTGACGGGGTGATATTTTACTTACCTTTTCTTTCATTGGAATTGTCCAACATACCTTGTACTCATTGAGATGGATAGCTGTATCCATCTCTCTCTCTGTTTCTTTTCTCTCTTGTGCGTCCGCATGAGTGTGATCTATGACGTCACTTCCGCGGGATTGGAACATTCTAGAGCCTCGTGCTTGGAAGCTTCCCCGTAGAATGGTGGCGTGGTCAAGCACGAGGGTATAAAAGGCGCGATGTTCAAATCTCGCAATTCTTTTCTTGCTTATATGATGCTCATGCAGATGCTCTATAAGCCGTCTGCTTTCTGTCCGAGAGGACCGCTTATTTTCTACCGACAAGTATAAATATAATTGTTAACCATCCTATGTATCCTTCCTTCTTAGGAGACACAAACTATTATATGTTTGTTTGCAGAATAAATATTTCATTTATTCTGCATTTAGTTTTCTTATTCTTCTATCTATTCAACGATGATCGGCCATTTTATTGGGTTGCCTTTCATGCTCTCTTGTGGCAATAATCTGAGCCCCTGATTCGAAACCTCGTACTGTCACAGTGGCCATCTTGGCCACCCACAACAACAGAGCACAACATCCTCCTCCTGCTTAAGGGTCAAACACACGGTCCCTCCTTAATGGCTGCCTTGCCATGAAGTACCCCCCAGGCTGCTCAACCTGGGGTTTGACAGTCTCCCTATCTGGAGTTTATGTCATCTGTCGAGCTGCCTACTATAGCAGCCTAGCAGACGACATCAGGATTTTAGGATTGCTCCTTCTAATTAAAGAAGGAGCAAAACTGGGTCATCACACACTACAAACACCACTTACGTATTCAGGGAACGGGGAACCGGCTGTCAACTTTCCCTTTCAGCACAGCCACGTTATCTACCCATTCTATCCGTTATCAATGGGGTTAAATAAACATAACAAAGACACGTGGGTATAATTGAATATGTTTATTAATAACCTCTAGTATTGGATGTTACATTATTATATTTAACTCGTATTGCGATCGATCTCAGCCGGATACATCGATATCATTACAGAACTCTCAAAGATGCCCTTAGAATCGTAATGTCAGTCTTCTGCTAGGGCCTCTTTGGTTCTTTCGATGTTGTCTTCATTTCGTCTGCTGTATTTATCTGCCGGTCCAATGATCTCTTGTCAGTCGCCCATCTGCACTTTCTTGGCAGTTGCTTCCGTCTAACTTCTTGAAAATCCAAAACCTTGGATGTAGCCGGGCATATCTACCGGGCACCTCTAACAGGATACAGGACACTCAGTCGTATGAGTGGAATTGTGTTTTGGTGTGTGGCTGGGACTAGCCACTGGCGACGCACAACAGAAACAAGACAAAATACAAACACATACATGCTCTACTTATATACACATGCGATCCTGATCATGTGATATATGTTGACCAATCATTTAACAATATGTAAAGGATCATAACCTCTCGGGTCACCATGTGAGTCTATGAACACCTCAGGGAACATGTCAAAATCATTTTATTGCTATGCTCAACATTGAGCTATTTCACAGGATTAATGTGCCTATGTTGGGCTATGCAATAACCATTAAAAATATCGAAAGTGTGAATAAAATTGTACTTTTGATGTCAAAAGTGCAATACATCTTCGAAATATTTATTGTAAAGAAAATAGAAAGATGACACAGATTGAGGCTGGTTGAATTTCCAAGGCTCTTCTGACCACATGTGCATTTGTCTCTCTTCGATGCCATAGCAACGGCATGAACGAAACATTCTTTCTCTTTTCTCGGAAGGGGAGAGGCAAAAAAGAGCAGAGAACAGGTGCAATGATGTCAAATGTTGTGATGTCATGACAGTGTTGCTAAGAGAGGAGGACAGGGTCCTCACATTTTTCGATAGATATTGTTTTTTATAGTAATAATACCTTTTATTTATTTTTTTTGTTACAACTTGCCGAATTCGGTTATGTTTTTGTTGACATGTTTTTTTAAATTTTGCCAAAATATCACTGAAATGGTTGACTTTAAGAGCCTAGATACAAGTCCATCTTGTTGTTTTGAGCAGACGACAACGAGACAGTGTTATGTTCAAATACAGTAAAGTGCAAAATGCACTAAAAAAGTATTGTTCTTTATGTGCTCGATTTATATAATTTTCGAAAAGATTCTTCTGTTTTTAAACAAGGTTCAAAATCAGTCGTTTTTTTAACCCCATGTTAAATCCCCTTGGATCAAAAACCGTCCCACAAACATTTGAAAAACTAGTTAAAAACGATTTAGAAAAATTATATATATATTAAGCCAGGTCTGTGTGCATGTGTGGGTGTCTATCTTGTGAGCTTTTGGCATCGACCATTTTACTTTACCAACCTTTAGATGATATCTTCTGTACCTCGATTCTTCTCTGAACCGCGCGGTGCCCGCACGGAGAAGATTCGAGCTGCAGAGAGAGTTGGATGGAGACAGATTGTGGTCACTCCTCTGCATGGGGGTGAAATCGATGCAGCAGAGTGGCGGCCATCTCTCTCCCGGTCGACGCTGATGCACATCTTCTCCTTTCGGTATACCGACAAGAGAAGATGTTGTAGCTGCTAGGAATCGTATAACTCTTGCCCTATGGAGTTTCCGGCCTCTGAAGAGAAGTTGGTTACATTAAGAAAGACAACGCTGTTTCTTATTATAACTCTTTATTCATCACTTGTAATAAACACAGAATACAAGGATGAATATATGAAATACTAACGGTGCGTCCTCAGGCCCATGATTCAGATAAAGATCACGTAATACAGGTAAAAGACAAGAACTAACTACAAAGAGGAGCACGGCTCTTTTATACCTTGGACCTGTGTACACCTGCGAGGTGTAACCAGGTCCAAGTGACCATGGTCCTATGTGTATTAATCTGCCGCTTGGGTATGAGTCAGAAAGGTAAGTCAGAGGGGAGGGAGGGACGGTTGAGATTTGTTTACCCCCTGGCTATGGTTTTGGCGGGATCACGATTTACAGGGTGTTACAATCTGTAATAATGCTGTACAAACCTTGAAACCCGTCGGAATTTATATAAATTTAAATGAATAAATGAACCATTTTTTCTCAAGGTCAACTATACGTTGCACAATCCCCATCCAAGAACCCTATGATATTAAATTGGAGAGGGGAAAAGGTTGGAAAGTGTAGAGGGATTGAGAGAGAGAAATGTGGAGGGGAAAAGGTTGGAAAGTGTAGAGGGGGAGAGAGAAAGAAACATACAGGGGAAAAAAGTGGGAGGGGTGACTGAAAATGAAATGAAAGAAGTAAAAAAGGAAAAAAACGATGCACATGTGCACAATTGCCAGTGAACTTTGCTCCTGTCATTTATGACTGGTTACCCCACTAGTAACAAAATAATTAGCATATACATTCATGTATTTCCTTCACGATGTTTTTTTTTTATAAATTTTGAAAAGGTCCTATTTTTCAGTAACGTTTAAAATCGCTTAACTCCCTGTTAAGTCCCATAGGAGCAAAACACTGTCCCACAAACGTTAGAAGAACTCTCATTAAAATGATTTAGAACAACCAAAAAAATAGCACATACTTACACGTGTTTATTGCCTTCACGGTGATTCTTTTTTCAAAATTCTGAAAGGTTCTTCTACAAGGTCCAAAATCTTACATTTTTTAACTCCATGTTAACACCCATAGGACCAAAAAACCGTCACCCAAACACTTGAAGAACTCCCATTAAAAATGACTTAGAACAATCACTTAAAATTAGCACGTGCATTAATCTATTGGCTTCATGATGGTGATCTGCCATGCAGCATACAGTAGGCTGCCAGGCAGATCACCACAGAGAGTTCGTCTGCTCAATCAAAATTTTCAATTTGAGCAGACCAGGTTGCCACAATTTTCTCAACTTCCCTGTTCTGCCTCGGGAACAAGTTGATTGAGCCAGCCAGGATTGCTCCCTCAAACCTGACCTCCTTAGGTACCAGATGGCTTCTCTGGCAGTGGCACAAAAGTGGAGCCCATCCACTCCACAGGCCACCGACGTGCCCACCACAAACACATCTGGATGTTACGCCACCCAAAACCAGGATCGAAGACTGTCCCTCTAAGTCGGCTTTCCTCCAAAGCTCGGAATACCTCAAAAAATATCTCGGAGTGGTGGGCATGTATGTAGTGCCCGACTTCTCAGGTCTATCAGGGCAAAGTGCAGTTTCAGTCTCACAGCCTGGTAGTGGCTCAGTAATGTACTGACCAGCCGTACCTCCTAGATCGCATCCCTACAAACATTTTATGAATGGGGTTGCATGCCTGGCTAGCTGCACTATCTCGGCATCTAGTCCGATTACATCCAGAATAGCAAACATTCATTGGACCAGGTTCACAACCATTACTACTAGAAAACCTCCAGAGCCAAAAGTGGCACCATGTGGCATATGCTGTATGGTGGTAGCCTTGCTACCCACGGCTCTGGAAGTGACTCATCCAGACAGTAGTAGCCGTGGTATTGGCACCCCTCCATTCCCGGCTGGTCCGGCCAAAAACCAAGTCGGTTATTCAGATACACCTCTGCACCTGAATACGGGTGTAATGTGCCAATACGCCATCCCTCATGTTCAGGCCTAGGAGAGGTTGACATTTCTGGTCCTAGTGTATCGAATACCCCACCACTATGGACCGGAGAGAAGGGTGTACCCCCACTGCGGGTCACTAGATCACGTCATGGGGAACACTACCTCCTCCCATCAATGTGTCTTCACCCATCAGAAAGGGTGAAGTCACACGATGGAGAGTTCCCACCGATCGAACCTGCAGGTTCGATACCACATCCACCTTCGGGGATGATAGAGGCATGCCGACCAAAACATCGCGCATCCACTTGTCATCCGTCTGCACCACCTGAATGAGACGGGTATGTACCGGTTGACTCCTGGCCGGCATGCTTGTCTTAGCACACCGGGACTCCTCCTCTGCCACAGTGCCTCCATTTTCAGCTCCCTGGCACCTACTAGTGGAGATTGTCAGAGTCCCTTTCCTCTCACGTCTAACTTTTTGTCCTTTTTCTTTTTCTTCCCGTGAGAGGAAGGTTTACCGTGCTTTGAGTCAGACTTAACTGACTCAGACGACTTACTGGGCTGGTCAGAATTAGGCAGGTGGTTAGCGCCCTTTGCCCTCTCGGTGTTCTCCAAAAGCTTCAAGGAAGCACCCGCAGCCGAAACAGCAGCCGAGGCTGGTTGTGCAGCAGCAAACCTCCCTCGATTGTCCCAAAGGAGAATCTTCCCCTTCGCCGTGAGCCAGCTGACTCTTACCACCAGCAGGTTTGTCTACGGTGCCATGGGCTGGAGCCTTTGTAGACTGCATTGCCCCCTCAAGGCAATTCGCTGCTGGCCAACAGCTGTCGTGGTGCTTGCAATCGGTGCAATGCCACAACCGACAGGAGGTTCCCGTGTACCGAGTGGATCCCGGGCCGGAGTTTCCTACAGGGGAGGAAACTGCGCGGCCCACCGCTTGAACTCTTGTCGCCTGCTTGCACCCACTGCACATGCAATGGCCCGGTGCAAGCTAGCTGACTGAGCTGTCAAGAGCTTCATCTTTTCAGCCAAGCTCATCGGCTTCCGAGGTGGGAAGGCCTTTCCCCGACCGGAGGACCTGGCCTTCTTCCCTCTCGAGCTTTCGGCTACTGGTGGGGTGAGAGGTCGAGACTGTTTTTGCCCCTTACCACCACCACCACCACCTCAGCACCCGACACCCTTCAGGGTTGGCGAGTTTCAGTTCTAAGACCCACCACCACTTCTTCAATGCCACTACACGGGCTCTCTGCAACCCGGTAGTAACCGAGCACCAAGCCTAACGAGATCACCACCGGTTTCCCCATTGTCGACTGACTCCAGGGATACCGTCACTGGCACGTCTCCGTACCGTAACAAAATCCCCTAGCAAAAGTGGGCCCCGTGGAACACCCTCCACAACACTACCCTAATCCAGAGAATCCTTGTCCACATTCCCGCTTCATACTCCCACTTCCAGGGGTACTCCACCTTCCGCCCCACGGAGACAATCAACAATGCAGTTGCACAACTCCAACCCATCTCCTCTTCGGCTTCCTGACTTGCCATTGGTACAACCGCTGTTTATGCAGAGTTCCACCATGCCTCCACGGTCAAATACGGCTATAACGATGAAAAAACAGAATCCCACCGTTGAAAACAGTAAATTCACGGACGGAAATCCGTAAAACACCATGAAATGCCATGGGATCATGGACCAAAGTCCGTGTCCCATGGTAAGTAATGGTCAGAGTTCTTCCCCACCGGTTTCTACCGCAGACCCACGGACAAATGTCTATGCCCCACAGTGTACTTCACGGTACCACGATGTTTACCACTTTATACCATAGTACCACAGACAAAAATCCGGATCCCAGGTGTACTTGCGGTAAAAACCTCACCCACTGAAGTCCGCACCCCATGGTGTAATTGTGGTAGAATGAGGTTCCAACGGTTTCTGCCGCTGTCCCACGGACTGAAGTCCGCACCCAGCAGCGTACTACTGTCGCACGGTGATTTGACTAATTAAATGGTCAAATCCATGGTCTTTAACTGTGCGAGAGGCTGGGTATGAGTACCCGGCACCTCCACCAATTGTAACGACCAGACCATCGTCCACAATACCCCCGGGCACTTTTAAACATATTTATTATAAATTTATTAAACATATTTTATTTAATCTTACACTGTGTCGTGTTGGTCATTGTGGGGAGTTACCGCAGGGAGGGTGGGATTCCAGGGGAAGACCACCGTCCAGCTTCCGTCTTATTTGCGGCCGTTACTCGTGTCGGCTCGTGGTGGAACCAGAGTTCCACCAGAGTTCCACCGCGATATTCTCAGCATGGCGACTTGTATGTCGTGTCCGTCAAGGAAGGCTCAGGAGGAGCCGACACCACCTGGGACTTAACCGTGAGAGGCCACTACGGGTGCGATCCCGTCCCCGTTGAGGAGCCTGGTGCCGGGTAAATGTAGGAAATTTGCCCAGGGGTATTTTGGACGATGGTCGGGTCATTACATTAGTGTTACATTCCATTATTACAAAATTGTATTGTCATATTGTTGAAATGAATAAATGAATGAAATCTTCATTTGAAAAGTGTTTAAGTACAAATTGTGACATTCTCTGGATTAAATTTATCTTTCCTGTAACATTTTTGGATCCCACAGTATCTCCAACGTTTTTAAAATTACTATGTTTTATGAATTATGATTCCTTCCATTTCTTCTTCACTGGTTTCTACTGTAAAAAAAAATAATTTATATAATGCAGTCCATATTACTGAAGCCAATAGGGTTTTTCGGATCTAGCTAATAATTGTCAGAAAGTACCGGTAACTTAAATCAATAAAGTTAATCAATAAATGTAATTTATAAATGTTCAAGTACTATTAGTACCTGAACTGTGTTGTTTATAAAAGTTGTACATTGGTTGTGTGCCATCCAGTACAAATGGAACTATTGTGTGTTTTCATTAAATCAATGGTTTTAGCTTTATTGAACTACTGAACTCATATTATTAGATTAATTATTGATTTTACAGTGCTCAATTACTCATTGTGAACAAAATAAATTATGTAATGCTGTTACTTAAGAAAATAGCTTTTTGATTTCGATTAGTAACCAAAAGTAAATTTAATTATATATAATAATTATACTTCGTAAAATTACCAAAAATATGAGTGAGTAAGCCTATAGTATTGTTGGATTTTTCTGTTTTGTTCAGATCTTGAAACAATCTCAGAGCAATATGTCAGTTGTCAAAATGAAAGCAAGCAATGACAGTAAACTCTTCAGGCCTAAACTCAGTAAAACTCGTGTTACTAATGCGTCTCTCAGTGTTGCTGGGATTAACGCAATCATTGATAAAAAAGAACGTGCATTCATTCGTATTTTGTTTCTTTTCGCGTTCTTGACTTCGTTGTGTATTTGCGTTTTTCAAATAAGAGAGAGAATAATCTACTACACATCACATCCAGTGACACTGGCTTTTGAAGTTCAACGTTTGGAAAAACTTCAATTTCCAATGGTTACAGTTTGCTCGATTCGTGATAAAACATCTGAGAAATACGGAAATGAAGCAAACAATTCCTTGGAAGAAAAGTGGATTTCTTTGGGAGGAAACGTTGACGATATAGTTGAACACGTAAGTTTTAAGACACTAAGTAATTGTGAGAAATTTTAGGATTCTTACTTAATCATTCCAATCGATATGATCGTAAGTCACTTCAATTTCTGGAAGTAAGACTAACGGACGAAAATCATTTGCCTTAAAGGGACATTTGCCCTAAAACCGTACGTGTTCAAATATTGAAATGATCAGTCCAGAAGCGATCCTGCCTTGTTTTTTGTGGAATGTCCAGAGAGTTGACCCAGTTCCGAGCAACTGATTTCTCCATTTAAAGCCACAATAATATGATTATTCTTGTTTCGTTCACACCTTGCTGGCCCTGGGCCCTTACCTCCCAGCACCACCAATTAACATAGAGAGATCTTCATGATAAACAGCAACACTAAGTCAATGGGGTTGCAGTTTTCTTTTGTATTTTGTTTTTTATAGAAGATGAGTCACATTTAATATTTTTGCTGACCACTGGTCAATCAATCTGATTGGTTTAATTGGTTTTGATTTTTCTAAGTGACCAATTAGAGGATTCTGAGAAAGTCTTTTCAGAATCCTCTTCTTGGGTATATACAAGGGTATTTTTTATTTTATTATTTATATTTATACACTATTTTTTTTATTATTAATTGAAAAACTATAATAGGATATTTAAGATAGACATTTTGAAAGTGGTCCAAGCAGGGATTGGTTAGGTATAATACCATCACGTATTATACGTGGTTTTATACCATATATTGAGACGTTTGGGCCCGCTGCTTATTTTCGCTTTTTAGCGCTATCGTTTTTTTTTGGGTTTTTAGCGTCACCCTGTATTTTGTTTGGCTTCTGGGCCACTCGGTACTTTTGGTACCAAGCGACCCAGATTCAATATTTGATATTGTGATCTTGACCTTTTCTTTCCCCCTCGTTTTCGCTTCCACATGAGTGGATTTTTTGTATTTTTAATTTAGATTTTGTTTTCGTTTTCTCCTGTTATCACCTAAGTGTGATAACAGGGGATGAATCATGATTTTGGCCAAACAGATCAATCCATTGATTGGTTTGTTTGGGCCAAAAGTTTATTTTAACCAATTGGAAGTTTGTGCCCTGAGAATCCGACTTCTGGGTTCTCAGGGTATAAAAAGAGTTGATTTTTGATAATCAAGAAAGATTTCTAAAACACTGAGCCTATGCCCGATTTTGGCTAGGTTCTTTTGATTATTATTTTCAAGTTATATTTTTATGTGTTGTGTTCAACCAGTTCGCTAAACTTTATATTTTCATACGAAATAAATTTTCGATTCTATTTAACTAAAACCAGTGGTGTTTTTGAATGTTATTCTTTTTGTGTTGGATATTCCTGAACGAGATTTTCATCATTACTTCGCAGCTTTCTACCATTTGGATACATCACGACTCCAAACAGGTGCAAACCTGCAACGAAAGAGAGAAAGTATATTTCGCACGATTCTTAGGGCAAATTTACGGACGAAAGTCCGAGAGATACAGAGATTAAAGATCCTCAAGACTGTGAAGTCTTTTAGCCAGAGACTAGTGAAGACATCAAATAGACGTTATATTGGTCTAGTCCTCTCTCGTGCCAGTAGAATTAGTGACCTAGCCACTCACTATTAATACGCGTGAAAACTCGTTCGTATTCCTTTAAAAGAGCAGATTCTACTAGTGGAAAAAGGTCCGTCACAATATCATCATACAGTATGTGAGCTTTTGACATCGACCATTTTATTTTACCAACCTTTAGATGACATTTTCTGTACCTTGTTGGTTCTCTGCATCGCGTGGTGCTCGCACGGAGACGATCCAAGCTGTAGAGAGAGTTGGATGGAGACGGATTGTGGTCACCCTTCTGCATAGGGGTGAAATCTATGCAGCAGAGTGGCAGCCATCCCTCTCCCGGTCGATGCTGATATACATCTTCCCCTTTCGGTACACCGACAGGAGAAGATGTTGTAGCTGCTTAGGAATCGTATACCTCCTGCCGTATGTAGTCTCCGGCCTCTGAAGAGAAGTTGATTACATATACATAAAGACCACGCTGTTTCTTGTTATAACGCTTTTATTCATCACTCGTATGGAAACACAGAATACAAGGATGAATATTTGATACTAATGGTGTGTCCTCATGCCCATATTATGGTATGGATAAAATCTACGTAATACAAAGGCAAGGACAAGAACTAACTACAAAGAGGAGCATGGCCCTTTTATACCTTGGACCTGTGTACACCTGCGAGGTGTAATCAGGTCCAAGTGACCATAGTCCTATGTGTATCAATCCGCCACTTGAGTATGAGTCAGATAGATGAGTCAGAGGGGAGGGAGGGATGGTTGAGAGTTGTTTACCTCCCCCCCCCCCCCGGGCTATGGTTTTGGCGGGATCACGAATTACAGAGTGTTACAAGTATAATATGTGATGTATAAAACTGTTATTTTGTGTATGTATAAAACCAAATGTATAAAATTAAAGTATTTCATTAAAAAAGAGTTGCAAATTTTTTATAAAAAAACTGGAAAATTGCAACAAAAAAAAACCAAAAGGCTGAAAAGAAAAACTAAATATTTTAAAATTTAAATGTAACTGATTGAAATATGTATGCACATAAATCTCACCAAAAGGTTGTTTATATTGCACTTAAATAACGTGATAAATGTAAAGAAGTTTTATTTCTATATTCTTATTGCAGAATGGACATAAGACCAGTTCGAAAACAGGCTTTCCAGCATAGCTGTGAATGCTGGAATACTTAATACTTTTTCTACCAGCTCACTCATTGTATCAAGCTTGTTTTCATTTAACTTGAATCAAGTTAAATGAAAACAAACTTGATATAATGAGTACGTGAGATTTAATATTTTAAAGCAGTTAAATTTGTGATTTTATAATAGGTTTTAGGTTTTGTACATTTTATACAGGTTTTATATACGTTTTATATAGTATAATACTTCACATATTATGTGTCACCATATTGTAACACCCAGCAACTCCCGTTCCCGCCCAAACCATAGCCTGGGGGGTAAACAACTCCTGCTTGTCCCTCCCTCCTCTCCTAATTAATATTCTGATGGCGGAATGATACTTCTAGGACCATAGTCACTTGGACCTGGTTACACCTCGTAGGTGTACACAGGCCCAAGGTATAAAAGGACCGTGTTCCTCTTTGTTCCTCGTCCTTGTCCTTGCTCTTTTGTATTATGTTGATTATTCTGTACCACATCTTGGGCATGAGGACGCACCTTTGATAACCAATTCATTCTTGTAAACTTGAGTGTTTCTGTACAAGAATGAATAAAGTGTTTGTAATGGAAATCTGCGTTGTTTTTATATTTGGTAACTAATAACTTCTCTACAGAGGCCGGAGACACCATAAGGCAGGAGACATACGATCCTGAAGCAGCTACAGCATCTTCAAGAATGGTAATCACCACGAGGGAAGATACATATCAGCGTTGACATGCAGGAGGATGATCGTAATACAACTCCATCTAACTTTCTGTAGCTTGAATCTTCTCCGTGCGGGCACTGCGCGATACAGAGAAGAAACGAGCTATAGAAATCATCATCATAAGTTGAGTCGACGTCAAAAGCTCACAATATAAAACATTACTTTTGTGATTTTTACCCATCTCTGGGTGCAAGCAAATGAAAGAAATGAAGGAATAGGCTATACAAAATTGACCCTGTTTTGAAGGGCCTCAAAAATGCCCAGAGCCCCACATTTTCTCTGAAAAGGCCCTGTATATTATATATATAATAAGCCCCGTCTATGTTTCTGTGTTTTTTTCCTTTTGTCTATGAGTAACGCTGTACAAACAATTAAGGACAAAAACCTGGAACCACGTCGGAATTTATATAAATTTAAATGAATAAATGAACCGCTTTTTTTCTCAAGGTCAACTATATGCTGCACTCTCCCAATCCAAGAACCCCATGATATTAAATTGGAGAAGGGAAAAGGTTGGAAATTGTAGAGGCAGGGGGGAGAGAGAAACGTGGAGGGGGGAAAAGTGGGAGGGGGTGACTGAAATCGAAATGGAAGGAGTAAAAAAAGGAACAAACGACGCGCATGCGCACACCAGAGAAAATGAAACGCTCATTTTATCTTTCAAATATAAAAAAGGGGAGGGGATAATAGTAGCAAAATTAAACTACAGTTTATCACAGGCAATTGTGCCCAGGATTAGAATTTCTTTTCCTCAGCCCTTTTATGAACGTCATCAACTTCTAATTGGGTTTGTTACTTGGTCTGATATAATAAAAGGGCGGAGGAAAAGAAATTCTATTGCTGGGCACAATTGCCTGTGAATTTTGCTCCCGTCATTTATGACGGATTACCCCACTAGTACTTATATAAACAATGAATAACATAAATAATAATAATAATAATAATAATAATAATAATAATAATAATAATAATAATAATAATAATAATAATAATAATAATAATAATCGTAATAATAAATTTAAAATATGGACTTCAGGTGTTAGTCAAAAGGAAATGCGATAGCCACTTAGCGGAGAGTACTGTATAAATATAATACTGTATAAAATATACCTGTATATTTTATTATTAATTATTTTTCTTTCAGTGCACCTATGGCCAACGAGCAGATTGTTCCCATTTATGGAAAACTCAGCTGACTGCAATTGGACGCTGTCACACCTTAAGTCTTGGTAATAAAGCAGAAATATGATTTGTAAAGGCAAAATTAAGAATTTTCAAAATAGACGGCAAGCCTGCAAGGTTTCCACCTTATTTTGGAACCATCCTCAGGACAATGCGTGCATTCATTAAGTGCAAAGGGCAGACTGGCATTTTCTCGTAGTTTGACTCTGAGGGCTGGTTTTTGCATTAATGATTTTATGCTGAAACTCAATAAAAGTTTAAAAATCACACAGAAAATGAGAAAGCTAGTGATTTTATTTATTTTTTAAAAATTGAAATTCTAAAAACCAGTACAATAGCACATTTTTGCAAAAAGAATGAAAATTATAAAAAATATTTTAGCAAGAAAAAAAATTTTTTTTGATTGTCTTTGAGATTATCTTTAAATTTATCGCTAAACGTTCACGCATAAAAAAAAGAAACGAACACTTTTATTGTACGAAAAAAGGAAAATAGAACCATGGGTAATTTTCATTTAAAAATACATTCACATTTGAAAGGAGTGTAGTTCGAGACATTTTTGGAGTTAGAATATTCAAAAGGTTGATTTTCGTAAGGGTTGTTTTATTTTTTCGCAATGAGCTGTGTGCTTTAAATGTCTGTTTTTGCTGTGTCACAAAACCATGTGTTCAAACCTTCCTGGCAACAGTTCTAACAAAATCATTTTCAGGATTTGTTTAGCTTTCCACTGTAAATTTCGATATGTGTGTGCGCGTGGGAGGGGGGCCGGCTGGGGTTGTTCCCTTACAAGGTAAGAAAAGGTTACCTGTGCTTTAAGAATGTGACGGACCTTTTTCGACTTGATAGAATCTGCTTAAATTTGGATACGAGACGAGTTCGCACTCGTATCACCAGTGATTGGCTAGTCTTTTTGCAAAGACTCACAGTTTTGAGGATCTTTTGTCTTCTGTTACACCATCGGACTCACATCCGATGGTGTTGACTGCGATTTCCTGGCATTGCAGGTATGCACCCGGTTGTTAGCAAAAGTGCGAAATTTAATTAAAGAAATTAAAAATCACCACTAGTTTTTGAAATTAATATCTTGTTTAATTTCCATATATAAAAATAGAAATGTCAAAAACTTGAGATAAGACAACACTTAAAAATAAACGTACATAAAATAATTCTCTAGAAATCTATCCCAAGTCGGGCATAGATTTTCTGCTTTAAAAGTGAACTTTAAGACTGGTTGCAAACATACAAAATTCAACTCTTTTTATACCTTGAGAATCCACCAAATATTGGAAGTCAGAATCTCAGGGCACTTTTTTTTTAATTGGTTGTTCTAAGGTTTTGGGCTCAAATGGACCAATCAACAGATTGGTCCATCTGTCCAAAAACTGCTGACTCAGATGTTTTCTCACAATCAGGTGCGAATATCGAAAACGTAAACAAAATTGAATTATAAAACGATAATACCACTCATGTGGAAACGAATACAATAGACAAGAGGGAAACACTTGAAAAGGTAGAGAGATAGGATGTGGGTCAATTGGTACACCGAGTACCATTTATTTTTTCTAGGGTGGTGCCCGGGTCATTTCTCCCCCTTTTCCCCCTGTTGGTGGGCCTGATTTTATAAACAGTCATTTTGGTTATGGTTAACAAATGATACATTATTTGTTGAGGGTGCAAATTTAACCCCGTCTCCCGGCACCACGAACCATCCCTACATTACATCCCTGGTTTGGAGTTTGTCTTTAGCAAACCACTGATTACATAAAGGGTGTTCGCACAAGCTACATGTACCTCCAAGGTTTTCCTGCATCACAGTGACAAATACCTGATAGACCTCATAGTAATCTAGGCCATACTGTTCATACAAGTGGTTTGCACTGACAGGAAACCAGAGTGGTGGATCTAGGATTTTTTCATAGTGGAGACACATATTTTCCAGAGGCACCTGCATTGTGGCAGTGCTGCAATACACCCCACACCGCACCTATAATCCTTTATAACAAACTCCACAATGTTTTATTGTAATTGTACATGTAGTTATGGCTGTTACAAAAATATTCCGTAGTTTTCTTAGCCATCGATGACATAAGACTACATAAGAGCCATCACTACTCTCTTTTCAGTCCTCTTTTTAGGAGGAGCATAAAACCCATATCCCCTGGATCCATCACGTGGGATGTGATAGTTTTAAAGGTCTTTCTTTTGCTCTAGCCACTATGTGTTTTGTGTGAAGCAAGCCACATTAACCACTTTTGTGGTGACATGATCTGGTCCGAGTGATATGCCAGCTCAACAATGCCAACGTTCACAACTAACTAAATGCTGTACTTACATGTACATTCACACATTTAAAGAAAAAATAGTTCATGTGGAATTGTTACCATAGTGCATCAAATTTTATTTAATTGTAGATGGTGTGATATACTTGGGACCAGGATCTGCACTTCAAATTAGTATACATGGTGGTGAAGAAGGAAATTACCTAAGGAAGGTATGTTAAAATTCAATTCAAATCAACTCAGTACACCTTCAATCAGCTTAATAGCCATGTCGCAGGGGGAATTACTTCCGATCACAAATGATTGTCATTCAGGTAAAACAAGACATCATTGTTATTATGAAATTGTCCTAACAAAAAATTATTAGCTGAAAGAGAATTACATAGGCTAATAACATTCGGGAAAAAAGACAAAAAATATGCATCAGTTCTAGTCTTTAAAGTCTTTGAATGCCTGTACCCTTCCGAGGATGTATATTCAATAAGTCATTAAGTAGGGCAATATTATCATGTCATTAAACGACCGAAAAGGGCAAGGCTCTGGTCATTTCTTCGGCCTGCTAATGATTCCCATTTTAGTTCCTGAAACATAGAAGATACACTGTCAGTATACACGTATGTTCCTTTCACAATTCTTGCAGCCCTGTGCTGTACCATTTCTATTACATGCTTTAAGTTACGTCTAAATGGGCTCCAAATTGGGAAACAATATTCTAATATAAGTCTGACTAAGATGAAATAACGGTTTGCGTGCTTTTGTTAATAAACCCCATGTACCACATAAAGATGACATAATCCTATATGTTTTGTCAATCCCTTTGATGTCACAAGCTTCTTCTAAAGGCGATGCTGGTATACTTTGTAATAATTAGAATAATTTGAAAACTATTTTTGTTCAGTGTATTTAAAGAAGTTTTAATGTGAACTTTCTTTTTTTTAATAAAGGTACTTATTCATGAACATTATGAAGAGGTTGTATATGGTGTTGTGATGAACGGTCACGATTTGCATAGCGGAGCAACAACAGCTTTTTTTTTCACTCATAAACAAGTATGTCACTTTAATGCAACTGTTAAAGGGTCATTTACCCTATACAATCCTAAAATAGACATTTGACGTTGAATTATTTCAACTAAATGAGTGCTTGCCCAAAATGAACATTTGTTCTGAAAGGATGTTTGACCTAAAGGGACATATGACCTGATGAGGCATTTGACTTAATGTTAGGTGTCAAAAGAAGACAAAATAAAAACACCTAACATGGTTACAATATAAAAATGAGTAAGAAAATAGAAGGAATAATGCAAAAATAAATTTAATAATAGGGACAGTCAGAGAACAAAAAAAGCAGAAGAAAAACTTTTGGAACACCCTGTACAGGTAAAAAAAACTTTTGGAACACTCTGTATGGTAAAAAACTTTTGGAACACCCTGTACGGTAAAAAACTTGGAACACCCTGTACGGTTAAAAAAAACTTTTGGAACACCCTGTATGGTTAAAAAAACTTTTGGAACACTCTGTATGAAAAAAATTTTCTTTGGGAACACCCTGTATTAAGTTAGAATCCGGGTAAAATGGTACTTTGGGTAAAATGGTACTTTGGGTAAACAGACCCTCATTTACATTGAAAGTAGGATTAGTAAAATTCAGGGTAACTAATTTAAAGAAATTAAGAATAAACAGCATAAAAGACACCTTGTAAAGTTAGTTATTTTACAATGAGGTTGTAATTAACACCTAGGAAAAAAATATCATAAAAAAGAAATTTGATACGATTAGAAAAAAACAGAAGAATTAAACATTCCCAAGCTATGAAACAAAACTTACAATGATAAAAGTTTGACAAAAACAATTAACGGAAGATGATACAACACAAAAAATAAAAGCAAATTGACAGATTTACGAGCTACAGGTTAAAATTATGAGTAAGGTCAAAATGTTTAACAAGTAAACATTGTTAATTAGCAATTGGTTAAAACAAAACCTGTCAATCATAATTAGATTAACCAATTACAGTTAGGGATTAGCTAAAATAAAGAAAAATATAAGACAGGATTAAAGTAGAGGAGGGAGCTTGTTTTTTAATTTTTTTGTTGTATTGACGTGGAATTTGATGGGATCTATCGTGTGGCTCTGTGGCAACCTGGTTTGCTAAATCAAAATTTTTTGATTGAGCAGACAAACTCCCTATAGTGGTCTGCCTGACAGCTTGCAGTAGGCTGTTAGGTCGGACGCCATTTTGGTGCCAGCAGACCTCTCACCATTGGAGTCAATGGGTGAGAGGTCAGAAGTGACCACTGTCCCCTCCAGGTGGAGTTGCCTGGAGGTGTAAATGGCCTAGTCAGCCATTTGTTCTGGGCAGTGTGTTGTAAGCTAGAGACTGAAAGACATCCATGTGGGAGGCCAGGGTGGCCTCCATTGTTCTTTGTGTGGATCTCCTTTTGTGCTTTGGCTTGTTGTGTTTTCCTGGGGGCTTGGCTGGTGGAAGGCACCAGCCAAGTTGTGGGAAAGAACCACTGCATTTTACTGTTCTTTTACTGAGTAAGTGTTAAATAAACATATCTTTTATTTTAATTCACTTCTGGTGTTATGTCATTTTATTGGGGAGTACTGCGGGGAGGGTGTAGATTCTGCGGGAATACCACCGTTTGTTTTTGGCGTGTTTCGGCCGGTACTTGCTTTGGCTCACGGTGGAAACTTTTCCACCGCGAGCCATGTGGCGGCAGATCAACCGTCTTGTCCGGCCAAGGAGACTCCGTAGGAGTCGATGCAACCCAAGGATTACCGTGGAGAGGTCTGCTATGGGTGCGATCCTGCCCCATAATTGGAGTCTAGTGCCCGGTAAGTATAGTTTTTATCGGGTGGGTATTGTGATGGACCAGTCGAGTCGTTACAGCTCTTTGATTTGATTTTTTTTTGTTAAAGAACTTTGTTCAAATTTGTACAGTGTAATTTGGTACTGACGAACAGTAAAAGAAATTTTTAAGTTACTGTGTGTGGTAGTGGTTTTTTTCTTTCGACTGTGTTCAACAGTGCGGTATTGGGTTAAAAATAGAAAATATTTGGCAGAAGGTAAACCACCCTAAAGGCCATAAGCATTTCCACCTGTAAAAGCCTTCCAATATAGTTAGAAAAAACAACCAGGAGGGGGGCGAACCGATTATAAAAATTAACATTGTAAAAAACTCTTTAGGGTTCTAAAACACTGTAAAGGAAAAACTTACATTAAACTATGTACAAAAAATTGCAACTAAATACCAAATGGCTTATGACTATTTGCCCTAAGGTGGCATTGGATCTAAAGGACCATTTTTCCTAAGGTGGCATTTGCTCTAAAGGACCATTTTTCCTAAGGTGGCATTTGCACTAAAGAAATATTTGTCCTAAAACAAATGATCCTAAAGGGATGATTCATCAAAGCTACTCTAAAGGACATTTACCTGTTTCCTCAAAAAAAAACATTTGACCTGAAAGGACATGACACCTAAAAGGCATTTGACCTGAAAGGACATAACACCTAAAAGGTATTTGACCTGAAAGAACATAACACCTAAAAGGCATTTGACCTGAAAGGAAATAACACCTAAAAGGCATTTGACCAATAACTACTTGTTGTAAATTTGTATTTGCACAAAACTATTTACCCTAGTTACATTCATCCTAAAAGAACATTTGACCCAAAAGTGCAAGGGACCTAAAGGTGCATCTGTTTAAAAACTAATTCCTTTAAAAGGGCTTTTGCTCTAAAAGGACATATGACCTGATGAGGCATTTGACTTAAACTATTTACCCAAAAGTACAACTAAGTGCGGGCAAATGTCAATACGGAATAGATGACATAGGCGTCTGCAGGCACCTAAGTCACCTATTCCACATATGTTCAATGTTTTCAGCAACATGTGTTGCTGACAATGTTGCACATACATGTGGCAATGTTGTGGCATATATACAGTATATTAGGGTGGCCCTTGTTATATGAGAAAAAATTAAAACATGCTAATTTAACCTTCTGACCCCATCAAATTATTCCAATTATGATAAGAAAACACTGCAAATTTTTTTAAATTCGGATAATATTTAGGGGTGGCCCCCGGACCCCTAAGGTTTCACATATATCATACTTATTATACCATTATTCTAAGAAAACTAAAAAGTAATTTAATATTTTTCAAAAACCTTTCATTAACAAACCAAGATTGTTTTCATTTCAAATCATGCACGTCCATTTTTACACAACTTCTGACTAATTTTTAGCATGATTTTTTGAGAGAAAGAGTTGTTTGAACAGTCCCGAAACTTTTGCCTATAGTCAGACACGACTTGCAGCAGGAACTGCAACTGCTCCTCCCCTTTCATTAACTTTTTGTTAAAATCGTGGATGAGTGCCACACCACGCTCAGCCCTGTCATTGATGACAGCCAGCCCTCTGAGAATAGCCACAGATGCCTTGTATGACTCATCATCTTCCCACTGAGAAGGATCCTTTGATAGGAATGCATTATGCAATCCCAATTGTTGGAACAGTCTCTTAGAGTTGGTCGTGCAGAACTGTTCCAAACCCCTGCTTCCGAGAAATGCATCTGGTTAAACTCAAGGGCGCTTCGGTGGATTGTCCGGAGCTTCAATGTCCATGACTGCAAGCATAAGTTTCTTACACTCTGGAGGAACTCTAGAATCAAATAGAGCCAATACAACCAGTTCCTCAGACAGATACCGTAGGTGGAGTCCGAGTTTTTTGCACGTCTCTTTGGAAACATCTGTTTGAGGGTACCTGATAAATTGTCCCATCAGGTTGAAGTCATTCAAAGGCACCTCCACAGCTAGTGGCGCGGTCATTCATACCTTGAAATGAACCAAGACAGAAAAGACAGCTAGGTCACGGATTCCTCTTTGCTCAGAAGCAGTCACGTACCGTAAACGAAACTCTCGATTCCCCTATCGCGCTCACTCGCTGGCTCATTCGCTTCTGGTTGTTACTAGGAGAAAGACACAGAAGCTCACAATTTTAGGGAATTCCCCTTGAGCAATACAATGGCAGCATACAGTAACAGTATGGTGTGTTACAAGAATTGCCGAGATTTACTCAGCTGAATGAAAAGGCAGCCTCACATATATATATATATATGTATATATATATACATGTATATATACATACGTATATATATATATATATATATATATATATATGTATATATATACATATATATATACATACGTATATATATATATATATATATATATATATATATATATATATATACATACATGTTTACACGTATATATACACGTATGTATATGTACCACTGCTATTTTAAGTTCATTGTTTACTGTAAGTAAATAAACATCATTTATTATTTTATCTTACAAACTGTGTTGTGTGACTTATTGGATATATATACATATATACATATATATATATATATATATATATATATATATATATATATATATATATATATATATATATATACATATATATATATATATATATACATATACATATATATATATATATATACATATACATATATATACATATATATACATATATATATATACATATACATATATATACATATATATACATATATATACATATATATACATATATGTACATATATATATATATATACAATATTTATATATATATATATACATATATATACATATATATACATATACATATATATACATATATATACATATACATATATATATACATATACATATATACATATACATACATATATATACATACATATATACATATACATACATATATATATATATACATATATATATATATATATATATATATATATATATATATATATATATATATACATATATATACACATATACATGTACATATATATACATATATATACATATACATACATATATATATACATATATACATATACATACATATATATACATACATATATACATATACATACATATATATACATACATATATACATATACATATATATATATATATATATATATATATATATATACATGTACATATATATATATATATATACATGTACATATATATATATATATATATATATATATACATGTACATATATATATATATATATATATATATATATATATATATATGTACATTAGGGTGGTCCCTTGATATATATGGTAATTTTTAAATGCAAATATTTCATGTTCTGACCCCCCAGAATTGTTCTCCCAACCAAAAAAATAGTCTACATAAAAGTTTATAAATTTTAATTGATATTTAGAGGTAGCTCAATGAATTCAAAGTTTTCGTAATAGCGTCATCATTATGTATTCTCCTAAAATGTATATACCATTGTTTATCTAGTGTCACTAATATTGAAATAATTAGAATGAACTATTTTGTATACATAAGTTACAATTAAAACACAACAATGTAATTTATGCACATTTTATTAACATTGGACCAAACATGTAATGACTACAAAGTAGCTAATGTAGTCTTTTTGCAATCTGGATAACGACTAGAATGTTCTTTCACAACTTGAAGCAAATACTGTTTCTGATCTTCATTTTTTGTTAATATTGGATTGTACTCTTTCATCAATGCCACACCTCTTTCAGCATTGTCATTCACAACTTGTAAATGTTTTATGATATCCTTAGCTTGCTTGTAGTCTTCTCGCAGATGCCATATCTTTGGATCATGTTCTAAGAACCTTTTGGAAATGCCAAGATGGTCAAATAAGTGCATTGAGTTCTTCGATACAAAGTCTTCTATTCTCATACTGGCATTTTTGGATTCTCTTCAGAGGCTGATCTGCACCTTCCTTTTCATAAAGATATTTTAGCATTGCCTGTTTTGATTTGATTGGCACACTGTCATCAAAAAATGCCAATCCAACTAGTTCCTCACTTAAGTACCAATAATGTCCCTCAAATTTCTTGCAAGTAACATTGGATATTGAAGGATTGATTTTTTTATAATCTCTAAGCTTTTGCAGAAGCTGTTGATCATTGAAAGCTGCAGTAATGGGAAGTGGGGCAGTGAACCAAGCCTTGATGTAGACATAAACAAGAAAGACACATATGTTGCATAGTCCTTTTTTTTTCTTGCAGTGAGAGTAAACTGGTTACGAAACAGCCACATTTTTAGTGAGTATATTGCTTTGGACATTCATCTTGCATGATGTACAGCCCCAGGGGCTAAAAATCGCACACCTCGTGGTGGTGTACCTCCCAGAAAGATAATAGCTAATTCTAAACATTCTCTGTAATTATCTCTGATTTTAGTGTCAGTTTGTTGAAGCTGGTTAGTACAGAAATCAATGACATTGTCTTTCTCATCTTTCATCACAAGCTGTACAGTTTCACTGCTGTCTAAAGACATGTAAGATGACTGATCTATTTTAACCCAGAATTGCGTGAATCGCTTGAATATGGTTACATCAGGGCCAGAAAAGGTACAACCCATGGCTTCATTAAATGCACTAGCAAGAACAAGTTCTAAGATATGGTGACGACATGAAAAGTACAGAAGATCCTTCTGCAATTTCTGCTCTAACAGAATACAAGTTCAATTTCTGTGACCTGTGTTGCTAAATGTGGTATCGAAGCACATAGCTTTCACTTGATCGACAACATCCCATTCTTTAAGGAAATCTGCAACAGCAGTTGCCTGACACCCCCAGTGCCTGCCTGCAACTTAGGCACACCTAGAAGCTGGTTAACACCTAAAACCTGAAACAATCACAGGAAGCCGACCTTTTTCTCTCTGTGCAAGTAGAAAATACTTGTCTTCTAGAATAGTAATCATTGTGAGGGCATCCTTATGAGCAATGTCAAATAAATTATCGAGGTCATCTTTAAACTGACTCTCATGACTTTGCTGAACAGCAGTTTTCCTATTACAATTTTTTTTCAGTTTGACCCACTTCTCATGAAGCTGTTCTGTCTTCTTAACACAATCCTGTTCATGTCTTATGGGAATCCAGGCTTTTTCCAAAAATACTGCAGCTTCTTTTACAGCACTACGGGTACTTTCACGGATTGTCTTTTTTAAGGTTCGGTGGTGATAAAAAATACACTGAGCACTTGTTTATTAGAGGGTAACTTTGATCCCTTGATAGAGGTCTCTTCTGGCCCAATAAGCCATAAAGTATTGGTTTTTCTGGTTGCAGTAGCCATAACTATTAATTTTTCACTTTACCTGCAATAATAGAGAAAAATCATAAAAAATAAAGAATTTGATATTCATTGAGCTACCCCTAAATATTGCTTGACTGTAATATAACTTTGCACAACATAATTTTATACATAATAGAACAACATGGGAGGGTCAGACAAAGACTTTTAAAAACTTAAAAAATAAGGACCACCCTAATGTACATATACATATATATACATATACATATATATATATATATATATATATATATATATATATATATATATATATATATACACATATACATATATACATATATACATATATATATATATATGTATACGGAGTATATGTTTGGACGACATATGCATATTTCTCACTGCAACTTGTTGTCTATTTAACTGTGCAATTATTTTTCACTATATTTATCAATAATCAAAGCATTTGAAAGGTGCAAAAACGGTGCTTATTGGCTTAAACATTAATAAACACTGAAAAGCAGGGGCATAGCTAGGGGGCCACCAACACTGCAACTGTGAGAAAGCACAGTAGGTTTTGGGGCACTGTGAGCTTTCTCTGTATACCATATATTTCGATACATGTGTTTTGGATTGATCTTTTGCTCACATAACGCACGACACTGACAATGCCTGATTTTTAACCATTTCTTGACTTACGTACTTTCTCTCTCGTATGGTTACTATACAGTGAGGAAGATTGGAAAAGCAGAATATGACGGATGGCAGCAGATGATCGATGACTACCTGAAAAGGACGAGATTCATCAGAGGTGGTCACCACCTGCCTCTGGAATAATGTCGTCGCATTGGAGCTAGTTTGCCTCCTTGCCCTATGGTGCCTCTGATTGTTTCCGCATGAAGACAGCGTAGTTTCTTGTTATAAGCACTTTATTCATTTTTGAATGAACAGTTGTTTAAAGTGTCCATGGGACCATTGTGTAATATGGAAAGTTCTCGTCCCATTCTGGACAAGAACTCAAAGAGATCCCAGAAAAAATATCATTGGCAACAATAGTTGAGCGCGACCCATTCGTGAAACAGATGAGCTTGGTTTTTAATATTGTGACGACACAGTTTGGCTCCTTCCTGTAATGGGAAGGAGCAGACTAAATCCAGATGTCGTCTGCTAGGATGCTGTAGTTGGTAGCCCGGCGGACGACATGAACCATATCAGGGTCACTGTCAACCCCCAGGTGGAGCAGCCTGGGGGTACTTAATGGCAAGGCAGCCATTAAGGAGGGACATTGTAGTGGAGACCCTGAAAGCATCAACTTCATGCAGCTGCAGGCCTTGGAGGCCTGCCACGTCATGGATCCTCTTTTGTTTGATTTGTTCTTTCTTTTGGTTGTTCTCTGCTGGACATTTCGTCCAGCAGATTACCTGTACATAGGAAATAGTAAGTGTTAATGAATAAATTATATTCTATTTATTATTTTATCTACTACCTGTGTCGTGTCACCTTTATTATTCTGAGGAAGATACCGCGAAAGGAGGGTGGGGGTTTAGGTTGGAGTCTGGCCAACTCTCCACCGTCCTGTTTCCGTCTTGTGGCCGGTTCTTCTCGTGCGATACCACGGTCAGATCCATTGGGGAGGGGGGTCACCGTGGGTTCCTCGTCAGGATTCAGTGGTCATCCGACCATCGACATTGCCGAGGAAGACTTCTGCTGGTCGGTGCCACCCAGGGAAACGGGTGCAAGAGGTTGGCTAATGCTGCGATCCCGTCTCCAAGGGAGTCTGGAGCTGGTAAGACAGTTCAAGTTTTACCAGGGTGACAGCCTAGCCGGGTCGTTACAACATTAATTTTTTTTTTTGGAAAATTTAAATTACAATATTTTATTTTTTTTATTTTCGGGGTTAGCACCCAAAATATCCCTTAGTCATGGTCTTGGGTTAAAGGTATGGTCTAACTTTATAAAAAAATCTTTTATTTTCAGTTTATGTATCACCGAACACCCAATCGTGAGTGTTTTACAAAGCCTGAAGTTACTAAATGTTCACTGAGTTGCTTTGACAGAATATTCTCAACAATTTCAAACTGTAGGTATGTATTAAACTAAATAATATTATCTTTACTGTCACTGTTTTGTATACACGTATTTCAAATTTTCTGTAACAGCAATAGAGGTATTCAAAGTAGTTTTTATGATTAATATCTATATTCAGCATATTGCCGGTAATTGATAAACAAATATTACAAAAATCAACATAACATAATAAAATTATTTAAAAGTAAACGATGCTATACAACTAGGCAATTAGTTTTTAAATTTGGCCATTTAGTGTTTTCAAGAATATTTGAGTCAGAAAACCAATGAACTTCAATAGACAATTTACATTTTTGTTCATACACCTGTACTGGAATACAGTTATGCCTGTGACTTCCAAACCTACCTGCGCAGGCATTCCATGACGTTACCTTAAGGTGGCTATATAAATGTTTCATTCTATACTTGTCCTTCAGACAGCACCACATTAAATTTCATAGTATCCTTATTTTAGGGATTCCCTATAAAAGAAAGTGTATGGTGAAAAACTATTTTTTAAAAATACTTTAACACATTAACATGATCCTAAATACTGTACCTTTCCAAATAATTTCACAATTAGGGTTCGTTTATAGAAGTACTTAACTACTATGGAATGAGCATGACACAAGTCCGAGAAAAAAAGCCTTTCTGTTTATGTATGCACGTGTGAAGACAGGAAAGATACTGGGCAAAGACTTTAGAATGACTAGTGACACAATTGTTTAAATAAAATGATGTCGACCAGTTCTTTGTTCTAAAAATCGTGCACATCGAGTAATCCCTACTTGATGTGCACGATTTTTAGAAGAAATGAGAATGGGATGAGAACTGAAAGAAATTCTGAAAAAATATCATTAACAATGTTAATATAAACCCCATAAATAATATTTTGGCACGGGCTCGTGCTCATCCCATAGTCATAACGTACCTGTATGAATGGACCTTTAAACGTTGACTTGAAAATAAAAACGTTGGTATGAATTGTGATGCTGTCAGAAAATGCCTATGGGGAGACGGTGGCGTCGTCTAGTGCTACATGGACAAATTGTTTAAAAACCCACCTTAATGCAGAAAGCGGTTGCAGAGTTGTTGGCTGTGATCCTTCAGCATTGTGAAGCTCACTCCAGTGTAACACATGAGGTTGCTTGCTAGACTTGTGGTCCCACTTGAAGAAATTCAGTGTTCTGTTGGAACTGACCTCATATTGAGTTACAGGGCAACCTAAACAGATAATGGATGGACTGTCATAAAAGGCAAAGGATCTCAGGCATAAAAAAAAACTTTGCCAGTGTCGTGACTAATTGTAGTTCAATTACCAAGGTTGGAAACCGATTTAGTGTTGGATGAGGTTAGAGATATTCTTGCCTCACCATCCACTAATGATAAAACTAATCTGGCAAGCTTATTAATGTTCACCTCATTGGTGATAGTATTATTCAAAGTGTTAAGAGTTGGCAATACTGGAAAGTTAATTACATGGTGCTATCCTGGTGGATGCATTGAGCATTCAACCACACGAGTCAAGGCTACATTGAATAATTCTAGTCCTGACCCAGTTGTGGTTGTGCATGCTGGCAGTAATAATATTGATATGTATACAGCAAAGGGACTTGGCTGAGCAATACTGGCACTTTGCAGGAAGTCAAGCATTTCGGGCCTAGTGCAAAGATTCAATTCAATTCAACTCAGTATGCCTGCAACCAGCTGATAAGCCATGTGGCATGGGCTCGCTACCAATCATAATGATTGTCATTTACACAAAATAAGACAGCAGTGTTAAATTGAAATTGTTCTAACAAATCTACTGAAAGAGAATTCCATAATCTAATAACATATCTTGCACATACTCTATCTTGCCTAAGTTTGAATGTGAGGCAACAGATTCTATTCATCCTAATCCTACAGTCTGGTAATCCTCACAAGAAATTTTTATTTGCTGTTGTTCTGGATACTTATTCATTGATGCCTCTCAAGAGCTTCTTAAGGCACCTGAAAGGTCATATCTGCAAGATGGCCATCACTTGAGTGCAGCTAGTAAGAATGTTCTGAGCTTTGTTGTCAGAAAATCTGACAGCAGCTCACGTTCAGAAAAACACTTAACTAATAAATGCCCACTTATAAGGAAGAAAAAATCTCAAACTCATGAAGCTAATATAAAATTTTTCTAAAAAGCTTATAAAACCCTCCTGAAGTACAACCTGTTACTAATAAAAAATAATTCAAATTCCATTAGGAATTCTCTTAAAATTTTCATTTTAAACTATCAATAATGTAAAGAACAAAACTATCCAATAAAGAGAAGCAGTAAAGGCTATAAGGCAGATACACTTTTTGGCTCTGAATCATGACTGTCAGAACATGTGGCTTCTGAAGAGGTATTTCCTCAACAATTCCACATATTCCTAAAGGTGGAGAGCTATTTCTTTATTTCTTCTACCTACAAATTTGCAAGTTCTCATTGGTGGTGACTTCAATCTATCAGGCATAAATTTGAGTACCTTACACTTATGATGTTCCATATTCTAATCATAAATTGGCAGATGTGGTACTTCCTTGTGCATCCATTTATTCGGTAGATCAATTAATGCAAACCCTGACATGTTTCTCAAGCACATTAGCAAACAATTCTTGTTTTAGCATTAACTAATATGCCCAGGGCAAGTAAAATCAGTAAAAATAATTGTTGGCATGATTGATCACAAAATAATTTATTTTGAGATTATATTTGCTCCTCTTCTTTTTCTATTGTTTATAAGTGACCCACAAAATGATATTAGCAGCTCAATCTAATGGGTTGTTGATGATTCTCTTATTTATAGAAAAACCAAAAATAATAGTGATGTTGAAATTATTTAACAGGTTCTTAATCTAGTCACAAAATGGTGTTTTCAATGGCATCCATAGCTGAACTATAGTACATGCAAGGTTATTCATGTCTCTCGTGTCATACAAATAAGAGACTATACATTAGTAGGTAGTTTGTTGGATGATGTGTATACTTTTAAATATATTGGTTTAACTCTCTCCAAAGACGTCTTTTGAAAGCAACATATAATAAAAGCAGCTAGTAAAGGAAAGCAGACAGTGGACTTTGAAGAGGTTTATTACTTTATGTTTGTCAGACCACTATTAGAATATTGTTTACCAATTCCTAATGCTTACCTATTTAATTCCATAGACCAAGTGCTGTAGAAATGACAGCATTGGGCTGCAAGATCTGTTAAAAGGTTAATAAATGTATTCTGACAGTGTAACAATCACATTTGATGAACTAAAGTTGAAATCACTAGTAAGATATAGACATAGCAATCCAAAGCATAACAAAAAAGTAAGAGCTAGAACTGATGCATAAGTATGGTCTTTCCTTGCAAATGTATTTAGACTATGGAATTACCTGCCACATGGCTCTCATGCTTATGGCACGTGTACCGAGTTGAACTAAATTAAATTACAATAAGGGTTGACGTTTTCAAACGTGTACTTTGAAAGATTTTGTCCCTAGGCTTTGATTTTTGTTCTCAATTCTCACATGTTCCTATCTTTATCGGGAAGGATCACATTATTGAATGGAGCATGCCACTTAATTATACAGTATTCATTTGTGCAAATGCCATTAAGTGGCCATAACCATTCTGAATTAGTTTGGTTTTACGAAGTTTACTATTACCAGTGATTCTTTGAAAGGTCTTTGACAACTTCAATTTAACTTTTCTAATTATTTCGTATAGGATGCCCCACATGACCACATTACCTGACGATGTTAATGCGTGTGTGATGAGTGATGCTGACATATTTACTTACATGAGCCAACTGCGATCAGTTGTACATAATGCATCTCTGCAGTGTAAATGTGGAAGGCCTTGCGTAGAAGACACATACGAAATTCAAGTTGATTCCCGAGATGGTAGTGGAAATTTTAGTCTTTTTGTTTTACCAGCAAGAGAAGAATTAGAAGTAATGGAAGAAATAGGAGCCTACGAATTTTATGCTTTAATCTGTGACATCGGGGGAATACTTGGATTGTATTTGGGGATTTGTATATTGACATTTATGGAGGTTATAGAATTTTCATTACAACAGTTCAAAAGAAATATCCAAACTCTGGGAAAGCCCTATTTCAGAAAAAAATAGAAAAAAGAACAGTGAAACTGACTTTACAATTTTCTTGTTTAAGCACTATTTTAGTAGGTGGAGAACCTTTAATGTTTGATTTTTACCTTAATGCAGTATAAGAAAAAAATGACTTCATCAGGATCTTTCATTCGTTTGACAGAGAATGACAACTTTGTTATTTTCTTTCCTGTAATTTTGGTATCCTGTTATTTTCTTTATGAAGGTAGCAATATCATACTCCCTATTTAAAGAGGAGTTTAGTTTAGAATTACAGCGCATACTAATTTCGTTGTAAAATAAATGTGTAATATCAAATTTATCTAACTTTCATTAATAATGTATAAATATTGTCTCAGCGCTGTCTTTCCTTTCGTGTTTAGTGGAGTCCACTGACCTCATCCTTCCGTGTTTGTGACCACTCCCTCCTTCCCCACATGACGATAGGCAGATGGACACCAAAAAAAGGTGTCCGGCCACTTGGGTGCCAGTTTACCTCTTTGAGGTATACCAGCACCCAAGAGTATAAAGTGCCAGACATCAGAAGAATCGGTGTCCATTCTTTTATCGTCAAAATTCACATAATGGGACCATGGACATTGCAACTTAATCGGTTATAATATACCCGTTCTAATTATAAGTGTTCTAGCAATCATTTCGCCATCTCGTCAATTCAATATTTTCTTGTCAAGAGGCTTTAGGTGTGTTTCAGAGATACACCACCACCGACTCAACAAGAAGCCAATTCAGGTAACCAGGGTTTCAAGCTAGCCACGGTTCAACACGGTTCAATCATATTTTTTTATTTAAATCAGATTTTTTTCATTTATTTAAAATTTCTTAAATAATTGCTCTCTTATTAACTGAAATGCATAACAATAGCTAGCCATACATATTCATACTTTCCCTTGTAAAAACCGTGGCATCTCTCGAATCACGTGAAAAATTGTTAGTGACCATCGCCACCGTGAAGTGATAGAACGTAGGAGATATTTTATCACTTTTCTCTGGAGTGGCACGTACAGGTTGCCACATGATACACCACGTGTTTTCACCTCTACATGCAAAACACTAAAAACTCCAAGGGATTGCAAAATCAAGTTGAAAACTGACAACATGAACTCCAGATGAAACGCGAAAACAGTTCTTGACCATACACCCAAGGTCTTATTCCATAGAAACGGAATATTCTGTGCAATCTCGGGCTAAATCTCCTGGTTACTTTTTTAATGTTTGTGGATACTAACCATACCGTTCCAACATGCCAAGTAAAAGAATGCATGTGTAACACTGTGTATGGCCAGCTAATGTCTAATCTGTTCTAATCTTTTAAAAAATCGAGAACGCAATTAATTAATTTATTAGTGGCACGAAATATAATAAGAAACACAAAGATGGTCATCTATCACAAGGATAGTTAGTGCAATTTTTGTGCAAACTATCCTTGTGATAGATGACCATCTTTGTATAGTCTTTTTTTGTTGCTTCTATTCGAAGTGCAAATGTAACTGCAGTATTCTTTTTGAATGCTCAGTTTTTCTTGGATTTTGTAGCATTTATGTGTTTCATATTTAAAAAAATCATTTCATAAAAGTAAAAATAACTTTCAAAAATACAAAAAATTCTGAAAATTTTAAAATGTGATTTAAAACACTTAATTTTTATAGTATTGGCAATTTTTTTATTTAAATCAGATTTAAATCATAATTTAAATGTTAATTATAATGGTGAGAATCGATTGATTTAAATCACGTATTCAAATGCGTCCACACTATGTAATGCAGCAATTATTTCAATTGAGTCGTTCTCAAATGAAACCATTGTGAAGGAAGCACTTACGAACGAAATGACAGTATGCCATCAGTGTTACAAACTGAAAAAAATATTACTTATGTAAATTAATCTACCTTAACTTTATTATCACATAAATAACAAAAAACACAAAAAAGCAAAACGCAATTAAATAGAATATATATCGATAATGTCCTGCTTTAATTAAGCGTCCGACACGGCCAACAGTGTTTGCGAGAAATCCGTGAGTTCGGTCAAAATCATTATCCTAAAAATAAAACAAGTGAACAATGTGCATATGTTACTTTCAATGTAACAAATCAGGCATTCTGCAACATCACTAGGCAATCAGCAAAACCACGAAAGTACGTGACTCAGCAAAATTCAACACACTTTAGGCAATTTGCAGAATTACTAAAACAGATAATCTGCATAAAGTCTAAAATGCTCGACAATGTGCATAATGCTTACATTAAGTGCTTATATACATCTCCATCCAACGCGACAAATGATTGTTACTATATGGTGTTACTAAATTTGCAAGAAATCGCCTCACAATCCCTCAATTAAAATACAGTAAAGTGCAAAATGCAATAAAAAGTATTGTTCTTTAAGTGCTCGCTTTATATATATTTTGAAAAGGTCCTATTTTTAAACAAGGATCAAGATCGTTCTTTTTAAACTACATGTTAAATGCCATTGGACCAAAACTCGTCCCACAAACATTTGAAGTGTAGAATGAAGATTTTTTCATTCTACATAGGCCTAAATTACAAAATGCAAAATGCGTGTGTTTTTGGTCTACTAAGCCTACCACTAACTGAATTATTATTTTTAGTGTTATTATTAGTAGTAGTATTATTATTATTATTATTATTACTATTATTATTATCATTATTAATAGGATATTAGGATGTTATATAATGATTGATGAATGTAATTTTTTTGGTATTATTTACTTGTTTCATATGGTATAAGAAGTCTTTTAACTTTTCAAATGGCCCCTATTTTGAAGCATTATAACCCCCCTCTTCCAATAAACAGAAGAAAAATCCAGAAAACTAGGGGAATTATAAAGACTCTGCCTAAATTTGCTCTTAGACTGTATATATAAAACAGACAATTCTAGATAGGCCTATCTGTAACATAGGCCTAGACAGCCTGGATTTCTCCATAACTTTTCAACAATTAGCTCCCACCCTCTTTTATCATTTAACTCTATTGTTAAAAATCTTCCCCTCTTATGAAACTGGTAAGGGAAGTAAATTCTCCCCTCATAGTTTACAAAAGACTTTTAAGGTGTATTGAGTACCATGTTATTCATATTCCATGTTTATTCACATTAGAAGATTTTCATGTTTTATGCATTTCTTGAGGTTTTACATGTTTTTATGCATATTTTTTAGGTTGTTTTATGGGAATATTACTCTTGAAATGTCTATGTTTTTTTCAATTTAAATTATTTGATAGGCATGTTATAAATATTTTGAACTGATGTTTGTTTTAATATTTAGCTATTAGTTGTTTTTTGAGTTTAGGCCTATGCAGATTATACTTATGTATTCTTAATTTTTGTTGCATAGAGCTCAAGTTTATTCTCACACTTCAAAAGTTGCATTTAAGTCCCTCCTTTTTCAATAAAGGCCCAATTACATTAATTATGAAAATACTGGTGGTTGCCTTTTCAAAGGAAGTTAGGCTGATTTATAATACTACCATTTATCTTGTATTAATACTCACATTGCTTCTTGTTAAGAAAATTGAAATTATATGTGGGTTGTATAAATTGAATATATATTTTTTAAAGGAAAATGGTCACTTCCAATCCAAATTAGAAAATGTATTTAAGACCCCAACTTAAATATGATTTCTCATGGTCATAAATTTATTAGTCAACTTTTTATATAAAATTGTCGAGCTCACATGTAAATAAGCTTAATTGTACTAAAAGTCCATCTACCAATCACAAGGTTCCAATGATTCTCTATGAGAGAAGATTTGTATAAAAAGGCCAACATTTTGGCAAATATGTAGAGAATCCAGCATTGAACTTGGAGCAAGAAAATCTCTCTCTGGAACACTTGTTGGACTCTGGACTTGGTAAGCTGACAACTATTGGTACTTTATATGGGAACACTTGTGTAAGTAACTGACGGTAACCAGAAACTAAGAAGCCACAATCATAAGATTGGCAGTTCCTTGTTAATGGACATTATCTTGGTAAAAACACAAGTTACCCTGAATTTACTCATAGCCTCATTCTGAGGATAACCTGTGTTGGCCTAAAAAAGGAACTTAGAACCTTCTTAGTGCTATAGCCTGACAGTTTTCTTAGGTACATGAGAAGCCAGAAACACCAAAGTGGTTTATTGTTAAAAGACACATAAGTAGCTATGATCTTTGATCATCAGTTCTTTTTGTCTAATATCAAACTAGCCATGAAACAGTGATTTTCGGTTCTTTTTGCCTAAAATTATCTTGGGTGAACCACTGAGAAAGAGGCATTCTTAGTGTTAAAAGCCCGACAGTTTTGTTGAGCACATGAGAAGCCATAATCATCAAAGTGGTTTATTGTATAGACATATAAGTAGCTATGATCTTTGATCATCGGTTCTTTTTTGTCTAACGACAATTTAGCCATGAAAAACTGATTGTTGGTTCTTCTAGCTTTTTCATTACCTGGGGTAACAAATTTGAAGGGTGAAATAAACACCTATTGATCAAACTCAGGTTATTTTGGCAGCCAACCATATCTTCTAAATGAACTACTGGAGGCTTCTGTTGTAAGTGGTTGAATATTTTTTTTATTTCTAATTGGGTCTATTTAGTTAGAAATTCCCAACCAAGAAAGCTACTTTTAAAAATTTCTCTTAAGAAAATGGGACTTTAACATAATTTATAATTTAGTTTGAACACTTATGCATTGTGCATTGGTCTATTTTTTGTCCCCCTCTCTTTTTCCATTTATGTGGTTGTATTCTTATTGGAACTGAATAGCTTTGCACCCTTTTTGCCTAAAGCCTTATAATGCCCAAACTTATGATATTACTTGTTTGAACTTTTCTCATATATTAAGTTCAGTCCTACCTTTTCTTTTAAAGTTGTATGTTATTTGTCTTATTGCCAAATTTATAATCTTCAAAACCTCTATATATTCGAATAAATAAAAATTCATGTTTAATATAAAAGTCAAGTTGATTGGAATTACTATAGATCTTCACTGATCTCAAGAACCTGAAGGTTTTAGAAAAAACGTTGGCTTTCTCATAAACAAAGGTGTCTTCCCTTAGAGAACTGCTAACAGAAGAACTCTCGTTAAAAACCATTTAGAACAATAACAAAAAGTTAGCACGTGCTTTCATGTATTGGCTTCACGATGTTTCCTTTTTATAAATTTTAAAAGGTCCTTCTATTGTTTAATAACGTTTAAAATCTTACGTTTTTAACTCCATGTTAAGTCCCATAAGAACAAAACACGGTGCCACAAAAGTTCGAAAAACTCATTAAAATGCTTTAGAGCAATAAAAAATTAACACGTACTTACGCGTGTTTATTGGCTTCAGGGTGATTTCTTTTTCTAGATTTTGAAAGGTCCTCATATTTTTAAATAATATTTAAAATATTACGTTTTTAACTCCAAAAAACATCCCACAAATATCTGAGAACTCTCGTTATAAACGACTTAGAACAATAACACAATAATTAGAACTTGCATTAATCTATTGGCTTCATAATGTTTCCTTTTTATAATGGTGGGGCCACACTAATGTTAACGTCTAACGTCCATTATCGCAATATTCAAGGTGTCAAAAACTGATTAAACTACGCGCAAAATCGCTTTGATGTGTCAAAAAAGACCGCCACCCGAGCTATCGCCTAACGTCTAACGCCATTAATAATGACGATAATAAATTAGCGCGTTAAGTCTCGGCTACACCTGTGTTTAATGTCAAATAACGCGAAAATTAACGACATTACACGTTAATGTGGCCTCAGCATTAGCGTAGCACGTGAAATTATTTTTTTTATTAATTATTATGTGATTTCAAACCTGGAGAAAAAACGTTAAAAAGCATTTTTAAATCAAAAACGATTGCAGAGCCTACATTCGGAGAAATTTTGAATTAAACACTATATCTAGGCTCTTAAACAGGCAATATGCAAATTCACCAATCAACTAGACGAAGTGCAAATAATCAACTAAAATTACAAAAAAACATTCCGTGTTTGTGAAGATTGCCTTAGATCACTAGGGAATTTGCAAAAAGACTAACAGTGTGCACAATGGCATGCTAAAATGCTAGGCACTGAATGTTTTTTTTTGCAATTTTAGCAGATTATTTGCATTTTGCGTAGTTGAAAGGTGACTTTGCATATTGCCTGTTTAATGTAAGCATTATGCACATTGTCTAAATGGGTAGGTATTCTGCACATTGTCGGACATTTTAGAATTTATGCATATTGTCTGTTTCTTTCAATTGCAAATTACCTAAAGTTTGTTGAATTTTGCAGAGTCACAAGAAATTTGGTGGTTTTGCAGATTGCCCAGTGATTTTGCAGAATACCTGATTTTCCACATTGGCAGTAACACATATACACATGTATGATAGCGAGTAGAATTCAAAAAGTATACACATGCTCTCAATGTTGCCATTGACCACCACAATAGTGAGTATGCACTAACCAAAACAATCTAGGTTGACCAAAACCAGTATGCAGAAAAGCAATTTTTTCAACGAAGATACAATAGGATTAACACAGTTAAAAGGAGTTTGTGCACCCTGTGACCAATATTGAAAGAATTTCAAAATGACTGCCATTCAAGGTCTTTCTTGACCGGGAATGTTGCCCACCGGCTCGATAGCAAAAAGGAGCACATTGCAGCACTAGGTGATATCTGCAAGTGTTTGGCAAGCCAGCCCGAAAAGCAGCAAGCATGAGAAATTGCAAATTAATCAATGCCAAGCAGATGTCCTAGCAAATCCAGAAATAAATATAATGTTTGCATGGCATACCTGTCACATCAAAAGAAGCTTGTGACGTCATTGGATTTGACGAAAAAATTAAGATTGTAGCATATTGATTGACAAAAAAAGGTTTAATAACAAAAGAATTCAAGAACCCTTTTCTTTAAACTGTAGTGATTGATTGATATCATCTTTTTGATCAGACTAAATGACACAAACCTACATTTTATGGCATTTTAAGACGTCACAAATGTCTTCTTACAATGAGGCAAGCATATGGATGTTTGCTTACCATGCAACATGTATTACAAAATCATATGTCTTACCATGTCGTCCAGTAAACTCTGCTGGCTCCTTACTTCAGCACCAATATCAATGCATAGCTGAAACATACAATATTTATAAATTGAGCCAACAAATGTTTCCACTTGTGCTGAACAACATTGTTTCTTTTGCATGGCATTAAAAAATGTATGAACCTAATCTCATGTACATGGCTAACTATAGCAGGCGTAAATAAAATTCTAAATTTCTTACTATTTATTCAGTCTGAGAGGTGAATGAAATGCACAGCCTTCAAACTAATCTGAAGTTCTTCTTGAGTTCTACAAACATACCGTACACATTGAAAGCTTTCTACAAGATACATCATTTAGAATGGTCAACCAAAAAAGTAAAACCTGATTCACCCCAAACTTGTAGCTCATAAAGTCATATTTTTTAAATGCTACACTCATAACCCTTTAACAGTAAGTTTCATTTACAAGTTTATGAGATTAACACATGCTTTCATTTGACAGTCAATAAGAGTATGGCCTATAAGATCACCAAAGTAGAGATTGGGATTTCGGCTTACCCGATTTTCAACCAAAAACCGCGGTTTTTCAACGAAAAACCAAAACCGCTAAACCGTCTAGTGACAGATGTGTAAAACAGTGAACTTAAAACTGTTTACCGCTTATAGAACTTGACAAGCTGATTCATAAGATGTAAAAACTGTGTATTTTAAAAATGTAACTAAAGACAAGTTTACCTCTAAGGCACTGATATATAAAAGTAGTCTTTTTGTATTCCGCTCGAGTTTTCGACATAATCTATTACGATTCCACATACAAATTATGCATTTAATTAAAAAACTAGTGGGGTAACCCGTCATAAATGACGGGAGCAAAATTCACAGGCAATTGTGCCCAGCATTAGAAATTCTTTTCCTCCGCTCTTTTATGACGTCACACCAAGTAACAAACCAATTAGAAATTGATGACGTTCATAAAAGGGCTGAGCAAAAGAAATTCTAATGCTGGGCACAATTGCCTATGATAAATAAGTTTAATTTTGCTACTATTATCCCTCCCCTTTTTATATTTGAAAGAGAAAATGAGTTTTTCATTTTCTCTGATGTGCGCATGCGCGTCGTTTTTTTTCTTTTTTTTTACTCCTTTCATTTCAATTTCAGTCACCCCCTGCCCTTTATTCTCCCTCCACGTTTTTCTCTCCCCCTCTATACTTTATAAACATTTTCCCCTTTCCAATTTAATATCATCTGGTTCTTGGATGGGAAGGGTGCAACATATAGTTGACCTTGAGAAAAAAAAAAAGCAGTTCATTTATTCAAATTTATATAAATCCTACGTTACACACACACAGACCTGGGATATTATATATATAAAATATAACGAAAATTTACATGAAATGCTGTGAATTGAGTGCAACAACGTAATATACTTGCTTAATTATTGGACAACACAGGTCATAAATTCATAATAATTTGTCAACATACTTCAAAAAAGCTGAGCGGAATGCCACAAATACACTGTACTGAAGAAAATTAATCTCACCGATTTCAGTGCAACCGTCTTTGATTTCAATCCTTCGACTAAATTCTCACTTTCTTCTTCAAATGCATTTCTTCTTTGGGGAACATGGATTCCACCTAAATAAAAAATAAAGGTAGGTTTATACAATGTTAAAATATTGCTGCACAAAACTGCAGTCTTAAAAATAATAATAAAAAATGTCACCACTGCCGTTTAAACGGCAGTGGTGACATTTTATTATTATTATTATTATTATTATTATTATTATTATTATTATTATTATAATTAGTGCACATTGCGAAAGCAAACAGCTACCGACTTATTTTTAAATGTACTAAAATGAGCAAAATGAAGTTTTGTTTGGCCAACACATTCACAATTCAGAACATTGGAGTTTTATTATACACTAATAACTCGCTTTACGACCGAGATGCGTTCCGAGAAAGTTGTCTGTAATGCGAAATGCCATATAACGAGTCATTTATTTTCATACAAACCTATACAAATTACATAGGGTCCGCCGTTCCAATTTCGTAGAAAAATTTAGAAAATCGCTAACATCTTAGTTCAAAATGCAATTTTTTTGCTTTCTATTTCATTTAAAAATAACATTTTCATTACATATGTACAGTGAAAAGTTGGAATCTTGTTTGCGAGTGTTTTGCAAGACAAGCAAAACACTTTTAATAAATTTTAACTTGATAAACGAGCGTGGTCTTGTAATACGAGTAGTACGTATACGCTTTGTCTGCCGAGGGTAAGATGAGCGTAACGTGATCACAACTGAACCTTTGGTTTGCTTTGATACACGAGTGCTTTGGATTACAAACACGTTCCCGGAGGGGAACGTCAGTTAAGAAGTGATACCATGTAACTGACATTTTCGGTGCTTTGATGTTATTTTAAATAAAAGATATTGACTGGTAGAGACATCTAGTAGAGGGCGTTCAAATCCATTTTATGCAAGTTTGCAAATATTTAGAAAAAAATGGTTTGTGATGTCATGTACGTAACATAATTATATTAATTATGGCTAAAAAAAACGTCCAAATAATTTTATTAGCAAAAAAATTGTGTAACCCAACCTTAAATTTGCATTATAACGTTTTTTGTCCCTCTTGTAAAATTTATATTTTGTTAGTTACGTGGTATCACTTCTTAAAAGACAGTATACAGTGCAAAACCACAAGTGTTAACATGCAAGCTATGCGTTCAATTCATTTTCGAGTAGATATTGTGAGCAAATTCAAGAGTCACTAATGCAAAAAACGAGGTGCCTCATTTGAATTGAATTTTCTTAAAAACTAGCTTGGCATAATTTAAATTGATTTACTTACTTCCATGTGCTCGGCGCATTATTAACGAAATTGGAAAAATGAAGTCACTTTAACTGAAACCTAATAGAATGAGAAATGAATATAAACGTCATATATAGGACGAGAATAGCATAAATAGCCTTGTGAAGCTCGATTTTTTTGTAAAATAAAAATAATGAATAAAATTAAACATCAATCGAAAAAAAATAATTTTAGTGTTTTTCTAATATTGAAGGGTTACGGCTAAAAACGATCAAGAGTTCACTTTTGATGAAAAGTTAAGGCTGGTTATGCCATCTTGTAGCTTATTACCCGCAGAATCAAATCATAATTCATAACTTTAAAAAAAAGTCATGGGCATTATGTGAAAACATGAAGACCAAGAAACTCACCACAAGTTTGTGGACGACCCACTTAGCAATGCAGTTTTTACATAGCACATCCCGTTTTTGTTCTATGGCATGTTTTATTTTTCAGGTTTTTGTTCATCAACTGTTGTAATTGTAACTTAGGCAATGGCTGTTGCTAGAAGAAAGTGTTTGAATAGTCTAGTGGGGTAACCCATCATAAATGATGGGAGCAAAATTCACAGGCAATTGTGCACATGCGCGTTGTTTTTTTCTTTCTTTACTCCTTTCATTTCAATTTCAGTCACCCCCTCCCACTTTTCTCTCTCTCCCCTTCTACAATTTCCAACCTGTTCCCCTCACCCCTCCCACTTTTCTCGCTCTCCCCTTCTACACTTTCCAAAGGAAAAGTTCAACATATGGTTGACCTTGAGAAAAAAAACCGGTTCATTTATTCAAATTTATATAAATTCTGACGTGCTTCAATGGTTTTGTACAGTTACACCACACATACACACAGACCTGGGATATTACATATATAAAATTTTGTTATGTATGTGGAAGCTTCATTGTACCCAGTCAAAGGATGAGTTTTTGCAATTTTGTGAAGAAGGTGCATGTGGCTTACTTTCAAGTGAGACTTGGAGACCAGGACAAGTCTTGGACTCCACATAAAGTGTGCAATCCCTGAGTTGAAGCATGTGTTGCAACATGAGAATAAAGGTTCATTTTCTCAACAGTCATCTTGATACATTTTCTGAAAATCTAGGTTATTAAGTGATGAGCAAGGCAAAAGGTTCCATTATGATATAAAAGCTATGGAGAAGCGATACCAAGAAAGGTGGGATACCCACATGATGGCAGACTACTGGTGGAGTGTTAAAAAACTGAATTTAAACACTCCAAAAAGGGCCTACATACAAAAACTAATAATCCATGATGGAAGAATGTGCCATCACCACGAAAAACATTGTAATCGTGTACTTTTATATGGAGATTGATCCAAATGGAGGTATGGCATAGTGTAAAAACTTGACGTGATGGGCAAAAACCAATGAGATATCTGAGTTCAGAACCCCAAAATTAGTCAGAAATAAGTCTCGGATATAAGTCAGCAAAAATAGTGTTGACCAGTGTAATCAATGCTCATGTCTTTTTTAATAAAAATGTTATTTCATTCATGATATCCATGATTTATCTTTGTTTTGCACTTTTGTTTTGTTCAGGGTGGCTGTTTTTTTTTTAGTTTGAAGACAAAAATCAAATTAACCCGTTTTTTTTTTTTGGTTTAAACCATAAAATATGTTGTTTTTTTATAAAAAAAATTACTACACTGACTATAATAAGACATTTTGGGCCCGCCACTCTTTTTATTTATGTAGCGCCGTTTTTGTTTTGGGTCCCAACTTTGTTTACAACCTATATTTTGTTGTAGCTTCTGGATTTTATGTGTTTATAATTCAAAGTTGTTTACGTTTTTCTTTTATAAGTTATCACTTAGGTGTAATAAGAGGGCCTCAGTCATCAGTTTGGCCAAGTAGACCAATCCTTTGATTGGTCCATTTGGGCCCAAGCTTGTAATTTAACCAATGGTAGGAATGTAGTAATGTTATATGTTTCTTAGTTAATTCTTAAAGAACGAACCTATGCCCAATTTTCGCTAGGTTTTACATATTATTTTCAAACGAAGTTATCGTTTCATACACTGTACATTTTTATGTTTGGACTGTGCAATTCATCATTCTGTTGCAGCTCTACACCCATTCGATACTACAAGTCATCAAACAGGTGCAAACCTGCAACGAAGTCAGTTAAGTATATTCACACTATTTTCAAGGGCAATTTATGAACGAAAGTCCGCCGACATACGAAGATGAAAGATCCTCAAGACTGTGAGTCTTTACAAGAGACTAGTGAGGCCACTGAATAGACGTTATATTGGTCTAGTCCTCCCGGGCCGATAAAATTAGTGATCTAGCCAATCACCACTGATACGAGTGAAAACTCGCTCGTACCACCAATTTAATAATATAGGATACTTATATGAAAAATTCGAGAACCTTTTAGGATTCGGTTTTGAGAAAATTTAGGATTCGCTCCACCGCTATTAAAAACCAATAGATTCAGTCCAATTTACAAAAAGAAAATAGTTGTCTTTTGTTAAAACCAAAGATTTTTAAAAAAAAAAAAACAAGTTAAAACCACGCCAACCTGCTTACCGTCCTAGCTAAAGTTGCGTTGTTGTTATAAAGGCCTCACAGAAGGTGTTTCAACACGGTGAAATAACTGTAAATAAAAGAATAAATGAGAAACGCAACTCCTTATTAGTAAGAATTTCCAATTTCGCACCGCTGCTGCACTTTAGTACAACTCCCACGTCCTGTCCTAACCGTACCTCACGTGGCAGCTGTACCAAAGTGGAAACTCGCACCGCATAACAGGCACCAATATTTATCACTTCAAAGAATTTCTATAACTTTTATGTAAAAATTCCTGAAGAGCACGTTATAAAGCGCAGTCATGAGGTTAATTTGTATTATTTAATTATGATTAATTCGTGTTATGTCTTTTGCTAAAAAAATAAGCTTACCTGTTCAAATAAAACGAACCAAACTTGACAGACTATCCTAAGTTTTACAAAGTTTTCGTATTTCGTTTTATTTCCTGTGTTCTCACTGTTTCGTGCAGTCATTGTGGCAATGTGAGGTGGCAAGTTATCACTCAATCATAATAGACAGTACAAATGCTCAGTCACGTAGCCATAATGCTACGTTGATGACGTACTCCTGAGACCCTACTAAACATATACATATGCTGTATATACGCACATCTACGCCTGGAGCAAGAAAAAAAAAATACATGTTTACAAGGTGAGCAAGAAACAAGCACAGAATAAGGAGACATACAGAATGGAAACTGAACAATTAACTTGTGACAGAATTTTTCTGTGCATGTGCTGCGCCTCCGCACATTGATATGTATTACTTTCACGTACGCAGTAATACATGCCAAAATGGCGGCTATCAAGTAACCGGTTAAAAATGCCATATTTAAATGTATTACTTTCACATTCGACAGTGGCGGCTATCAAGTAACAATTAAAATAAGAGAAGTTTTCAGTCCAAGGTCATGAAATTCTGTCACAGCAACTTCAAAGGCGCCGCAGGAGAGTTTCCCCATACACTCCTATAGATACAGGCCTGCCGGCTTCCCATTGACTCTATGGGGCATTAAAATGGCGCCGGTTACGGTTCTAAATAACACTAGAGGCGCTTTGAGTCGATGCTGAAAACAAATGTTTGTGCATAGCCTCCTATACTAACCGAAAAGAAAAATCACACATAGAATATGTTAATCATAATTATTTTCAGTTAATTTAGTTTGTTATAATTTAATTGCAAAATTGTAAATTATTAATAAATTGTTGTGTGTGTATATATATATATATATATATATATATATATATATATATATATATATATATATATATATATATATATATATATATATATATATATATATATATATATATATATATATATATATATATATATATATATATATATATATATATATATATATATATATATATATATATATATATATATATATATATATAAATATATATATATATATATATATATATATAAATGTATATATATATATATATATAAATATATATATATTGCAAAAGACCTTTTTCCCCTGTAGAATCTGCTCTTTTAAATTATACAGCGAGTTTACACTCGTATTAATAGTGAGTGGCTAGGTCACTAATTCTATCGGCTCGGCTCGGGAGGACTAGACCAATATACCATCTATTTAATGTCCTCACTAGTCTCTGGCTAAACACTTTCACAGTCTTGAGGATCTTTTGTCTCTATCTCTCGGACTTTTGTCCATAAATTTGCCCCTGAAAATAGTGTGAATATACTTGCAGTCTTGCATTGTGTAATGACCCAAATTGGGTCAGCCACAATACCCCGGCAAAACGTCCCCATCTTACGTGATCCTGACTTCGTTAGGAGCCGGGATTGAAGTGTGGACTACCCTCTTGTTCCATCCGGTCCCTGGGTGGCAACGGTCCAGGGTTTTTCTCGCCGAATTTCGACGGTCGGATGACCACCGGGTCACGACGAGAAACCACGGTGACCGCCCGATGGGTCCACCGTAAAACCGGCACGTGAAGCACCGGCCGACAAAACGAAAACAAGCCGGAACAGGACGGTAGTGGTACGGTGACTCCCAACCGTAAACCCCTACCCCCTTGCGGATACTTCTCCAAATAATCGACACAACACAGTGTGGTTATAAGATAAAAAAAAGATATAATTTATTCAAAGTAATAAATTATTAAACAATAATAGAACAATCTCCTGGCTAATCAAGCCAGGAGAAAAGATATTGCAACCCAACACCAAGAACAAAGAGATTGATGAAATGTGGCTATCTTGGCCAGCACAAAACAACAACACATGCACACAGCATCAAGGGTCTCACACACTGTCCCTCCTTAATGGCTGCTTTGCCATTAAGTACCCCCCAGGCTGCTCCACCTGGGGATTGACAGTTTCCCTATCTGGAGTTTATGTCGTCCACCGGGCTGCCTACTATAGCAGCCTAGCAGACGACATCAGGATTTAGGATTGCACCTTCTAATTAAAGAAGGAGCAAAACTGGGTTGTCACAATTGCAGGTTTGCACCTGTTTGGAGTCGTGGAGTATCCAAATGGTGAAGAGCTGCAATGTAATAATGAAAGCCACGTTGCAAAAATAATTCAACACAAAATAATTAGAGAAAACACCACTGGTTTAGTTTAAAAGAAAATGGAAGTTTTATTCCAGCGAAAATAGTTCCAGTTCTATTCATAGCGAAAATAGAACTGGTTTTGAAAACACAACACATAAAAATGATATACTTGAAAATGAATGCAATCAACCTAGCCAACATAGGGCATAGGTTCGGTGTTTTAGAAATCGGCCCAAACAGAGAAATATTACTCTTTATATACCCTGAGAATCCGCAAGTCGAATTCTCAGGGCACAAACATCTGATTGGTTAAAATAAAACTTGGGCACAAATAGACCAATCAAAGGATTGGTATATCTGGCCAAAACCCTGACTCATCTTCTGTTATCACACTTAAGTGATAACAGAAGAAAACGTAAACAAATAAATTAAAAAAATAATTAAAACCCACTCATGTGAAAGTTACATGAGGGGAAAACGAAAAGGTCAATGCAAAAATAGAATCTGGGTCACTCCGTACCCAAAAGTACAGAGTGGTCCAGAAGCTACAAACATAAGTACAGGGTGAAACAAAGTAAAAGAACCCAAAAACGATATAGAGCTAAATAAATAATTATTGGGGCCCGCCACTTTTTATTAATTTAGTGCCGTTTTAGTTTGGGTTTTTAAACTTTGTTTGCACCTTGTATTTTGTTGTAACTTCTGGGCCACTAGTTACTCATAGGTACTAATTGACCGAGATTTTATTTTAAACTTGACCTTATCGTTCTCCCCTCTTATGCCATTGTTCTCAACTTCACCTTGAGTGGATTTTATTGCTTTTTAATTAAGTTGTTTACGTTTTTCGTTTACCCTTTTAAGAGAACCATGAGTCATTGTTTTGGCCAGAGAACAATCCATTGATTGGTCTATTTGGACCCAAACTTTTATTTGTCCAATCATAGAAAAGTGTCGTGAGAATCCGACTTCTGGATTCTCAGGGTATAAAAGGAGTTGTGTTTGTATGTTTTTAAGCATTATTTGAAGCATTCTTTTAAGATCGAACCTATGCACAATTTTGGCTAGGTTCTTGCACATTATTTCAAAACATGATTATTATGTCTGTGTTGTGATTTAAAACCCAGTTATCATTTCGCCTATTTTTATATGTGAAATAAATCCCCAATCTTCTATTCAAACTACAGTGGTGACTCTAATTATTTTCGAGATTAATTATTTTGCGACTGTGCAATTCATCATTTTGTTGCAGCTCTACAACATTTGGATACTCCAAATCTACAACAGGTGCAAACCTGCAAAATAGTTCGTGAGTGTATTCACACTATTTTCAAGGATAAATTTATGAATGAAAGTCTGAGAAGTACAGAGACAAAAAAATCCTCAAGACTGTGAGAGTCTTTATAAGAGACTAGTGAGGACATTAAATAGACGGTTGGGCCAATAGAATTAGTGACCTAGCCACTCACTATTAATACGAGGGAAAACTCACTTGTACCACTTATAAAGAGCAGATTCTATATGGAATATATATGTGACGAATCAGTCATTTCGTCTTTTTACCATCAGGGGTTATTTGTTTTGATGTTTGTAAACACCCTGTACTCGTTGTAGATGAGCGGCTTCGCTCATCTCTCTTTCTTTCTCTTTTCTAAGGAAGCCCTGGAGGCTCATGTGTGAAATAATTTTCAACATACTATCTCTGAAATTTCAGAGATAATAAGTCTGAAATTTCAGACTTATTTTCTACAGTATATGAGACACCGTTTCTGTCTTAAATCTGGGAATTATTTCATATTTATTCTATTCTGAACATAAAGTTATTGTATTCTGACCAGTGCCATAGGTAGGTTTCTGAAATTTCAAAGATAATAAGAGCAACCTTCTGCACACCCCACCCCAGCTATGGTTTGGTTGTTTGGTTCGCAGCTACCCCCTCCCCTTCTTATTATGACTACTATTTCAAACTATATTATTCACAATTCTTATCATATACATTTATATTCATTCACATGATCTCACAAATAAGATAAGTTATATGTATTCATTTATTATCACACTTATTCATATACATTCACAAGAAAAAAATCAAATGTCTAAAATAATGCAAATATATTATAAAACAATAAAACATATAGACATCTTTTGCAGAAAGTCATCAGCATATAATGGCAGAAAGTCATTGCAAATTTTTATTTTTTAAGTGACAAATTTTATGTCAGTATTGGCACCTCATAGATATTGATAGAGATACTAAGTCTGAAATTTCAGAGATACTAAGTCTGAAATTTCAGAGATACTAAGTCTGAAATTTCAGAGATACTAAGTCTGAAATTTCACACAAGATGGCCACTGGTTTGTTCTTGCTAGCAGTAATTAACTTCCAAGTGAGCAATATAGCAAATATATATACATGTATATACATGTATATATATTTTGTATGCAGTATATATAAATATTTATATTCATTTAGTATGTTTTTTAGAAAATGTTTTCCAGAGTCTATGTATTTTTTATTTTTTGTGGCAATTAATTATCAATTACAATCTACATATAGGTAAATATGTCAACATTTTTAAGGAGCTTTGAAGGAAAGTTGTAAACAAAAAAGATTAGTTTAAAACAAGTGTTTTTTTTTTGTATTTTTTCTGGGCAGTGAGAAAATTTATATAAAACAGTGAGTTTCCCAAATTACCATCCTGAGGCAAATTGGGGGTGGTTGGGGTAACATCTCTGCCAAACCATTAGATGAGTTTTTTTTTTCAAACTGCTATACCACCACAATGTTTTATAACTTTTTTTAACCTTTCCCCTCTAATTTCTTTTTATTTCAATGGGTTGAGTGTGTCTGTACCATTATTTGTGTATACATTGTAAATTCTATACTTTTTTTGTACATTTTCATCAATATTTAATAAATATTTTAACTATATGTGATTGTTTTTGTAAAAATGCTATTTTAATTCTGTTTGATGATGTCTTCTAATTTTTATGACACTTTACAACACTATTACACTTTTTAGACTAAGTATCTCTGAAATTTCAGACTTATTATCTCTGAAATTTCAGAGATAGTACGTTGAAAATTATTTTACACATGAGCCTCCAGGGCTTCCGTACTTTTCTCTCTTCTGAGTCTGCGTGAGAGGAAGTGCTGCGAATGTTCTCGAACATTCGGCCTTGGAAGCGTCCCCGTAGAAGGGGGCGTGGCCATGGTCGAGAGTATAAAAGGAGCGACATTTGAATTTTGCCGTTCTTCTCTCAAGTATATTCTCTCATAGCAGACGCTCTCTTTAAGCAGTTTGCATTCTCGAAATATTTTCGGGATCCGAAAATATACGAAGGGCCGCTCTTATTCTATTTAATCTTTTCTCAAGTGTATTGTAAATATAATTCGTCGTATTATTTCATCTAGTTTCAAGAGACACAAACTAATTTGTTTATTTGTTTATTTCTTCCACATTTAGCCTCTCATACTCTTATTTTTCTTGAACAACATCACGGATACGGCAGTTACTCTCCGCTCTTTTATGTGACACTCTTCTGAGCGCCAAATTTAAAATCCCGTTTCGTCACACACACACACACACATATATATATATATATATATATATATGTATATATATATATATATATATATATATATATGTATGTTATGCCAGGTCTGTGTGTGTAACATTGGAATTTATATAAATTAAAATGAATGAACCACTTTTTTCTCAAGGTAAACTATATGTTGCATACTCCCCATCCAAGAACCCCATGATATTAAATTGGAGAGGGGAAAAGGCTGGAAAGTGTAGACGGGGAGAGAGAAAAAGTGGGAGGGGTGACTGAAACTGAAATGAAAGGAGTAAAAAAAGGAACAAATGATGCGCATGCGCACACAAGAGAAAATGAAAACCTCATTTTCTCTTTCAAATATAAAAAGGGGAGGGGAATGTCAGCAATTTCTAATTGGTTTGTTACTTGGTGTGACGTCATAAAAGGGCAGAAAAAAAGAAATTCTAATGCTGGGCACAATTGCCTGTGAATTATGCTCCCGTCATTTATGACAGGTTACCCCACTAGTAAATATATATATATATATATATATATATATATATATATATATATATATATATTGAAACGATAAGTCCAGGAGCGATCCTGGCTCGCTTAGTTTTTTGTGGATCGTTTGTTTTTAATTTGGATTGGCATGAAACTTTGTCAACCCTCTGTACTAACATACAGAGGTTTGACCTATATCCTGCCTTGGGTCACCTTTTGAGTCTTGGGCCTCTTTTCCTCCAAGTCCCACCCCTTATTACAAAAAGATCGTCCTGATAAGCAGTAGCATTAAGTCAATGTTGTTGTGTTTTTCTTGGAATATTGGTTTTAATTGATGATGAGTCATTTTTCTATATTTTAGTGACCACTGGTCAATCACATTGATTGGCCAGTTCGGTTTTTACTTGTATTTTTGCCCAATCAGAAAATACTGAGAGCGTGTTCTCAGTATTCTCTTTTTGGGTATAAAAGGCTGTGTATTTTTATGTAATTCAAGCATTCTGTAAACAGAGAATCTATGCCCAACTTGGGATAGACCTCAATAGAAAGAATTGTAAATAAACTGATCTTATGCTTTAAAATGGCCAAGTCTTATTTATAATACCTACTGGATAGAACGAAAGTTCTGATACTTCATCATCTCGAACTGCCAACCCTGGTGTAAACCTGGATCATCACTTCAAGATGGAACTTCAAGGGACAACACTATCAACTAGCTTTTAACAGGCGAAAGCCCGAGGGGTAGCAGACAGCTAAAAGATCCATTTTAACTGTAAAATTTCAATAAGGAAGAACTTGTGAGGAATTGGAAAGGGATTAATTTGTTCCCTTCCTCCCAAACCAGGATAGAATAAGCGGCTTAGCCAACCGCTTTTTGGTCTATTTTATCCCCCACAAAGGTGGTTCATTACAATATGTATATTATATAAATAAATGTGTATTAATATACATTATACATATATATTTATATATCATCCTTTTTTATATTGTAAATATCAACTTTCTTCAAAGTTCAACTTTGAGAAAAATTACAATAATTTTGTTTGCAAAAAAGTTCACTTGGCTTTCCATTTCAAATTGGTCAACATTTCGATTTTAAAAAAATATGCATTTTAATTAGCCAATTAATGAAATTCCTAAGTGTTTTTATTGTAATAATTAAAATTATTTGTGGGATTTATAGCAAATTTAAATAAATCCAATTTTTTTAAAAAAAGAAAAATATGAAAAAAAAAATATTGTGGGCAAAAAAATGAAATTTTTTAAAAAAATCACTTATATTGAACATAAATATTTTTTGAACAAATTAATAAAATAAATTAAAACAAAATATAGCGCAATTTTAAAGAACGAGTCAAAACCAAAAGAATCACAACAAAATGACATTTGTAAGCATTCACAGGTTGCGCTGCCTGGCGAGTAAATTGGGCAACTGGTGGCCATTTTACGGGTATCTAAATTTCGAAGCCGGCAGGCCTGTATCTATAGGAGGCGATGGTATAGAAAACTAACAGTAGGTGTCGGCGCCTTTGATCTTGCGTTTGCAAAAAATGGCGACTTAAAACGAGTTTTGATTGGTGGCGCCTTCTCTAGCGGCGTTAGTGTTTAACTATAAAAATGTCCGTAGAAAAACGCGAAATGAACGTCCGTTCCATGTAATGGACAATTATGTCAAATGGATTCGACGCGCACGTCATATTCATGACGTTGCCTTAGAACAACAAGGGAGGCATCACTTGCGACCTCTGGCAGCGTTAGTGTTCGGTTTACCATGCAAAGCGTGCGTCGAAATTTCTTAGAAATGAACATACTATTAGTTTTCTATGCTGTGACTTGGCTCATAAACGCTTTTGTGACGTCATTTTCTGAATTTTATGTACAAACTCTCGCGCATAAATAGTAAAACCACGTGGATATAACGTATGTTTTTATTTTTTAATAACATTACACTAGGTTTCGTAACTTAGTCTTTAATTGTGTGGGTTGTCAATGTGTTAAGCTTGTGTTTTTGTTTTGTGTCGCGACTGGTTGGTTTAGGGAAATTCTTTCGATTAGCAGTCGCTTAGCCTCTACGCAGGAAGGTTGTACCGCTTTTTCGCCTTGTTTGGCATCTTCGGCGGAACCTAACTCCACAACCATAAAACAGAGGCTAGTGGGTTACTAATCGAAAAAATACATGGTTTGAGCAAATACAGTACTGTATAACAGAATAGGGAGAAGAACAGCAGCGCTCAGGGAAACTCTGTCCTATGACTTCGACCCACAGAATTGGGAGAATGCGCTCTGTCTAACTGCGAAGCAGTGGGGCTCAGCCAGAAAAGTTCGTTCTGGTTGGATATTTATATTTGTTATGGGTTTGTTATTGGTCTGATGCGTCTAAAACGGCGGGGCTAATTGAATCTTCTGGCTGCGCCCAACTGCCTGTATCTAGTAGCAGTATTCTAAAATGCTCTATTGGTCTATCCTATGGAGGCCCCTAAGGCTTTGCTGTACGCCTACATTACTCGGAAGACTGACTTATAACTCGGAAGGCGGAAGTTGCTTCAGTTTGGTTAGGGTTTTTTTGTTGTAGGGTAGCCCCTTTCCTAGGACGGTGAAATTTACAAAAAAAAAATCATTTGCACGTTTCTTTTTATAATGAAAAATTTTCCAACACTTGATCACACGGGTTACTTTTTAAAGAGACCATTATCTCCAGAAATTTCTTGTAAAAATATCGTCAAGATTTATAGGCCTGCCCAACGATTAGCAAAAAAAAATTAAAAATTAAAAATTCATGAAAATCGCCAAACAACGCCATTTTAAATTTATTAAAACAAAAGTCAACCCCTCAATTAAGTGGCAATACGCAGGCATTTAAAAATCGGAATGAACACAAGTTGGCTCCGCCCTTTTTATGATGACCGGGAACTTCTAATTAGTTAGTTGTGTGGTTCCACGTTGAAAAGGGCGGAGCATGTGACGTCAGACTACATAACCAACCAATTAAAGTTGCTGGTCGGCATAAAAAGGGCGGAGCAAACTTGTGTTTGTTCGATTTCGAAATGCCTGTATTAAATACTTGTATGCTTCTTAAATTTAAATTAAAACAAAGCGCCCTATGAGGGGCTCTACTGTTAGATTGTAAATAAATAGTGAATCGACACCAGCAGGATTTGAACTACCGACCTCATGGTTGGTAGTGAGAGATGTTACCACATGGGCTATTCACACACTCTTAAATTGTAGGATTATTACATAACTAGAGGGGTAACCCGTCATAAATGACGGGAGCAAAATTCACAGGCAATTGTGCGCATGCGCGTCGTTTGTTCCTTTTTTTACTTCTTTCATTATAATTTCAGTCACCCCCTCCCACTTTCAGACCCTCCACGTTTCTCTCTCTCCCCCCCCCCCTTTCACTTTCCAATCGTTTCCCCTCTCCACTTTAATATCATGGGGTTCTTGGATGGGAAGAGTTCAACATATAGTTGACCTTGAGAAAAAAAAGCAGTTCATTTATTTAAATTTATATAAATTCCGACACATCGTTAGTTGCCTCACACACACAGACACACACACACACACAGATCTGGGATATTATATATATAATTAGTGGGGTAACCCGTCATAAATGACGGGAGCAAAATTCACAGGCAATTGTGTGCATGCGCGTCGTTTGTTCCTTTTTTACTCCTTTCATTATAATTTCAGTCACACCCCACTCCCCCCCTCCACGTTTCTCTCTCCCCCCTCTACACTTTCCAATCGTTTCCCCTCTCCAGTTTAATATCATGGGGTTCGTCGTGGATGGGAAGAGTTCAACATATAGTTGACCTTGAGAGAAAAAAAAAAAGCAGTTCATTTATTTAAATTTATATAAATTCCGACACATCGTTAGTTCCTTCGCACACGCACACACACACACCCACCCACACACACAATATTGTCGTGACTGTGTATTTTAAAAATTAGCATTTTTTCTTTAACATTGGGTCTATGGGCTCAATAAAAAAACGATGCTAGCTTTCTTTGTGGAGATTTTTCGAAGTAATTTATCGATGTAGTCTTTTAACTTCACTCATCATCATCATTTGCTGTACCTTATCCCGCGAGCAGCAGGGTCGGCCTTGCTGGTTCTAACTCTCCACTCGTTCCGATTTTGCACCAAGCCCCCAGTGACCCCACATGCCACCATATCCCGTTTTACTACCACATCCCAGGTTTGCTTGGGTCTTCCTCTACCCCGTTTTATTCCCAGGTCTAAGTTCATTGCCTGTCTCAGCAGCCCATCTTCTCCACTCCTGAGGACATGCTAAAACCACCGCAGCCTATTTTCCTGCATCTTTTCTACTATATTTGTTACCTCTACACTACCCCTAATAAAATCATTTCTGATCCTATCCCTTCTGGTCACCCCACTCATAAACCTTAGCATTCTCGTCTCAGCTACCTGCATTCTATCCTCATGCACCTTCTTGATTGCCCAACATTCTGACCCATACAACATAGCTGGTCTGACTACTGTTCTATAAAACTTTCCCTTCAATTTTATAGGTAACTGCCTGTCACATAAAACCCCACTAGCCTGCCTCCACCTATGCCAACCTGCTTTTATCCGGTTTGTGATGTCTAAGTCTAAGCTCCCATCATCTTGCAGCACAGATCCTAAATATTTGAAGTCATGAACCTGCTGCATTAAACTGTCCCCAAGTCTAATCCCCTCATTCAACTGTTCTTTCCCATCCCACTGAAATTTCATGTACTCCGTTTTTGCCCTACTTATTTTCAACCCCTTTGATTCCAAGGCATTCCTAGTCTCCTCTAACCTTATCTCGAGTTCCAATTTGGATTCCCCAACTAAGACTATGTCATCTGCAAACAGCATACACCAGGGGACCTCCTGCCTCACCCCTGCCAGTAACTCATCCAGGACCAAAATAAATAGATATGGACTAAGTGCTGAGCCCTGGTGCACACCAATCCTAACACGAAAACTGTCAGAGAACCCCCAGGCAGTCTTAACGCTTGTCCGTGCATCCCTATACATGTCCCTCACCATATCTATATAACTCTCACCCACCCCCTTCTTCTGTAAGACCTCCCACAATAACGTCCGTGGTACTCTGTCATAGGCTTTCTCTAGATCTATAAATACCATGTGTAACTCTTTCTTGGCAGCCCGAAACTTCTCAATAACTTGCCTTACGGCAAAAATAGGGTGCATTGTGGATTTTCCTGGCATAAACCCAAACTGACTTCCCCCAATTGCAGTTTTACCCCATAGTCGAGCTTCAATTACTCTCTCCCAAAGCTTCATCGTATGACTCATCGATTTAATATACTTCACTGAATTTAAAAAACAACTATTC